>LPNX010848116.1:211844-338696 GCA_001517045.1 Pseudotsuga menziesii
CCCACACACACCCAACACAAGGAAATAAGTCCTTTCTCTACAACGCAGTCCCTCAGACCTTGATCTCCCTTCTAGTGCTATTCAGGGGTTCTAGAGAAGAAAGCTATCCCAGTAGCTCTGTTTGTGTGGTTCCCAAACCACCAGGTTTATCAAGCACATTAGGATTTCATTCACCACTCCAATGCAATCTGAGGACAAAACCACTGCATACATGCAGCAAAACAGCTATTGAAGCTTTAACAAGGGAAAACAACTCCCTGGATCATTCTTGGACCTATTCTGGCCAAAATGATTCCACACCAATCTACGGCAGCCAAATCACACAAGAAATACACAGTTCAATAGTCGTGGAAAACAACATCCCACGAACAAACATGAGCCCACAGCACACAATCCCCACTGCAATCGCTGGAGACTTACCCAGACCGAAAATGGGAAAGGAACAGACTCCCAATATCTACATGAGGGAGAAAAATGCAGCCAACACAACTATGGAGGATATCATGGTCACGATTCAATGATGGAGTAATAGAGCGTTACACAGTCCGACAATGGTGAATGGGAAAATGATCTCCTACGTGGATGGAAAAATAACACAACCACAGACTGGAAAATGGTGTGAGGGAGGAAAAGGTGAACCCCCACACAAGGATTTTAATCCCTTTTAGCTCTGCTCTACATGAGGAAAAATGAACAGTCACTAGTGGGGAGAGTGGAAAAAATGATCGGCAATCCAGTTCGCGTCGTAGAGAGGGTGCAGGTGTGTGGGAATAGTGGTTTTCTTGCTAGCAAAATAGTGGCCCCAAATAACAATATAATAATTAAGATGGTGGTGACACATGGATTTTCCCCCATGGCTCAAGGTTCAGCATCCCCCCTCCTTATCCTTAGGAATCATGCCCCTTCTCAATTTGGTTGCAGTGAACATAGATGGTTGGGTTATTTAATTAAATATGCATAATTACATGATGCCACAACTTAATATCTATGCCGCATGTCCCGATATACCATCGGTGACAATTTCTATTTGAAATATGACATAACCAAATCGATGATGGGGCCTTTTCCTTTAGCTCCGCACCATGATTATTTACAATATATGTATCATGAAAACGATGTCAAAACCGGGGTGTTACATTCCCCTCCCCATTCAATAGCACTTTCCTCAGTGCTTTACAAAATTTGAACAAAATGCTACACTAGTACTGCCTCAGTGTTCCATAGAATTGAACAAAAATGGATGTGCCAATCACATGGCATCCTCCAGCTCCCATGTAGCCTCTTCAGGTCCATAGTGCTCCCATTGCACCTTTACCTGCCATATGGCCCAGTTCTGGAGCATTGTGACCTTCCTGTCGAGGATGCACATTGGCTCGATTTGGAACTCTCCCTCGGGTTCCACCTGAATCACATCCCAATTTATCACATGGTTAGGATCATGTACATTTTTCTTAAGCAAAGAAACATGAAAAACATTATGAGCTCTAGTACTAGTAGGCAATGCAAGTCTATGTGCAACAAGCCCTATTCTTTCAAGCAATTAAAATGTCCCACAATATCTAGGTGACAACTTGGCACAACTTCCAAGCTTCAAGGAAATCTTCTTTGCTTTTACTCTGAGGTAAACATGATACCCAACACTGAAATCTCTATTCATCCTATGCTTATCCACATAGATTTTCTGCCTGTCCTGTTCTACTTTCAGATTCTGACTGATCTTTACAACCTCTTGCTCCATTTCCTTGAGCAATTCTGGTCCAAGCACAACCCTGTTCACTGGGTTATCCCAAGTCACTGGTGTCCTACACCTTCTTCCATAAAAATATTTGTACGGGCTCATCCCTAAGGATGCCTACTGTCCATTATTGTAATAAAAATCTACCAAGTGCAAGTAATCTTCCCACTTGGTTGGTTTGTCCATCACATACATGCGAAGCATATCTTCAAGCACCTGATTCACTCTTTCTGTCTGCCCATCTGTCTAAGGATGGTATGCAGTGCTTAAGTTTAGCTTTGTACCCAAGTCCGCAAACAATCCCTTCCAAAAATTAGAAGTGAACTTGACATCTCTATCAGAGACTATTGCCTTCGACAATCCATGCAATTTGAAAATCTCCTTCATGAAGATCTTTGCAATGTCATCAGTCTTGTTCGTAGACTTTACTAGTATAAAATTTGCTTCTTTTGTCAACTTGTCTACCACAACCATGATGGAATCATGTTGTCTCCATGTCATTGGTAATCTCGTAATAAAATCCATGGAAATAACTTCCCATTTCCATTCCGGAACTGGAAAAGGATGCAACAAGCCTGCTGGATGTTGATGCTCAACCTTTACCTGTTGAAATTTCATGCACCTTGAAATGTATTCATCCATGTCTTTTTTCATTCCTGGCCAAAAGTACTGTTTTCTAGCTGTAGCAATTGTCTTCTAGTACCCTGGGTGACTAGAATACGGAGTTTGATGGATTTCATCCATAACAACCCTCCTCAAATCTGCTACATCTGGAATATAAATTCTACCTTTATAAGTAAGAAGCCCATCTTCTTCCAATTTATATCCCTCATACCTCTTCTCAAGACCTTGCTGCTACAATTTGTATTTTACCTGCTCATACAATTCATCTCCGGCAACATGATTAACAATCTGCTACCTTAATTCTGATTAGCAAATACTAAGAGATGCCACATGCATTTCCTGTACCTTCTTGCTAATTGCATCAGCTACCTTATTCTCCTTTCCTTTTATGTGCTTGATTTTGAAATCAAACTCACATAAAAATTCCAGCCATCTCGCTTTCCTAGCATTCATAGTAGGATGATCAAACAAATACTTCAGACCACAATGGTCTGTCCTAAGCTCAAATATTCTACCCATCAAGTAATGTCTCCACATCTTGAGAGCATGTACTATGGCTGCAAGCTCAAGATCATGAGTGGAATAGTTCTTCTCATGCTCCTTCAGCTTTCTTGACTCGTAACATATCACGTGGTTGTCCTGCATAAGGACTCATCCAAGCCCTTGTCCGCATGCATCGGTTCACACCACAAAATCTTTCTCTGGATCTGCAACCTTCAATACTGGTGCATTGGTGAGAAGATTCTTCAACCACTGGAAGCTTTCTTCACACTTCTAAGTCCATTCAAACTTTATCCCCTTCTTTTGCAAAGAAGTGATGGCAAGTGCAACCTTGGAAAATACCTCAATGAATCTCTTGTAGTATCCTGCAAGTCCCATTAAATATATTACATCCATCACATTTCTTGGAGTAGGCCAATTCATAATGGTTTCAATCTTCTCAGGGTCTATGGATATACCCTCTTCTGAGATAATGTGACCCAAATACTAAATTCTATCTCTATAGAAGTCACACTTGCTCAGTTTTGCATACAGCTGATGCTCCCTGAACAATTTCAATGTCAATCTCAAATGCTCTTCATGTTCTTCCTCATTCTTAGAATAAACAAGAATGTCATCAAGGAAAACAAGAACAAACTTGTCCAAATACTTGTTGAAGATACTGTTCATAAGGCACATAAATGTAGCTGGTGCATTGGTGAAACCAAATGGTACCACTACAAAATCATAGTGCCCATACCTTGTCCTGAAGGCTGTCTTATGAACGTCTTCATCCTTGATTCTCACTTGATGGTATCCAGACCTCAAGTCAATCTTGGAAAATACCTTTTCTCCTCTCATTTGATCAAAGAGGTCATCAATCCTAGGAAAAGGATATTTATTCTTCACATTAAACTTGTTCAACTGTCTGTAATCAATACATCACCTAAGTGTACCATCTTTCTTCTTTACAAATAGAACTGGTGCTCCCCAAGGAGACACACTCGGTCGGATATACTTCTTTTACAACAACTCTTGCCATTGCATCTTCAACTCTAGCATCTACGATGTACTCATCTTGTAGGGTGTCTTAGACACTGGTGCCACTCTTGGCACAAGTTCAATGGTGAAATCAATGTCCCTCTTTGGAGGAAGCCTTGGAATCTCATCAGGAAACACATCCTTGAAATCCTATAACACCTGATAATCCTCCAACCTAAAAGTTTCATCTCCTGTTGGTTCTGGAATATGAGCTGCATACAACTGGAAACCCTTCCTATAGAACTTCTTCAACTGCATTGCTAAAACCTGTCTTACTGAAATTACCTTCAGAATACCCTTTACAACTACTGGGTTTCCTTCTTCATCTGCGCATTAAAAAGTCTTATTGTAATAGTCAAGCTTTACTCTGTGAGCTTCTAACCAATCCATTCCAATGAGAACATCATAGGAACTAAGCGGTAGAACATTCAGATCTACACAAGTGATCAATCCATTCATAACCAATGGACATTTCTCAACTACTTCACTGACCTTTCTCTTAGTCCTAGTGGCTAGCTGAACTAACCAAGATTTCCTATGCTTTACTTTCTTAAAAGAAAAAATCTCCACTACTCTAGGAGTAATGTAACTATGAGCAGAACTAGGGTCAATCAAAATAGAAACAGTTTGTTCAACAATCTTACCTGCAACTTCAACCACAGTTGACTGGTGGTCTGCCTGGTGGTCCTCCAGTGCTGCATAAATTCTAGGGACTACTCTTGCTACCTGACCCACTGTTTCTGCTTCTTGAATGTTATAAGCTGGCCTTGCACTTTCATTCTCAAGTGGACAATATCTGTGCAAGTGGGGTCCTTCACATTTCCAACATTTAAGTGGACCTTTATTCTGTGGTGGCTCTTTAGGCTTTTCACCTGTCACTCCAACTGGATTACATTAGAGGAAATTTGGGGTCTAAAATGGGCCTTATAAGAAAATGTGCCAACAATAAATTTTGTGAGTTGGAATTCAGGAACCAATAGAATTTAAATAAAATGAGTCAACCATAATGGTTGAATTGACATATCTGTCATAAAAGAAAACTACTTTTTTTGTTCATATTTTCGACATATCTCCCTGTGTTTTTACTCAAATTCCAAGAAGGAGATCTCGTTGTATCGGGAATTTAATTTTGCATCCAACAAATACCCACACTGCATACTTTTGATGGACCTCACTACCCCAAAAGTAAGAAATACCTGAAAAAAATGTGATGATGACATCATCATCACGTGTTTTCAGGTATTTCTCATTTTTGGGGTAGTGGGTCCATCAAAAGTATGTAGTGTGGGTATGCATTGGATGCATAATTAAATTCCGCATCCAACGAGCTCTCAGCATCCAATGATTTTAACACTTAAGCAAATTTTCGCAAAAAACTTCCGCAGTCAGGTGGGATTCAAGCTAACACTTTCGCCGTGTCGGAGGAACTTCGCACTAAGTTCTCCAATGCACCGATGAGTGACGAACGCAATTCCTTCCACAATATGCTTCCGATTACCATACATCGGGTGACCTTCAGACTATCTTTTCCGTTGCATCGGAAGAATTTCACAGTAATTTTTTCGATGAGCCGACCATTCTGGCACTTAGAAAAATTTTGTGAATTTTCTTCTCATCACCCATTTCTCCTGGTTTCTTCTAGGCAGTAGGAAAACTGCCTCTGTTGACTTTTTCTCATGGCCTTCTGAGGCCCAAATGCTGCAACATAAGCTCTGTCACTGCATCTTCATGGCCCATTTAGGCCCATACTGCAACCAGAGCTCTGATACCACACTGTAACGTCCCCGACCCTCCGACCGTTGAAGAGGACGCTACGATACATCAATCATTCAGGCATCTAGCCCCATGAAAAAGAACATACATACATATAATGCTAAAGCATGATACTTAAAAAAATAAAACATATTACGATGCATTAACCATTCATATACATAGAGGAAGCAAACAACATGCATTCATATACGATTCAACATTCAACATGTATATCATCATTCATCAATGGAAAATATAGTTGCAAACACAAGTTAGGCAAGAATACTTATCTTCTAGAGAACTTGTCCCACAACTAGCTACATCACACTGCCACCCTCGAGCCGGGCAGGATTCCCCACGGAATAAGGAACTAATAGGCTTACACATAGCCAAGGATAACAACACCACAAGGGTACACAGTTCATCCAAGCCAACACAGTTGGGTTTATCAAGCGAACAATGAATCAGTCAAGCCAACAAAGTTGGGTTTATCAGGCCATCCAAGAGCTAGGAAAGGCTAAATGCTAATATGGTGATCTCATTGCAGAGATAAGGACACCTACACCAGAACCATCCTGGCTTCTAGGACACCCACACACACCCAACACAAGGAAATCAGTCCTTTCTATGCAACACAGTCCCTCAGACCCTGATCTCCCTTCTAGTGCTATTTAGGGGTTATGGAGAAGAAATCCATCCCACTAGATTTGTTTTTGGGGTTCCCAAACCACCAGGTTTATCAAGCACATCAGGCCCTCATTCACCACTCCAATGCAGTCTGAGGACAAAACCACCGCATGCATGCAGTAAAATAGCTATTCAATATTTAACAAGGGAAAACAATTCCCTGGATCGTTCTTGGCCCTATTCTGGCCAAAACGATTCCACACCAATCTATAGCAGCCAAATCACATGGGAAATACACAGTCCAACATTTGTGGCAAACAATAGCCCACAAACAACCATGAGCCCATAGCACACAATCCCCACTGTAATCGCTGGAGACTTACCTAGACCGAAAATGGGAAAGGAACAGACTCCCAATCTCTACATGAGGGAGAAAGATGCAACCAACACAACTGTGGAGGATATCACAGTCGTGATTCAACGATTGAGTAACAGAGCATTACACAGTCTGACAATGGTCAATGGGAAAAATATCTCTTGCGTGAATGGAAAAAGAACAGAACCACAGACTGGAAAACAGTGTGAGGGAGGAAAAGGTGAACCCGCACACAAGGATTGTAATCCCTTTTAACTTCACTCTGCATGAGGAAAAATGAACAGTCACCGATGGGGAGAGTGGACAAAACGATCGACGATCCATATCGTGTCATGGAGAGAGTGCAGGAATGTGGGCGTAGTGGTTTTCTAGCCAGCAAAACAACGGCCCCAACTAACAATAGAATAATTAAGGTGGTGGTGACACATGGCTTTTTCCCCATGGCTCAAGGTTCAGCATCCCCCCTCCTTATCCTTAGGAATCATGCCCCTTCTCAATTTGGTTGCAGTGAACATAGTTGGTTGGGTTATTTAATTAAAGATGCATAATTACATGATGCCACAACTTAATATGTATGCCGCATGTCCCGATATACCATTGGTGACAATTTCTATCCGAAATATGACATAACCAAATCGATGGTGGGGCCTTTTCCTTTAGCTCCGCACCATGATTATTTACAATACATGTATCATGCAAATGGGGTCAAAACTGGGGTGTTACACCATCCATTGTTTAAAATCATTTCTCAAATCTGAAATTTTAATTAACCTGTGTAAGTTGATATTGCGAAATTGGTTTTGGTCATTGGATGAAACTGATTATCATCTACATCGTTCATCACTCATTCTGTTTGCAGGAATTTATACACAACGATTTATTTAGGAATAATAACTCAGGTATACTTCATTCGGCCATTGGAAATTTCTTTTCTGTTGCATAACGGCCATATATGTTTCAAATGCTCAAACGTGCATATGTTATATTAAACAAAGGATTGATTGTACCGATCATCACCTCATATGATTACTCGCAGTTTGGTAGAGTTCACATCCTTCCTTTTTTCTTGAATAATTTTTTTTTACAACCAATTTTGTGTGACATAAACTGCCTATAGCCACTTCTTGCTCTTGTGTTCCTTGATGGCTTCGAAAATTTTGTTTGTAGGCGTCTCCATGAAGGTTATAAGAATAATCTTCACGAGCTTCCAAATATTTTGGCTGATCCAAGTACAAAAATATTATTGAGAAACTCTCAGCGTTGAGCTGAATGCTAGAATCTTGGATAATTAAAAACAATTAATTGAGAGCGTACCCATCTACTGTAAAAAATGAACTCTCTCAAATCATGTTGCATTACTTGTGAGGAGTGGAAAGATAAATGAAACCTTTATCCAAACCATATACAATTTCCGTAGCAATTGGCTCAAGCAATATTTAATCCAATGATTCCATAGCATTCTAGTTAACACATATTTTTATTTGCTTTTTTCTATTTTTATGTTTCCCATAACATGACTCTATCCTGCTTGCAAAAGAGATTTTAACCTTTTGGGATTTATATACATCAAACATTTGAATATATTCCAAGGAACAAATAAAGTAATACTTGGGAGCTTGGTGCTTTGTTGATGTGGCAGGTCCATGTGTGGATGCTGTTGGTGATGAGTGGCTATATGCCAATATTTTTGTCTTGTAGTTTTAGAAGCCACCTCATATACCTTTGGCATATAAATTTAATTAAAAATATAAAATTTGGCCCCAAAGATATAAAATTTTGAATGTAAAGCCCATATTGATTTATAAAACCAACTTTAATAAATCTTATCCAAAATAGCTAGAAAAATTTCCATTTGTAAAATTTCATTTTCTTTTTGCTCCAAACACCTTTAGAATTTTTTCCCTTAAAACCACTTCAAATCACATAGGACAAAACCTATGTTAACAATTGGCTCCATGAGGGATGTTATCCTCCCTGCAAGGTAACAAAGAACCCCGTAGATGAGGTGTCGAATCCATTGGGCAGCTCCCAAATTTTTCTGAAATCCTCTACCTGTTCTGAACTGGACCATCAACTGAAACCATTATACAAACAAATCCAACTCTTACAACATGTAGCCTGTCACCTATCCATACCCTGAAAACTGAAGACAGCTGTAACAAGAGACCTGAACTTTAAAACCGAAACTAAAATCAAAACTGAAACTAAAAACAAACTGAAAACTGCTGAATGGAATGCTAATCATGTCGAGCTTATTCATATTTACTTACCTACCCTACTTACGAAGCATCAATGCTCAGTCAAGTAATTTTTGACTTCCAATGAAGCCACTCAAGCAAATGATCCCATAAACCAACTTTCTCTTCATGCTTGATAAAAACAGAGATGACAAACTTAATGGCAAAAAGTTATAATAAAGAAATTGATCTTTACAATAGAGATATAACCAACCATTGCCACTGCAAAATTCATCTATGTATTCAGCCACTAGATCATAAAAGGCATGACAACTTTCAAAAAATCCTGTCATTATCTTAGCATGAGAGAGTTGTCCCAACTGTAAATTCCCTTGCACGATGTCAAACTGATCTTCAAAAGAACCATGCAAGGAAAACTCGTGAAAATTTCTAGGTGAGACATCCACAACTTCATCTAAAATTTCTGATTTTAAAACTTCATATTCTTTATATGCTTCAGCAGAAACATCGTTCATCTCTTCAATAGGATTGAGCAAATAGATTTCTTCTTGACAAAAAAATTCTGAATTTGAAAAAAAAAAGAAACATCCATTTGAGAACCCCCATCTTCTTCTTCATTATTCAACTCTTCATTGCATACCGTTGGTTTTTCTAAAGGTTGGGATTGATTGCATAACTGTCTTTCTCACTCATCATCCATTCCAAGGAAATTTGTACATTCATCTACAATATCAAATTTCTATTTTTGATCGGAAACTTTAATTCACTTTTTTAACCACTCAAATGAAGGAAAACACAACGACAAACAATCACTTTCAACATGTCCATTTTCCACTTTGTTTTCATACTTTTGATCTTGGATTTCCATGAAATTTTTGTCACTATTATAAATTGTGATAGGCTGATTGCATTCTTTGGAAAACAAATTAGAACACCCATCTCCTTTCAAATCACTAGGATTATCATCTTCTTCAAGCAAGGAGAGCTTCTCATAGTCATGTAAATCTTTAGGTGAAATTTGAATCTGATTAACATGTAGAGGTCTTCCTTCAACAACTATTTCAAAATATGATTTCTCTTTACTTGCATTTTCAGAAAATGAACATGTGGAGGGACTACAAGACTGATATTTTCCAGAACTATCGTCTTCTGTGTAATCAATCACACAAGCATTGTAATTTTCAAGAGATTGGTCTGAGAAGGGGAGGCCTCTTCTTGTAACAAAAGTTCAGAAGTGGAATAATATGAGGAAGGATTTGATTGACAGTCCCAACCTCTCTCTTGGTCACACAGAGAATGATAAGAATGTTGCAAACCATCATCCATTTCAGGAAGAGAGATATAACTGGTTGAATCTGAGCTTTGGTCTTTGTCAACTTCAGTCAAGGAATACAATACTGGCTGCTGGGAGTTTTCTTGAATATCATGGCCATTGGTTTGTCTTTATTTTTGAGATGAATATTCATGTAATATCTCTAAAACCTCTTCATCCAAATACTGATCATCACCGCACTCATCTTTCACATTTTCAATGAAATCTCTATCGTGTGTGCAAAAGTCTTGAAGTAACAAAAAAGAAGGATAATTCGTTTTGAAATGTTCATGAAATATTATATGAAAGTTTTTAAGGGAGGATAAACTCCCTGCTGGAAATCCCTCATACCAAGACCTTGCATATCCTTCCAAACTAAACATGAAAAATTTCATTAAAGAATCTTCATGCCATCCCACTTCCATCTTATGTAGATTCTTATGAAATCTAAATAAATGAATGGCAGCATCATCACCCTTTTCATCATTGAATCTTGGAAGGTATGTTTTCCAATTTACCAGAGGTATTTTATTGGGTTAACCACAACTGGAATCATGATTCATAGGAGCATACCTTGCAGCCCGAGAATTCATCTTGACGGTGGGGAATTGAATCAGCTCCTCAAACTTTGCAACCCCATTTTATAGTGGAACTGCCATAGAACATTATGAAGAATGGATCCTTCATGGATGGAGTCTCCAGGTGAAAGGAGAAATGACCTTCTTGATTTCTAACCATTGTTCACCATCAACAGTTAGATCTAAACCTTTCATTCAAATATAGGGAATATTTGAGACCACTCCCCATCTCTGTCTTTCTGGCCACCAATATCCCCAGTGGAGTCACCTTCCATAATATTTTAGTGGAGTTTTTAGGGAAAATGATACAACCTTTTTCACATGTAAGAATCTCTGTTTGCCCACAGAAACCCTTTATCCTTTGAATCTTTGTCGTTCTTCTGGGGTATGATCTTCAATCTCATCCTCGACAATGGTGCCAGTTTGTTAGAACTAGAATTGAACCAAAGGTTGCAAAATGCTCGCTCCTAGGTAACAACAGAACCATTTTCGAAGAGAGAACTAGCCTTCTGCTCTTTCGAGAGGGATCTCTCACCAAATATTAACAATGCCAGATATGTACAACTGAAAATATGAATTGTTTGTAAGATTGGTTGAAACAAGACATAGGACCATTGGGTGATGGAAGTCAAGATGTGTAACAGAATTAAACAAAAATTATGAAAGTTATTTTAACATAGAGGCAAGATAGCCATTCATCCATTGTCAAGTTATAATTGTTTGGTGGAAAAGAAGAACATGAACAGACCATTAACACAGAGAATTTGAGAATGAATTATGTATTAACTTTAGAAGAAAGCTTTAGTGGATATCTGAAACAACAGACGGAGCATAGGATGTATGAATTCCAAACTATTATACGCTTACTTCATACATGAAAGAAAACATAATGGGAGAGATAAACTGGAAAAAAAATTCACATGAGAAAGGAAGCAACAGGCTGTAACACAAACAACACATGAATCCTTGTATAAAACACTGACTTCAGCTCTGCAACTTCATTTAAACTCTTGAAAGCACAACCTACATAATTACATAGGTTCCAACCCTTTATCCTTCTGCGCAAGGTCAATTTATAATGTCTTGGACCTCCTAGACCGACATTGGAATCAAGATTAGTTACAAACTAAAGAACCACTTATAACAAACTAGAACGTGGCATATACACCATGACTTACATAAGACAGAAAAAAACTACAGACTATTGGAAAAATAGGCTTAAACGCCCCTCCTGCATATCCCAGATGGTGACTGTTGTGCAAAAAATGAAATATTTTTTTGTAAATGGTCATGATCCTGAAAAAACCGATGTCTTAGTTTCCTCTGATTCAGCTCCATCTCCTCAGGACCTGATTTTGAAACTAATGACTCAGACAGTAAACCTGTAAATTTATGGGAAAATACCCTATGAATATATTTTACATTCTCCCAATATGTAATACTATTGTATAAATAGAAGGGTATTTTTGAAGGAATGCCTGTTAGTAAGAAAAACCTCTCTCAGTTTCCTGAAATTCAACTCCATTTGGCTAAAACAATTCTTTGAATTTGATGTCTGAAACAGTCCTTTGGAAAACCTGAAAAATTGCCTATACAACTCACTTTGTTTATCCTAATAATTAGTAGCTATGTAAAAACTAAGAGAGGTTATTTTTGATAATAATGTTTTGAAGAAAATCCTCTCTCCATTTCTAAAAAATCAGCTTAATGGGATGGAAACAATTCTTTTCATTTGATGCCTAAAACAATCATTTTCAGAACTAAACATTTTCCCTCGGAATATGACTTAAATTATATCAATCCTTAGATTATATGTAAAAACTAAGATAGGTAATTGTATATGGGTATTTTATAAACAAAAACCTCTCTCAGTATATTAAAATACATCTTGGTTTCGCTGAAACCATTTTTTGAACTTATTGACTCTTATGTGGATCTGCACAATTTTCCTTTGTATTTTTCATCTTGATAATGTGCTAAATCCAAAAGTCACTTGATGATTCCTTGAATATCAACTCAGACATTAATATCAGTGTATTATAACTGGAATTGATTGCTGTTACATGACCAAATCTAACAATGAATTTATAATTTCATTGTCGGAAACCTATTTACCTCATCACCATGCAGGAAAATTCCAATCAACTGTTTGGATATTAACTTGCCTTCACATCCACTGAGAGGAATACTTGATAGCCACCAATTAATTTGATAAATTTAACACGTGTCTCAACTTACCCACCATTAAAAATTTCACTGATTTGAAAATTAAATTGCTCCTCACTTGTTGTATTCGCGAAATTGACCTGAGCCACAGATCTCCTCCACCTGTTGGTTTGATCGTCCATCCCATACATTGTTTAAAATCATTTCACAAATATGAAATTTTAATTAACCCGTACAAGTTGATATCGCAAAATTGGTTTTTGTCGTTGGATGAAAGTGATTATCATCTTCCTCATTCATCACTGATTCTATTTGCAGAAATTTATACACAACAATTTCTTTAGGAATAACAACTTAGGTATACTTCATTCGACCATTGGAAATTTCTTTGCTGTTGGATAAAGGCCATATATGTTTCAAATGATCCAACCTCCATATGTTCTATTAAATAAAGGATTGTTTGTACCAATCATCACCTCATATGATTACTGGTAGTTTGGTAGAGTTCACGTCCTTCCTTTTTTCTTGAATAATTTTTTTTACAACCAATTTTGTCTGGCATAAACTTCCTATAGCCACTTATTTCTCTTGTGTTCTTTGATGTCTCCATAAATTTTGTTTGCAGGCATCTCCATGAAGGTTATGGGAGGAATCTTCATGAGCCTCCAAATATTTTGGCTGATCCAAGAGCAAAAATATTACCGAGAAACTCTAAGCGCTGAGTTGAATGCTAGAATCTTGGATAATTAAAAAAAATTAATTGAGAGATTACCCATCTACCGTAAAAAATGATCTTTCTCAAATTATTTTGCATTACCTGTGAGGAGTGGAAAGATAAATGAAGCCTTTATCCAAACTGTTAGTGCCAGAAATTGTTCTCAGACTACTAAAGAACAAGCCATCACAATCTCATAAAACAAAATTAAGTAAAATAGGTTTTTTAGGGTTTTGGTTTTGCACTTTGTAAACAAGAGGGTAAAACTCATCAGGATAAAACAAAAACTAAATCATGCACAATATACTACTGAGATGTATAATATACTGAGATGTATAATATATGTAACATAAACCAGAAAAACATAAGCACATTACTGAGTTTCATTCACAGTTCATAAGAATTCCATGAGAAACAACCTTAAACAATATATGAATTCATAAACTGAGCGATCACACTAATCATAAATGAAACCAGCATAGAAGATAAAATGGGCTTATAGATTGCATATATAAAATAATCAGTAATCCAACATGCATAAGAGTTTTCTGAAACTTAGCTCTGTATAGTAGATGAAATCCTCCCCTTGTACAAAAATTCAATCCCCCTCTCATTCTACAGTGTTACTTTTATCTTAGTTACACCCAAAAACAGATACATAATTGAATAACTACTTTTTAGGTCATACCATCAAATCACTTAACAAAGTAAAGTTGCTCAAACTAAAATATTTTCTTTACAAAAATAAACTGACAACATCTATCACTTAAAGCATTTTATAAATCTTTAGCAGCGTCTTCCAAAAGAGCTATTCCCTCGAAAGCTTGAGTCTTCCTCCTGGTTTTATGCTGCTCAGCTTCTAAGTCTTCGACTCTTTTAGACAATTCTTGATTTTGTTGAGTTATTTCTTGAACAGTCTGCTGTAATTCTGCACACAGAATTTGCGTCTGTCTTTTCCTCTTCAAAGATTCTTTGGAGACTACAATTAACTCTTGGTAATGACTATTAACCTCTTATAAATCCTCTCTTAATATTCTGTTAGAAACTACTAACCCTTCATTTGTTTCATGCAAGAATTCTATCTGATACTTATACTGTTTGATGCTTCGTTGTAAGTTCTCATTCTCTAAATCAATACATTTTCCTTCTGAGGCTGAAGGAATTTCTTCTAGCATCAAAGGAATCTTCAATCTCTTAAATATCTCCTCATCCTCCTCTTGATGCTACTTTATGATAGCTACATGAATCCCTGGGGACTCATTACCTTTAAAAATGCATTGAGCTCATGGTTCTGCAATGCTTTCTTCATCTGCACATAAACCTATCATGACTGATTGTTGCTTCACTAAATCATCCTGATGATGACTTAATTTTACTTTCCTTCGAACCTCTTTTAATAACTATGAGATTTTAGTTCCAATTGAGGCTAACTTATCCTTCAAAGGAACATGTTTCTTACCTTTAATCTCTCTTACATTCAAGCTCTCAACTTCTTCTAACTCTTCTTTGAAAGAAGAGTCTTCTATTACTGTGATTTCCTCCTGAGCTAACTTAAGGTTTAACGAATTTTTCATGTTCAATCTCAATTTATTCTTGGGTCTAGTCTTAGGTCTCCAGGCTACCCCTCTCTCTCCTAGCATACTCAATTTTTTTCCTTGGAGCTTTATGGATGCTAACTAAACCACCTTTCTTTTAACTCTTTGTGACACCAACTTTTCTTCATATTGTTCTCGTAAACCATGTGCACTGTCAACCCTAACTTTATCAATCAGTGGGATTTCCTTACTTTCTAAATGTATTCTTGTATGAACTTGTTCCTGTTCTAATACGCTTTCCTCTACTCCCTGGTTTACTTCATCATTAAGGGTATTTTCTACATGATTTAAATCTTGTCTTTGAACCTTGGATGGTTCATCTTCATCATCTTTATTCTGCTATCCAGTCTCAATATTTTCAACTTTTTGTGTCATAGACCTTTCATGTGCTTTGTTTACATTTCTTTTCTTTGATTGATTCTCTTTCTCACTTTGAAACCCAGACCAAAATAAGAAATAGTCTTAGTTTTTTCCCTTCTTCTAGAGCATTGTGCTTCTAATTAACTTTATCAGACCATGATGAAATATAGACTGTTGAGTATGATTTTGATTCTCCTTCACTCTACTGGACATATTTTGTAGACTTTTGAGGAAAAAGAAAGGAAGGTTCATCTTTGATTCATGATTTAGATGTTGTAGAAACCTAAAATGATATTTAAACAAAAATGCATATCTTCCTTCACGAGTTACATAGCTTTGCATAATTTTGATTGGTTCTCTCCACTTTGGTTTGAACTTCTGTATATGCACTCCTTACCCAGTCTGCAACAACATTTGGAAGCAAGTAATTCTATCAATTGAAGGTAAAAGACACCTTTTTGAACCAATATTCACCTTCATCAGGAATGCTTGTATCCTCTGCTATTAGCTCTCTAGTCACCTCAATCTTTAGGGTATCAAATGTGACTATGTAATTGTCCAATCCTTGAGCAAATTTGTATGAAACTTTTGTATGATGGCCATCAATCTTCTCAAAATAATTCAGCCATTCTGATTTTGAAAATAACCTTGCACAGTCAAGGAAAGCTTGAATCCAAGACATATCTGAGGGTTCGTCCCTATTTGTTTTCCCACTTCTCTTCATTTTGGATGATCTTAATTATGTTTTCTTCAACAAAGAGTTTAACACTATTTGAATGTTTTCAATTTTAACAGTCAATCATAAGCTGAGAAAATTAAACCCTTGATATGAGTTTTACTTCTCAAATTGATAATTATTTCAACCCTACTGACAGAAAAGATTTGGCATTGAGCAAAAATCGAGTTTATAAACTTGCATTCTTAGTTAATATCAATAACTAATCCTCTATCAAAACGAACCCGAAACCATGGAATCATGTCAGTAATTCGCTTCATACCTATCTTAGTAATGAATTTGGTTTCTAGAAATCTGCTTTCCTGTCTTCCCAGGTGTCCAATATCTTTCTTAAGTATGTCTCTAGCTACCATAACAGTGCTAAACACTTACCCTGGAAACCCTAAATATCCAACCTTCTTCATTCTTCAACCACAGACTTCCATGTCTTTAAATGGTTTCTGTGATCTTCATGCATTCAGTAAATGCGTAGTTGATAGTGAATTATCCTCATCGTTCATAATCATTGTTGTGCAAATACTCTGTATCCTCTAACCTCTGGACAACTGCAACTCCTGATCTCACAACACTTGTCACAATGATTATTGTGGATGAAACACATATCAAACTCCTCGATAGGTGTGAATAACTTCTCTTATGCACAAATTTTGAACATCACGAGCCAAAATCATGACTTTTTCAAATGGCACGATTTTCTTGTAGTGCCCTTGTTTACCTTTTATGTGCTTGTGCTACAAGAATATCTATTTTAATAATTTTAAACCAAAACTCAAAGCAATGTGTTAAAATTTGGTAAATAGTTTCTAATAAAGCCTTATGATATTCCTTTAGAACCTTTAAGAAATATATACATTCTATAAGCCCCTTAAAACCATGAAATTCACTAAGTAAATCCAAAATTAAAAGAAAACCTATTAAATCAATTATAAATATAAGCCTAAAATCTAAGAAAAATTTAAAAGAAACTAAGGTAAAAACTTTAAAACAATAAGAAATATCATACTTTAAGACAGGAAAATGGTTCAAAAAAGAGAAAACAAAAACAAGCTATAACATCGAGCTCCTACTGCGAGATGAAGTCCTCCTTGTGAGGCTTCAAGAACCTATAGATTAGTGCCTTCTGATCCGTAACTGGAACTTCCTGCTACTCTGCAAAATATCCACTAGACCATGGAGTCTTTATTCAAATATTCACACCAGTATATACAATGAAGATCAAATCTCTTTCCTTAAAAACTGTAAAAATGCTTGAGGAATCGTCCATTAACTGGATTACACAACTCCTCACCCTTTAAGGTCTATAATAAAAAAGTATTATTCTTCAAAATATTTGATACTATGAAAGGACCAAACCATAATTTATCAAACTTACCACGTTTTCCTTTCTGTTCCTTTCTAGCATCCCATCTTAATACCATATCTCCATTAAAAAAGGTGATTTCTTTGATCTTTTTATCAAACCTCTCTTTGATCTTCCTTCTATACAGCTGAGCCCTTTCTTCCACTACTTCACGCTCTTGCTATAACTCAATCAGTGCATAAACTCTCCTTTGGATGTCACTGGGTTCCTCTTTCCTTTCTTGAAGAAACTTCATCACTCGAAAACCAAGTTGAACAGGAAATACCACATCAGTACCATATACAAGATGAAAAGGAGAAGTACCTATTTCCTTTTTAATTGTTATCCTATCAACCCACAGTGCATATTTTAGCATTGAATCCCATGACCTTTTATTCTGGCTCAACAACTTCTTGATACTCTGAATAATGCTTTTATTTGTTGATTTGGCTAACCCATTTCCCTGAGGGTAATAAGGTGTTGAGTGTTTCAAAACAAACCCATTTTCTTCACAAAATGTCACCATAGCTTTGGACTTAAAATATTTAGTATTATCAGTTAGTAACTTCTTGGGACATCCAAATCTGCTAAGAATGTTTTCCTGAATAAAGATAATTATTACCTTATATGTTTCCTTTTTTGTGGGGATAGATTCTACCCATTAAGTGAATAAATCTGTAGCTGTCAAAATCCATTTATGCTGCCATGAAGAAGAAGGATTTATCTCTCCTATAAAATCCAAACCCCATTTCTGAAAGGGAGCATTCACAGCAATAGAATTTAAAGGTAAAGATACTAAATTTTGCTTTCCAGCAAATTTTTGACATGGGATACAAGCTCTTACATGCTGATACACCTCAGAGAATAAAGAAGGCCAATAATACCCATACCTTAAAACTTTATAAGCAGTTGCCTTCCAATACTTATGTACCCCACAAGCACCTACATGTGATTCTTTGATTACCTCCTCAATTTCTGGCTTGTCCAAACATCTAAGAAAAATACCTCCTAGATCTTTCCAAAACAGTTGTTGTTCTATCAAACAATATGTAGTAGCTCTCAACTTCAATGACCTAGCAACCTTCTTATCTAGGTGTTTTGAACATTGTAAATACAAAAGAAAATGTACAATGTCTGCATACCATGTGGATTCTACATACTGCTCCATAATTCTTTCCTTCTCTTGTTCAACTTGTAATTCTTCTTGTATAGGCTGTTCTGCCATTAGGTGAAGGCCTAAAACTTGACAATTTGAATCAGCCAATAATTTGGCCAAACCCTGTCCCTTCACTAGTTTGGTAGGCTTGATGTCCACACCATATTCCATTATCTTTGCAACCCATTTCCCCCTTTTTCCTTCACTATCAGGTTGAGTCAATATATCCTTAATGGCAGCATTGGGAACATAAACAATGATTTTAGAATGTAAAACATAAATTTTGAATAATTTGAGTGCTTTTACCAGTGAGTAAGCTTGTTTCTCCAACGTGATGTACTTCAAATGTGAGTCTCTTAGGGTTTTTCTAAAAAATGCAATTGGCTGCTCAAGTCCATCATTATTCTTCTGTAACAAAACAACTAGTAAAGTATCCTCTGATGCAAAAGAAAAAGTCAGAAATTCCTTTGAAAAATCAGGACTCACTAGAACGGGTGCTTCTGTAAGGGCCAAATTAATCTTATCAAATGAATTTCTAGCTTCTATAGTCCATTTCACCTCCTGATATTTTTAAAGCATAGTTGTTATTTGTTTAATAGTTTCAGCAAAATTGGGTATGAACCAACGCAGAAATTTATATTTCCACAAAATATTGTACATCTTTCTTACTTCTAGGTAAATTGATCTTCAAAATAGCTTTTACCCTTTCTGGATCTATCCTTATCCCATCAGCTGAAACCAAATGACCCAACATCTTACCCTCCTGTACAGCAAAATGTGACTTTTTGGATTAAGAGACAATCCATATTTTCTGCACTTCAAGAAAGTTTGTTTCAGGTGTTTTAAGTGCTCTTCATTAGACTGTGAGAAGACTGTTATGTCATCCACGTAGTTTACTAGAAATGTACCCTTCTCTCCAACAAAAGTTATGTCCATAGCTCTTTGAAAGGTAGCTCCAACATTCATTAATCCAAATGGCATTTTGTCATACATAAAGGTACCCTAAGAAGTCGTGAATGCTATCTTTTCTCTATCATCAGGGTGCATTGCAATTTGATTATACCCTGAAAAACCATCAACCATTGAAATCCTTTGGGCACCCACCACCTTCTGCAATATTTGTTCAATATTTGGTAAAGGATATTTATCTTTAAGTGAAGACCTATTCAGATTATGAAAGTCAACACATAATCTTATTTGACCATTCTTTTTTCTGAAATGTACTAGATTTGCTACCCATGAATAATATCGAAAAGGAACAATGATCTTAGCATCCAACAATTTTTTTACCTCCTTTTCTATAATTGGATATAAAGAAGGATTGATTCTCCTTAATTTCTGTCTAAATGGTTTGAAATTTGGTTTCAAAGGTACTTTATGCTGTATAATACTAGTATCATGAGTGTTCAAATCCTCGTATGACCAAGAAAAGATATCAACATATTATTTTAATAGCTTGATGTACCTGTTTCTTTTCTCTGCTATAAGTGTCTTTAAGATATTCACTATCCTAGGGTGCTCCTTGCTGCCAATATTACAATCCATTACATTTTCCTCTGAAGACTGCATAGTTGGTTTTAAAGGAGTATCATCCTTCGAAAAAATCCTCTGTAAAGGCACCAAACCCTTAGGAATAAAATTAATTTTCAGCTAAATGATTTTGTGACCTACAATTTCATTTTCTGCAACACCCTCAGTATATTCAGTTTCATCATCCTGTTCTTGATCAATTAAGGAATTAGAAAACTCACCCGTCAGCTCTAAAAACCTTTTAATCTCTAAATCATCCTCAAAAACTCTCCATTTCTTTATATTATTGGGCACAGAAGGTCTATACCTAACTTCAATATCATATTTTAGTTGAGTTGTTTTAGGAATCTTGAAATGTGTAGCTTCTAGGGCAAGAGAATCAGTAGTTTGGTTATGATCCCTAGGAATATAAGAAATATTGAATGCCACAAAGAAATTATCTATCATATCCCATACTTCATTCCTGTAAACTTTCAACAAATATTGTTTTACTTGATAGTTATTCCTTACTTGCTGAGAAACCAACTTGGAGTCACCATAAACAAAGATTTGTTGAATACCTAAATATTTTGCATCTCTCAAACCTAATAACAGAGCTTCATACTCTGTTGTATTATTAGTGGTAATAAATTCTAACTTATACATTAATCTTACCACTTCACCACCAGGAGATATCAGAACAACGACTGCTCTAGCACCTTCCTTAGATGATGATCCATCAAAATACATTTGCCAAAGTTCATCTTCTTGTTCCCTAGTACATTTAATTGATTTTTATTTTTCAACCTGTAACATACCAGCAACATCATTATCATCACTAAAGTGCAACATACAACTCCCCAAATCCTTTTCATCAACATATGATGGATGATTTGTAGGATTCTTGTCATCTGTCACAATATAAGAAAATTGTAATTCTCTATACAACCTTCTATTCTCACCTCCAAAGACAGGGATGGTTGCATATGTTAAGTCCATATGTAAAGTTCCCCTACTTTCTTAGCCCAATATCTAGAAAGGAGAATTCCATATTTAGCTGTGATATCCGCCACTACTACATCCATAATAACACTTTTCATAAGTAGTTGAGATAAACTAACCACCATTTCCTTTATCACTCCTAAACATTTTATAGCTCTAGAATCGAAAGCATACAAATCATGCTAAGGTTTTGTTATGCTCAATCCTAAGGCCTCCATGACTTCTTTTGGAATTAGATTATGATATGCCCCTGAATCCAAAAGGCAATTATGGATCATATGCTCATGAATTGTTAATGTGATACAGAAAGGTGGAGATGCACTTGCATCATTTTCAGTTTTCTCTACTAAAGCTGATCCAACAAAATTTTTGGGATTCTCCTCCTGTAAATAAACTGTGTGTGTAGATACCTGACTGTTGGCTGAACCTATCATTTTCAAAACTGAATTTTTATAGCAAGGATTTCTGATCAATTCAGTAAAAGGCATAGGGATTTTAATTTTGCACAATTCATTTTCGAGATTGAAATTATGCATGTTCTTATTCACTTCTTCAACTTCAATAACCTTCTTAGGTTTATCTTGATTCTTCCTTTTTTCTAATGTTGGATTTGTTTGCTGTTTAGGAGGAGGAATTACCTTCTTTTTAGGGTTTTGAACCACCTGTTTTGGTCCTGATCTTAAATTTATGGTTTCCTTTGGATTAGACTGGTATATATCAGATGTTATTTGAAGGTCTAAATCATCCTTTGTTTGAAAAACATTAGCATCATAATATTCAGAATTCAAAAAGTCTTCTTCAGTTACAAAACCTTCAGTCAACTGTTCTCCAAAATAATTCATGTCTTCATTTGTTTCTCCAAACTGCTCATCCTATTCCATTTCTCCTTCATCAGTGACATTGTTTTGAAGTGGGGGTGGTACCTTTTTATGTTCCACTTCTCTCCTTTCTCACTGTATGTCATTATTTCTTCTCTCTTTGGGAATAAAATGAGGTGTAAACTGTCTTCTAAACTGATTTGGATTATTAGGGTTTTTGTCTCCCTCTTGAGAAAGCCTATTGGAATTTTTCTCCAATTCCAATTTGTTTAGTTTTGATGTTAGTATTTTTACTAATTTTTTCATCTCATCAAGTTTACTATCTACAGATTGTGAAGTTGAAACTACCAGAGTTGCTTCCTTTTTACCCTTTCTGTCATAAACTCATTGGTCTGAGTTCACCTTTAATCTATTAAAGGCAAGAATATTATATTCCACTTCTAGGGCCGCCTCTTACATATTCAGTAAAGTAATAGGTTTGCTTTCCCTCAACTGTAAGGAAAACTCCTCGTGAAAAGCATTAGCATAGGTGAGTTTTGTAGAAGTTTTAGAAGGCTTGATTTCTGCAGGGATTCTTCCATACATTTTGTTAAACCTCTTAGAGAAATCAGCTATAGTTTCATATTTCTTCCTTCTTAGGGATCCAAACTCTATAATGTAATATGTATGATCCTTAGTGTCACCCCACTATCTCATGAAAATATCCTGAATCTCTTCTATCAAAGTAATGGAATTTGCAGGTAACTCCCTAAACCACTTTCTGACCTCTCCATCCAAGCTTTGAATAGAAATTCTCATCCACACATCCTTTGCCTCTATATTTTGATTATCTGCATAACTTAAAAACACATCCCAATGTTCTTTAGCTGTTACCGCACCTTGTCCATTACACCTAGGAAGTACTTTTGGTAATCCCCACTAGGAAGGGCGTTTAAGGGCTGAGGTAAAACTAGAGGGGCATACCTAGCTGCCACCATCCTATCCATCATATCTAATGGCTGTTGTTGAGCTACCATATTTAAACTAAGTGATATAGATGAAGAAGAAGCTTACCTAGAACTTGGCTGAAAAGGACTTTTATTGACCTTAAACTGGAACAAAGGAATTTTTCTAGGGGATAGAGCTTTTCCTTTCTTGAACGACTAAGGATCAGTGTATACCTGAAAATTTCTAACAGGTATTGTAGGTTTCAACCATGGTGAATATTTTTTTTCCTCCTTTGCAAATGAAAATGGTGATAATAGGTCAACTTGATCAGGGTTACAAAAGGATGGGGATGACTGTGATTTCTTAATCTTCCTAACTTCTTTCAAAATTTTCTCTGGGTCTGTGACACCCAGGTGCAATGGTGAACTAGGTCTACTTCTTGTCCCAACTCCCTTAGTAGCCACTGTGAACTGTCTGGTGAAAATGTAGTCTTAAAAATTTGCTGGTTTTGTTCACCTCTCAAAACCAGTTGAATGATGAATAATCCAGGGAAAGTATGCTTCAACTTCATCCTTGACAATGGAGCCAAAGATGTTAGTGCCAGAAATTGTTCTCAGACTATTAAAGAACAAGCCAACACAATCTCCAAAAACAAAATTAAGTAAAAAAGGATTTTTAGGGTTTTGGTTTTGCAATTTGTAAACAAGAGGGTAAAACTCATAAGGCTAAAACAAAAACTAAATCATGCACAATATAAGACTGAGATGTATAATATATGTAACATAAACCAGAAAAACATAAGCACATAACTGAGTTTCATCCACAGTTCATAAGCATTCCATGAGAAACAACCTTAAACAAGAAATGAATTCATAAATTGAGTGATCACACTAATCAGAAATGAAACCAACATAGAAGATAAAATGGGCTTATAGATTGCATATATAACATAATCAGTAATCCAACATGCATAACAGTTTTCTAAAACTTAGCTCTGTATAGTATATGAAATCCTCCCCTTGTACAAAAATTCAAACCCCCTCTCATTCTACAGTGTTACTTTTATCTTAGTTACACCCAAAAACAGTTACATAATTGAATAACTACTTTTTAGGTCATACCATCGAATCACTTAACAAAGTAAATTTGCTCAAACTAAACTATTTTCTTTACAAAAATAAACTAACAACATCTGTCACTTAAAGCATTTTATAAATATTTAGTAGCCTCTTCCAAAATAGCTATTCCCTCCAAAGCTTGAGTCTTCCTCTTGGTTCTCTGCTGCTCAGCTTCTAAGTCTTCGACTCTTTTAGAAAATTCCTGATTTTGTTGAGTTATTTCTTGAACAGTCTGTTGTAAGTATGCACACAGACTTTGCATCTATCTTTTCCTCTTCAAAGCTTCCTTGGAGACTACACTTAACTCTTGGTAATGACTATTAACCTATTCTAAATCCTCTCTTAATATTTTGTTAGCAACTACTAACCCTTCATTTGTTTCATGCAGGAATTATATCTGATACTTATACTATTTGATGCTTCTTTGTAAGTACTCATTCTCTGAATCAATACATTTTCCTTATGAGGTTGAAGGCATTTCTTCTGGAATCCAAGGAATATTCAATCTCTTACATATCTCCTCATCCTCCTCTTGCTACTGCTCTGTCATAACTACAGGAATCCCTGGGGACTCATTACCTTTAAAACTGCATTGAGATGATGGTTCTACAATCCTTTCTTCATCTGCACATAATCCTGTCATGACTAATTGTTGATTCACTAAATCATCCTGATGATGAATTAATTTTAATTTCCTTAGAACCTCTTTTAATAACTCTGAGATTTTAGTTCCAGTTGAGGCTGACTTATCCTTCAAAGGAACCTGTTTCTTACCTTTAATATCTCTTACATTCAAGCTCTCATCTTCTTCTAACTGTTCTTGGGAAGAAGATTTTTCTATTACTGTGATTTCCTCCTAAGCTAACTTAGGGTTTAACAACATTTTCATGTTCAATCTCAATTTATTCTTGGGTCTGGTCTTAGGTCTCCAGCCTACCCCTATCTCTCCTAGCATACTCAAAGTTTTTTCCTTGGTGCTTTATGGATGCTAACTGAACCACCTTTCTTTTAACTCTTTGTAACACCAACTTTTCTTCAGATTGTTCTTGTAAACCCTATGCACTGTCAACCCTAAATTCATCAATAAGTGGGCTTTCCTTACTTTCTAAATGTATTCCTGTATGAAATTGTTCCTGTTCTAACAAGATTTCCTCTACTACCTAGTTTACTTCTTCATTAAGGGTATTTGCTACATGATTTAAATATTGTCTTTGAACCTTTTTATGGTTCGTCTTCATCAGCTTTATTCTATTGTTCACTCTCAAGCTTTTCAACTTTCTGTGTCATAGACATTTCCTATGCTTTGTTTACATGTCTTTTCTCTGATTGATCCTCTTTCTCACTTTGAAACCTAGACAAAAATAAGAAATAGTCCCAGGTTTTTCCCTTATATTGGAGCACTGTGCTTATAATTAACTTTATCAGACCATGATTAAATATGCACTGTTGACTATGATTTTGATGCTCCTTCACTCTACTGGACATATTTTGCATAATTTTGAGGGAAAAGAAAGGAAGGTTCATCTTTTATTCATGATTTAGATGCTGCAGAAACCTGAAATGATATTTAAACACACATGTATATCTTCCTTCACAAGTTACATAGCTTTGCGGAATTTTGATTGGTTCTCTGCACTCTAGTTTGAACTTATGTATATGCACTCCTTTACCCCAATTTGCAACAACATTTGGAAGCAAGTAATTCTATGAATTAAAGGTAAAAGGCACCTTCTTGAACCAATATTCACCTTCATCAGGAATGCCTATAGCCTCTCCTATTAGCTCTCTAGTTAGCTCAATCTTTAGGGTATCAAATGTGACTATGCCATTTTCCAATCCCTAAGCAAATTTGTATGAAACTTTATGTATGATGGTCATCAATTTTCTCAAAATAATTCAGCCATATTGCTTCTGAAAATAACCTTTCACATTTAGGGAAAGCTTGAACCCAAGACATATCTAAGGGTTCGGCCCTATTTGTTTTCCCACTTCTCTTCATTTTGGATGATCTTAATTATGCTTTCTTCAGCAAAGAGTTTAACACTATTTGAATGTTTGCAATTTTAACAGTCAATCATAAGCTGAGAAAATTAAACCCTTGATATGAATTTTACTTCTCAAACTGATAAGTATTTCAACCCTACTGACAGAAAAGATTTGGCATTGAGTAAAAATCGACTTTATAAACTTGCATTCTTAGTAATATCAATAAATAATCCTCTGTCAAAATGAACCTGAAATCATGGAATCATGTCTTTAATTCGCTTCATACATGTCTTAGTAATCAATTTGGTTGTTAGAAATATGCTTTCCTGTCTTGCCAGGTGTCCAATATCCTTCTTAAGTATGTCTCTAGCTACCACGACAACACTAAAAACTTACCCTGCAAACCCTAAATAGCCAACCTTCTTCATTCTTTAAGCACGAACTGCCAGGTCTTCAAATGGTTTCTGTGATCTTCATGCATTTAGTAAATGCGTAGTTGATAGTGAATTATCCTCATCGTGCATAATCATTGTTTCGCAAATACTTTGTATCCTCTAACTTCCGGATAACTGCAACTCACCCAAATGATTCTTTTCTTGATCTCACAACACTTGTCACAATGATTATTATGGCCGAAACACATATCAAACTCCTCGACAGGCATGAATAACTTCTCTTATGTGCAAATTTTGAACATCACAAGCCAAAATCATGACTTTTTCAAATGGCACGATTTTGTTGTAGCTCCGTTGTTTACCTTTTCTATGCTTGCGCTACAAGAATATTTGTTTTAATAATTTTTAACCAAAAATCAAAGCATTATGATATTCTTTTAGAACCTTTAAGGAATATATACATTCTATAAGCCCCTTAAAACCATGAAATTCACTAAGTAAATCCAAAATTAAAAGAAAACCTATTAAATCAATTATAAATATAAGCCTAAAATCAAAGAAAAATTTAAAAGAAACTAAGGTCAAAACTTTAAAACAATAAGAAAAATCATACTTTAAGACAAGCAAATGGTTCAAAAAAGAGAAAACAAAAACAGGCTATAAAACAAACCATATGCAATTTCCGTAGCAATTGGCTCAAGCAATATTTAATCCAAAGATTACTCAGCATTCTAGTTAACACATATTTTTATTTGCTTTTTTCTATCTTTACGTTTCCCATAATATGCCTTTATCCCACATGCAAAATAGATTTTAACCTTTTGGGCTTTATATACATGAAACATTTGAATGTATTTGAATTAAAAAATAAAGTAATACTTGGGAGCTTGGTGCTTTGTTGATTTGGCAGGTCCATGTGTGGATGGTCTTCGTGATGAGCAACTATATCCCAATACTTTTGTCTTGCACTTTTATAAGCCACCTCATATACCTTTGGCATATAAATTTAATTAAAAATATAGAATTTGGCCCCAAAGATATAAAATTTTGAATGTAAAGCCCATATTGATTTATAAAACCAACTTTAATAAATCTTATCCAAAATAGCTAGAAAAAATTCCATTTGTAAAAGTTCATTTTATTTTTTCTCCAAACACCTTTAGAATGTTTTTCCCTTAAAACTGCTTCATATCACATGGGACAAAACCTGTGTTAACACAAGGATCTAGGTATCTCATCCAAAGTATTAAAAAATACATGGAGCCACTCATCCTTGGGTCGCGACAGCCATAAGGCCTGAAATTCCATCAAATGACCGGTGGGGTAATTCTACCCATCATATCTCCTAGCATGATAGATCTCTAAATCATCGAAGTGCACTATCATCAATCGGTGAAACTGTGCCCATTCATGTATTGTATTCTTGTGATTTTCCCACCAGTGTGCTCAAGTGGCCTTCAATGCTTCTTCCATCACCAACAACCTTTGTGGTTCAAACACTTTCTCTTCAAATTGTTTGAGGAATCCAGACAACTCTGGTATGCCCTCTTAAATCGACAACTCTATAATCTCAGTCGCAACGCTACGTAGGGATTGCATGACCAGTGCACACTTTATGAAAGACACCACATGCCAATTTTGCTAATTTTCTAAAGCATCATCAGAATTAGAGGACGCAGAGCTAACACTACACCATCCAAGTTCTCCATCAGTTGTAGGGTGGATATAGTCTTCGGAGATATTGTAGGCGTCATCCCAGCCTCTACCAACTTCATCCTTGGTAGGTTCAATATACCGGTGTCCTTCATGGGGGTCCATGGGAGAAATGACCTTGATATCTTGGTTTTGAAATGTCATGACCTCTTCTTGAAATTTATAACTTCCATGCTATCATTGGCCCATCCAATCCCTAGCAGTGCGGGATAAGAGCCTCCACCATCAACTACTTCAATAACATTGAAATCGGCATATGTATTCATACCTCCAACATCAACAACCAAGCTAGAGACACAGACAATAGGTTGAACTTTGGCCTGATTTTCTAGTTAGAGTTGCATAGGGGACCATCCCAACAATGGATTTCCCATCAGTTTCCAAGTCTACTTGGTCAAAATATTAACATCCAACCCGAGATCCAAAATAACTGAATCAACTTCATAGTCCCTGATCTCGATGTTCATTCGCATCTATTTGCCTTTCTTTCTCTTCTGGAGGGAATTCACTACGGAATCCTTCAGCATCTTGTTCCAGTGGTATAACAACTTCTCAATCTCAATGAGAGCCTCGAGATCTCCAGCTAGCAATAAATAACTCTCAAAAAAATGTTGCAAGGTACCATGTTGTCATGATGGTCTTGCCTCTACAGAAGGATCAAAAGCAGATGGCATTTCAACAATAAGTGACTTACCCGTATTTCTCTCGATTGCAAGCTTGGCCAAAGAAGGTATCTTTCTCTATCACAATATCAAATGTTGCCTTTTTCTTCCCAGCAAACTAAACTTGTTGACAGGGTCCATCTTCTCTGTTCGTTGCACTTGCACGAGTGACGACAACAACGTCGACAGCCTGGGTTTTGGGTTCTTCTAGAATCGTCGCAACCGTTGGTCCTTGATTATGGTTATGAGCTTGGTTTAGGGGTGTGTTTTGATTCATCGTGGGTTCATAGGCTGATTGTGATTCTATAGCGGGATCTGAGTCTGATTCTAAAATGGTTGCTGGTTCTGTACTAGGTTTTGGTTTTGGAATTGGTTATGTAACTGAGGGATGTTTTTGGCCTGCCACTTCGCAATCAACTCAGGGAAATTTTCAACATTATGCTCTCTTGTTGCACAGTATGTAAACTACACATGAGGACACTCCCTTTGGTAGTGCCCAAATAATCCCCAAATAATCCATAGGTGTAACACTGGATTGATTCTTGACATCATCCTTCCCCTCGTCCGAAGCCTCCTTTTTGTCCCATAAATCATCCTTGGAATCAGGGATGATTTTAAGGAACCATAGTTATTTAAAAGTGTATAAATGTTGGCGAATTTTACCAATTCTTAAAACACCAACTATAAAATGATTGGCAATATTTTTCAAAAAAAAAAATTATTTTCCAAGGATTTTATATCATTTATATAATAATTTGGCCATTTTTAGGGTGAAAAAAATTTACCCCATCAAAATTGGGTGAAATGTGGCTTCAAAAAATGTAAAATGGCGAATATTTTTTGGGAGAAAAACATGGAAAAAATCTCACTAGGCTAAAATTCGCCCCTAAAATGATCCCTGCTTGGAATCCTCCTTGCCACTGGTACTATGGTTGAGCAGCTTGCTGATATTGTGGTTCGGCTAGCTGCTGCGGGGGATTCGGTTGCTACTAAACATAGTGCGCTACTTGAACATACTGTGGTTGAGGATGAGTGATCGACAATTGATTGTATTGTGGTCGCGATGCAAACTATGGTTGTGATATGAACTGTTTCTGTGGTGCAAACTATGGTTGCGACTACAACATAATAAACTGGATTTATAGAGGTGGTTTATATGGCACATGGGTTGCGAGCTGCACTATCTGCAGCTAAATATGGGACTACTGGAATGCGAAGGGATCCTCACCCTTCATAAAGTATGAATCATATGTTTTCTTTTCAACAAGTCATAAGCTCGACAATCTTTATCCTCGTGCCCCATTAAGCAACAAAAGGAGCAATACAAAATTTCGGCCTTTATAACAATATTCTGCATGTAGCTACAGTTTTTCATGTTGATGCCCATATACCTAACATACATGACACCATGGCACACCAGCTTAACTAAAGGGGTTCAGTTCTCCTAAGAGAAAATAATTTTGGAAAGTCAGACAGGTGTCCTTGGTGTGTCCATCCACATGAAACCATGTGCACCAAAGGTCATCATGTTATTTTTTTTCCTTCTTGATATCTTGCAGCTGGAGTGTCAAATTTTCTAGCCATACTTGAATCTTTTTCATGCCAACTGCATTCTCCCTAATAGGTGAAGCTTTTAACTTCATCGTGATCTCCAGAGCCTCGCTTTGTGTCGCGATCATTTACTACATTAACGGTTGTCTGATGTGCAATCCCAGTGCAGCCATGAATCACTCCTTATGCTGAACATCACTCATTTTGATGCTGACTCGGGCCATCAACCTCTTAAACCATTGATCAAAATCCCAAACAATTTCATTCAGGAACTGCTTGATCTCCTTTAGTTCTATAATATACTAGGCCTCATATTTGGGTTTCTTAAATTCCTTGAATAGCCCTTCTTGGATCTCATTCAGTTTTTTTTCTGTGGTTCCCTGAGGAAACTGCATGAATCTCATGTACCAGTTAAGCACATGACCCCTGAGGGTGGTCACCAATTGGATTTTATTAACATCATTGTCCATGATCTATCTGGAAGTCCAGACTGCTTCAAATAATAACTAGTATTGCTCTGGGTCATTGTTGGAGTAGGGCCCTGTAGCTACAGGAAAAGTTGCTATATCGGGATGATAAAGTCAAAGGAAACAGTACCTGAAGCAGCCGAGAAGAGAGAGCTCAACCACTACACTTAAGGCAGTGGCCAAGAAGAGAGAGCTCAACCACTACACTTAAGGAAACGACCGAGAAGAGAGAGCTCAACCACTGCACTTAAGGCAGCGGTGACGATAGGAGGGATCAACTACCCTCATAAATGGAAAAGGAGCAACAGGCTGAGGTATTGAAGACAAAGGACAGAAGGGGAGAAACCGAGGAAGCGGCGCCCATACCCACGATCAACGCCGGGAAGTGTGGAAGACTGCAGAAAGCTGTGGTGTGACGGAAAGCAGCAGTTCAAAGTACAGATAGGTCGACTGTCACAGTTAGGGTTTTTTGGGTTACTGTTGGGAAAGGCCCACAGTGTTGTAACATGGTGAGACCTTCAGGCCACCTATATAAGCATGTATTTAGTATTATGAAAGGTTAGACATCTAGACATCCAAATAGTTAGACAATGAGCTAGCTAAGTGTCTCTAGTGTCTCAGTATTGTAAGAGTCAAGCTCTGGTTCTGTATTTAGCCTGTAGTTATCTTACTGTAACCAGTAGCCGGATCCTTGAGAAAGAATGTAACAATCCACAAGGATTGAGAGAGAGAGAGAGGAAGAGTATATTGTAAGAGGAAGAAATATAGTAGGAGAAGAGATCTAAGAGAGAAGGGCTCCCAGCTGTGTGCGCGGAGTTTCCCAGAAGATCTCAAGCTGCATAATAGGTTGCAGCAGAACTGTGTGTACTCGCTCAAGATATAATAAAACACAGTTCCCATGGATTTAACTTCCCCCCCTGGAAGTGAACCACATAAAATCTGTTTGTTGTGTGACTGTCTCATGTGATTGTGCTTTACTTATGTGCTATCTGCTATCTGTTACATGAATGTTGTATATCAGTTAGTGAATGTATGTATGCTATCTTCTAGTTACAGTAACATAGAAGGTTAAGTGCAAGTTGAATGTATCAAGTGTCCTATATATAAGTTATCAGTGCTTGATTCATGACAGTTAACAGTTATTGTGTTAAGCGATTCCTGTGTATTTAGTTCAGCAAGTTGAGCTTAAGTGATGCTAAGTGTGTTAGACTGTAGAAGCTAACGAGAAGTTGTTTAACACCTTAATGAGGGATAACTGAGCTATTATACCCGGAGAGAAAACCCTTAGACCTTGCGAGTTGTTGAGCATATTAAGTATTTCCATAGGAGATATAACGGTGTAGAAAGGCGATATTGCACCGTCGGAGGAGCTGCGGTGTGAGATATCCCAGGTTAAGGGTTGAGCGGAAGAGAAGTTTTGCACATCATCTTAGAAGCTACGATGAGATAAGAGCCAGTCCCATAGAAGGCTCAGCTAGGAGGAGAGAAACAGCTTCGTAGAGAGATCCCGCTAGCTAAGAAGAGACAAGCGGCACTAGGATGCTACAGAACCTGGTTAAGGAAACCTGATTCTTCAGCCAACCCGTCCAAGATCACTTTAGGTGAGACTTCAGGCCATGCTGTGGTCTGTCGCCGAAAGGGCCAGTGATCTAGGGGTTTTGTTGGTACAATATAGTAAACCCGGGTCTGCCCATACTTGTCCAACAAATGGTTCCGTTGCTGGTTTTGAACAAACTACAGAGCTAATTCTCTGTTGGCATCCTACTAAAGAAGAACTAAACCACTAGGTTGGGTCTAAGGAGATTGAATTTGCTGAAAAAGAAAATAGGAGTCCTAGGCTGAGTACATAGGACTAGTTACAAAAACATATCTTCACAGACCTGCATGAGATATTTTTTACGACCTATGCAAATGAGTTGTATGACTGGTTGTCAAAGTTGACTGATAAGCATATATTCAAGCAGAAAAGGAACACTGTCTAGACAACAGATCTGATTCACACCGTGAAGGGCATAGATAATCCCATTTCATGGGTAGTAGACTTCTGGCTTGCGAGTTTACTGGAAGGCTTCATTACAGAGTTTGCAGTTGATCAAAGAAAGAGTTTCAGTGAAGCAGAGAGGTACTTCTTCAAAGGATATCGCAGTAAGTACCTAAGCTCTTTAAATTTGTATCTTAAGATGTTATTACATGAAAAAGGAGTACTAGACATATTCTCAAATGAATAAGTTAAAGTAAGTGTAATGTCACAAGAGTTTGAAAGTGATTTTGAAGAAATTGGATGTACACATAGTGGTAAGAAATATAAAGTAGATTTTAGATCTTCCTTCTTTGAAGACAGTTCAAATAGCACTAGAGAACAGAGTCAGAGTAATAAAGAAAGAACAGGAGGGTGTATCCCTTACCACCCTTATACCCCACAGAAACCAACCGGGACTCAGAATAATCCCGCAGGAAATCCATCTAGTAGTTCACACACTGTACATACTACCTCTACATCACCTACATATACACCTCCGAGTGGTAGTAATATAGCGAATCAACATCCACCACGTAGAAACAGAATGGGGGATGACATGAAGTTACCTACCTTTAGGGGTACAGGGGCAGAAGACCCGGAACAACATTGGTTCCTATGTGAAGCTGTATGGACCATTAAAGGGATCCAAGATGATAATACTAAACTTGTCCAGTTGGCCACTACACTTAGAGAAAGATCCTTAACATGGTATATGAAGTATACAACAACGCAGCCCAGAACGCTCGTACAGGTCAAGACCACCATGATCAAAGAATTGAAGAAACCTAAGTCTGAGTCACAATGCATCATAGAGCCCAAAGACATCAAACAGTTACCTACTAAGTCAGTATGGGACTTTGATAAGAAATTTAAAGCTCTTATAGAACAAGTTAGCTTCGAGTTTGTGCCGGAGCAGCATAAGGAATGGTTCATCGCAGCACTGCTCCCCCATATCAGACTTCCACTAATGCAACATAGACTCTGTACACAAGATGAAGCGTTGGAGATGGAAATGAAACTAGAGGCTTCACCTCTAGCTGAGACTAGTGCAGGTATGACAAGCTTGCAAAACCAGTTAGCTAATCTCACGTTACAGCTACATGAGATTAAAAAAGGAAAAGAGGTTGCACAATAATTATGGTGCACAAAGTGTAAAGGACAGGGCCATACTAAAGATAACTGTCCAGTATTTGTAGAGTATTTAGAAAGTGGGGCTCCTAACCCCTTAGTACAGAATCAAGGGCCATGGTGTGAAATCTGCAGAACAAGAGGACATAGACCCCAGGAATTCCCTTTACTTCAGAAGTACGTACAAACTCCCAAGAACTTATACTGTAACTTCTGTAAGTCCATCAGACATGATGAAAATAACTACAGAGATTATGATCTCATGGTCGAGAGGAAACATGACTTATACAGAGTCCAGTCAGAGACACCAGGTCCAGCAGTAGTACCACAGCATGAACCGGCTCATGTTGGCCGTGGAGGAGGATTTAGAGGATGAGGCCGTGGTGGAGGTTTTGGTCGTGGCTGTGGACCAATTACTTGTTACAATTGTGGAGCTATAGGACATTATGCTAGGGACTGTCAGAACCCTACTACAATATGTAAATATTGTAAGTCCTATGATCACATTATAGAAGAATGTCCTATCTTGATAGCCAAGATTAGGGACCCTAAGCCAGCAGTACACCAGAATAATCAGCTTATTTCTACTGAGAAAAAAGAACTAGAACCAAGCATCAATGTTGTGAATCGCAGTGGTGCTTCTACTAGTACGACATCGTAGGATGCCGAAAAGAATACAAGTCCAAAGTGGGTGCATAAAGCTACTAATAAATCAACACCACTTGACCTGCAGAAGAACAAAGAAATGTTTCAACAAGATACAACTTTATTTACTGACCCTACATCGTCAGGATCACAGGTATTTCCTTGTAGGGGCGTATCGCAGCAAACACCTTGTGGCATTAGTCCTGTGCAGATATCGTAGGCTACCACATCGGGAAGGTGCAATGAGGATGAGTCGACAGGAAGTGTAAAATCATTCCTACGGAGTTGATTCAAACTCTTGAGAAATGAGAAAGATATCGGAGAGCTTCAGCACATTATAGACCATTGTTAGCAGTCTTCTTCTGTAAGCAGTACGCAGCATGCTGTTCATAATATTATGGGCCATACAAGAACAGGAAGAGAGATGAGACTCATAGCACAAGTTGGAGAATTTGAAATGGATGAGGTAATCCTAGATTTAGGATCAGAGGTAAATGTTCTAACTAAGAATACATAGGAATAGATGGGTAGCCCTAAGTTAGCCAGATCACCTATCCATCTGCGACTAGCCAATCAGCAGAGGGTATCACCACTGGGTCAATTACCGCAAGTGCTAGTTGATATTGACAGAGTTCATAGCTTTGTAGACTTTGAAGTTATAGAAATCATTGGCGATAGTAGACCGTACCCAGCTTTACTAAGTATTGATTGGGAAATTGATAACATGGCTGTTATCGATTTAAAGAAAAGACAAATGACCTTTGAGGACAATCAGATTCCGGTCATCGCACCGTTGGATCCTTTTCAAGGTCCTAGATACATTGAACCTATCAGAGCAGAGGAAGAGGTACATAATATGGAGAGCCTCTATTAGATGACTGCTAATCAGAGTGATTATATCAATCTGACCACAGAAGGAAATATTAGTTGGCGATGCGCTAGCTCATGCGCATCGGATTCAGAGGTTGGTTTAGAAAACTGGCAGAATAGACTTTATGAAGTCTCAGCTCGTAGATGTGTGTTTATGACTAAGTCATTGCGATGGATTGGCGCAGAGATTAAGGATATTCCATCATTTGATGGCTTAGCGGATGTCGATGAATTTTTATATAAGTTTGAGCAAGAAATCCCTCATGAGCAGAGGATGTCAGTTATTGACCTTGCAGTAAGGGCCACACCTGCAAGATGGTGGCATGCACATAAAGAACATATCGCATCATGGGATGATTTTAAGATATTGATGGCGATCAGATTCTCTAATGACAAGGAGCGGTTCCAGCAGAAATATACAGGAGAAAGTGACCCCAGGTCACATATTAAGAGTTGTGAATAGAATTGGTTAGACATTCCAGAGGATGAATGGGTTCACCTATTCTTTCACACTTTAGACATAGTGCCAAGGAATTGGTACACTGAGACAGAGTTGCGCAGAGGAACCATTACATGGCCACTTATGATAGACAACTTTGAACTCACTTTCGCTTTTGAATCTGAGTATCCAAGCATTGATCATGCTCTAGATGTGATAAGGACTAAGATATTTGATGACTATACCCTATCAGTGTCTGTTCAATCTAATTGGGCTATCCAGTTAAAACATGCACTAGAATGTTACAACTTCACAGAAGAGTTAGGCGATGAGGATGAGAATCCTCACAGTATCAACATTCCAGAGTCAGAAGGGACTCACGATGTTGATGGACCGAAGCTAGAGATTCCAGCTATCACAGAGCCTATCAATATTAAAAAGATCAATATTGGCACAGAAAAAGAACCAAAGTTTGCCTCTATTGGAGACTATTGGGATGATGAAATGGTAGGACACATCGCAGATCTGTTACATGACTATCAGAACTTATTTCCCACTAAGTTTACAGAGATGAAGGGAATAGTAGGAGATTTGGGAGCAATGAGGATACCTTTGAAAGAGGATGCTAGGCCAACTAAGTAGTGTCCATACAGATTAAATCCTCGTTATAAAGAAAAATTTAAGGACGAGATTGATAAGATGCTAGCAGCAGGCATCATTGAGCCCGTAGAAGAAAATGAATGGGTTAGTCCCATGGTTGTGCAGGAAAAGAAAACTAAAGCAGAAATCAAGATTTGTGTCGATTCGCGCAAACTCAACGACGCATCGCTTCATGACCCATTTTCGACACCTTTTACTTATGAAGTCTTAGACAATGTGGGAGGACAGGAGGTCTACTCCTTCACTGATGGATTTTCAAGCTATCACCAGATAAGAATACATCCAGAGGATCGACATAAGACCACCTTTGCGATAGAATGGGGCTCATTCCAGTATACGGTAATTCCCTTTGGTCTTAAGAATGCACCAGCTATTTTTTCTCGAGTAGTAGTTGTTGTCTTTAAGGAATACATCCATAAATGCTTAGAAGTCTATTTTGATGATTGGACTGTATTTGGATTAATCAACAAGCATATAGGAGATTTAAGGCTCATGTTGGAGAAATGTAGGCAATATCAGATTTCTCTTAACTTGAAGAAATGTATATTCTATGCACCATTTGGTATTTTGTTGGGTCATATTGTTTGCAAACAAGGTTTGATGGTAGATCCTGCAAATATTTCCATCATTGTAAATCTTCCAGCACCCAAATCAGTTAAGAAATTGAGGACAGTGCTTGTTCATACAGGGTACTATAGAAAATTCATAAAGAGTTATGCAAAGATCACAGCACCTATGGAAAAGCTGTTAAAGAAAGACGTGAAATTCCTATGGAATGAGTAATGCCAGCAAAGATTAGACACACTTAAAGAGAAGATGGTTACATCACCCATCTTAGTATTTCCAGAATGGAACAAGCCATTTCATGTACATGTGGATGCATCTGGCATCACACTGGGGATTGTCTTAACACAACCAGGAGAAGGAGGTATCGATCACCCTATCGCATACTCAAGCAGAAAGCTATCTACCGCAGAAAAGAACTACACCACTACAGAAAGAGAAGGATTAGCTATGGTGTATGCTCTACAAAATTTTAGGCACTATCTGTTGGGTGCCCCATTCAAGATGTTCACTGACCATTCCACTTTAAAGTACTTGGTCAATAAGCTAGTGTTAGGAGGAAGGATCTGTAGATGGTTACTCCTATTTCAGGAGTATGATTTTGAAATTATTGTAAAACCAGGGAGATTAATTTCCAGACTTGATCATCTCTCACGGATAGAATCAGGAGAAGAACCAAGTAATTTAGAGGATAATTTTCCAGATGCGCAATTATTTTCTATCCATATTGCAGATGAGTATTACGCAGATATTATTCACTTTCTCACTACAGGTTGCGCACCAGCTGAGTTTACTAAGCAGCAAAAGAAACAGTTAGTTGTTAAAGCAGCGGACTTCATTTTTATTGCAGGACAGTTATACAAGTTAGGTCCAGATGAAGTCCTGCGCAGATGCGTTATGTCGCATGAGAAAGAGGCCATTATCAGAGAAGCACACTCAGGTACCACAAGAGGTCATTTCATAGGAAAGCCGACTGCGCAGAAAATTTTAGCTGCAGGATTATGGTGGCCTACTTTGTACAAAGACACTAAGGAGTTTTGCAGATGCTGTGATATCTGCCGGAGAGTAGGAAATCCTTCGCGGAGAGACGAAATGCCATTGCGACCACAGATTACGCTGCAGGCATTTGAAAAATGGGCTATAGATTTTGTGGGTCCTATCAACCCACTAGGAAAACAAACTGGTGCGAGATACATCATCACAGGAACAGAGTACCTCACTAGGTGGGTAGAGGCCAAAGAAGTAAGGAATTGTGATGCTGCTACAGCCGCACAGTTCATTTTTGAAAACATCATAAGTAGATTTGGATGTCCAGTAATTTTGATGAGTGATCAAGGCACACACTTTCTGAATTGCACTATTCAGGACTTGACGGAGGAATTTCAGATACAGCACCACAAGAGCACTCCCTACCACCCACAAGCTAATGGTACAGTGGAGGCCTTTAACAAGATTCTATAAATTTCTCTTACTAAGATCTATAACAGCAAAAGAGACAATTGGGACCTCAGGGTTAATGCTGTATTATGGGCTTATAGGACAACATGCAAGAAACTTACAGGACACACACCTTTCAGCTTGGTGTATCGACAAGAGACTATTATGCCTATGGAATATATTATTCCCAATTTAATAATTGCTCAAATTACCAAGATGGCTGATACAAAGACGATGAATGAAATACTAGCACAGTTGCTTGCCTTAGAAGAAGACAGATTCATCGCAGGATTTCATCAGAAAGTGTAGAAGGCACGAGAAAAAGCTTGGCATGACAGGCACATTAAGAGCAATATTTTTCAGATAGGAGACCTAGTGCTCCTTTATGACAGCAATTTTGTTAATTTTCCAGGGAAGTTCAAGATGCATTGTTTGGGGCCATATCAGATTCAGCAAGTTACAGAAGGAGGTGCCGTTCAGCTCAGTAAACTGAACGGGGAGCTTGTTCCTACCTTGATTAATGGCAGTAGGCTTAAGCTTTATAGTGATAGCCACTCCACCTCCCAGCCCTAACTCAGATAGTTTATGAAGTGTCCAGATGACCAGCGTAGTTGCAAGGAGGCATCACACCCCTACCTAGTCTACACTTAGAAAAAAAAATTTGAAAATGAATGATTCAAAAAGTTTGTTTTGCGCAAGTCATTGGATGATTGCGGAGTTTTGACCATTGCCGAGTTTTACGCTAACATTTTAGTTTAGGACGATGTGGTGTGACATCGCAGCAAGGCAATACTCACCGTGCCACGTCGACGATTTTGAAAAGAGACAGAGGGCCAGTCACTTCGCCTTCTGACAAGCAGTTAATGAAAATATGACCGGTATACGTTGCCCTAGATTTGGAGACAGTACAGTGATTTTCCTAGATTTGGTAAATCTTGGTCGAGATTTTCGGCTCCTGCACACAACTTTCGAGGAAAATTTGATCAGATTTTCAGCAATTAATGAGGATCAGGATGACGGATGTTGTCTTATCCATGCAATAAATGCTACCAACGGGTCTAGTCTAACTGACCGTTGCTTCAGAGATTATCACCTTCATTATAAATACACAAATCATTCACACATAAGGGTTACTTTTGCGATTTCTGAGAGTTACAAAGCAATTTGAAGAGTTTTCCTGTGCAAAGATACTCCAGTTACAGAGTGCTGGTTTTCCCCAATTTCGTAGCCATTGCTAGTCTAGAGTATCGCACTGGGTGGTTTCTGTTCGAGGACAAACCTTTAGAAGACATTGTGCAATAATTCCAACGTGGTGGCCTCGTGTTTGCCATGACGACGCTACCCAAGGTTGTGAAATTAGGTGCACCACAGGCCAGACAGACACTAAGGAAGAGGAGTCAAGCTCAGATAGTAGAAGAGTCCATCCTGGAGCAGGAAGAAGAAGTTCATATGGAAACAACATACATTGTGCCACGATTCAAGGAAGCACCAGAGGTAACCATTCCCAAGGGTATTAAGTTTCCTGTTCCGCTACCACCGATTGGTTCTCATGTAAAGGAATATGGAGATCTGTTAGGATATGCCCCTATTCTCAAATTTACAGACTATAACCTTGGAGACAGTAAGACATATCCTTAGTTTCAGTTGGATCGGTATCTTACTTTTCAAAGGAACCTGAGGACCGATGCAGATGAGTTTGTTCCTATGGAACATGTGCAGATTATTGAGTAGTCAGGCTTGCTTAATTTGTTGAAAGTACCACATTTTGGACGAGGTGCAGAGGTTAATGCCGTGGTGCGTGTGCTACTTTCCTGTGTACATGGAGGTTACCTCTGGATAGGTAACAAGGTTGAATTGAACGTCGATCTGATACACCGCATCACTGGGCTGTCCAAGATCTGTAAGGACCCTCAGACACATATATCAGGTAAGAGGAAGGATACTAAGCTACCAGCAACCCTAGTTAAGAAGTATAAGGTACAGAGAGGAGTTCAGGCTTATGACCTCGCAAAATTAATAGATGATACACTCAGATTTATAGCCAGTCTACTTGCAGGCAGACTCTTAACCAAAGTGCGCCTGAAACAAGTCACAGGATCAGTAATTCACCTTGCCATACAAGTCGTAGAAGGTGAACAATTTAATTGGTGTTTATTTTTATTAAATATTTTTCTTCAAGATTTTTTGGCAACGTAGGACAAGACAAACCATGCCTTGCACTTCTCGTGGCTTCTTATATTATGTGCATTCATCGAGTGGAGAGAGCCGCCACATTCCCAGTTCCTACAGCTACGAGGAGGAGAGTGCAGAGGCGCGAGATATGCAAACTTATGGGAAAGCAACAGTCCAGCCAAGAAAAAGATAAATATGGTAGTATTCTATGAATACTATAAGCTGTTGAAGCAATTCATCTAGGAGACACCGTATATCAACACAGAGACTGTTGACATGTACGGCAATCGGCTTGATTTCCTTGCGGACATGCATACAATCTATCTGAGGCCAAAAGGGTTGAGAACGGATAACTGGGCTACTGGATTGTTCAGGATGATAGTGCAGGATGTAGAAGATGTTATCAAAGAATTTGATGAAGAATGGAAGAAGGCATTAGAATATGCCACAGAAATATCACCAGGTACTACACAGACAGACCCATCGGACAAAGGAAAAGACAAAGTGGGGTCCAAGAAGAAAGATACAGCAGAAGTGCCACCACCGGCACAAAAGAGGAAAGATACAGCAGAAGTGCCACCACTGGCACAAAAGAGGAAAGATGCAGTATAAGTGCCACCAGAGGCACAAAAGAAGAAAAAATACAAAGCCTCAAAGCCAACTACAAAGACCACACTAAAAGAGGATGACTATGAACTCATCGCAACGAGATTGCAGTAGGCGATGCGCGACTCATTTCAGGTGATGCAGACATCACAGGACAAGCTGCAGAGCACGATTGATAAGCAGCTTCTGGAGTTGAAGGCACTAACTGAGAAGACTGCCACGATGCATATTTTGCCAGTCAAGGTGACAGCAGGAGAAAGCTCAAGACAATCAATTTCCCATGAGGAAGTCTTTGCAAAGGATCGCATCAATACAGTGCTGATACCACCAGGGAGCATCCGAATCCCTGCTTCGATGATTGATGTGCAGATACAGGTTAGACACCTTGTCGAGGTTAATCTGGCACAGTTCCCTGTTGATCAACTATAGATGATTCAGCAGCAGGTAGCCGCAGAGCTCAGAGATAGAGAGCTTGCGACGTATAAACAAAACACTCAACTGAGACAACACAATGCAAAGCTCACCACATGCTTTTAGAAACAGGCGGAGGAGTTAAGGGTATACGAAGAAAGAGAACAGGATCTAAGTTAGGTCCTGCAGAACATCGCATTGGACTTACCCCAGTGTAACATAGAATTTTCCTTGCCTCTAATGCAGAAGGTAAGAAGAATTGAAGATAGAGCAAAGGCTTTGGAAGAGACAGTGGCCAAGATGGAGGAAGACCACAAGGCGTAGATTGCTGAGCTTGAGGCTCGAGCACCAAGCACACCTGAGGCAGACAAGGAAGCAAGGGCATAGGCCTTTCGACTCACTTCAACGCAGATGAAGTGTTGCATAGATGATGCATAATCATTACTATATGATGCGATGAAGACATGGTCGGAGCTAGATGAGCTCCTAGACAAACTGGAGTTGCAGTAGAGCATCCAAGGCATAGAGAATGCAACAACAGCAATGAAGGAAGAAGTCAAGAGCTTAGGAGCTCTTGCAAAGATGAAGAAGATGACAGAGATGAACCATTTGCAATAGGAAGCACAACGGTTGAGAGAAAAAGAGATCCAATTCAATAACCTGCTTCAGCCATATCAGGAACAAATCACAGAGCTGGTCGATGCGGTTGAGCAGAAGGTCAAGGAGTTCACTACAAGCAAAAGTGAACTTGATAGCACAGAGGACCCCATGATTACTCAAGTTATGCTCGAGGACGCATAAGAGTGTGTCGAAGCTATGGATAAACAAGTCACAGGAATTAAGGAGAGATTCGCAAGGACTTCGCAGGAAGCCAAGGAGAAGCTACAACAGGAGAAGCCAGCTGTTAGTGGCTCGGGGACGAGCCACAAGTAAGTGTTAGGGGACTATTGGAGTAGGGCCCCGCAGCTACAGGAAAATCTGCTATATCGGGACGAGAAAGTCAAAGGAAAAAGTACCTGAAGGGCCGAGAAGAGAGAGCTAAACCACTGCACTTAAGGTAGCGGCCAAGAAGAGAGAGCTCAACCACTGCACTTAAGGCATCTACCGAGAAGAGAGAGCTCAACCACTGCACTTAAGGTAGCGGTGACGATAGGAGGGCTCAGCTACCCTCATAAATGGAAAAGGAGAAACGAGCTGAGGTATTGAAGACAAAGGACAGAAGGGGAGTGACCGAGGAAGTGGCGCCCATACCCACGATCAGCACTGGGAAGCGTGGAAGACTGCAGAAAGTTGTGGTGTGACGGAAAGTGGCAGTTCAAACTGCAGATAGGCCGACTGTCACAGTTAGGGTTTTTTGGGTTACTGTTGGGAAAGGCCCACAGTGTTGTAACATGGTGAGACCTCAGGGCCACCTATATAAGCATGTATTTAGTATTATGAAAGGTTAGACATCTAGACATCTAGATAGTTAGACAGTGATCTAGCTAAGTGTCTCTAGTGTATCAGTATTGTAAGAGTCAAGCTCTGGTTCTGTATTCAGCTTGTAGTTATCTTATTGTAACCAGTAGCTGACTCCTTGAGCAAGAATGTAACAATCCACAGGTATTGAGAGAGAGAGAGAGAGAGAGAGAGAGAGGAAGAGTATATTGTAAGAGGAAGCAATATAGTAGGAGAAGAGATCTAAGAGAGAAGGGCTCCTGGCTGTGTGCGTGAAGTTTCCCAGAAGATCTCAAGTTGCATAATAGGTTGTGTTGCTAGGGTTTTATCCCTAGCTTGTGCGAATGAGCACCTACTAAGGACAATGGATTCCTTAGTAGCAGTTCAATGATGTATGAATTAAAAGCTATAACAGAATTAAAAAGTTAAATCTAAACATGTATGAAGCACAAATAAGTAAAAGGTAAAGAATTATTTTATTGATCTTACCTCCAATGAGGAGGTTGGTGAAGCCCTTTGCGGTGATCCGAGTCGATGGCTCCGAGCTTCAAGCTGCTTCTTCTCTTTCTCCAATGGTGGAAGTTGGCCAAAAGGGGCTCTCAATGGTGAAAGTAGCTCAATGGTAAGCTAGGGTTTCACGAGCAATTTTGGCAGAGGCAGGATACTTGTGATTGTGGATGATGAATAAGGGGTCTCCATCACTTATTTATAGTTGGAAACCATGCAGTTTTTAGGGTTAGGGTTTCTTCCTCATTTTCCTCATTATTTTATATTTTTATTCCTTTTTGGAGATTTTTGCTTTTTTGGAAGGAAAAGAGGGTTTTATGGCCTTTTGGAGGAATTTTAAGCCTTTTGGAGGCTTTTTGCATGGTTTTATAGGTTTTTGATGGAAATATGGTAAGAAAATGGACAAATGAGCCATGTAATGGGGTAGATGAGGTAGTGAACCCTTTTTGGGTGTTAACAGATTGCCCCCTGATGTGCGAGGGCAGGAGCTCATCGTATGGCCGATGGACATCATAAGTAATATTTGTTTTTTCTGGGATGTGGAGAAGAGAAGAAACCGACTGGAGCCCAGAACAACGATCCCGAACCACCTGCAAAGGACTAAAAAGTACATAACCTCAATAATGGATGAGGAATCATCTGATCATATGGATGAGGCGGGCATTCCCATGCTCCTATCAGGATATAACCAAGTAATATAAATGGCCTCAAAGGCTGAATGAGGAACAATCTCAATATATGGACGAGGCGGGCATACCCATGCTCGTATCAAGATGCATAAAAGTGACTGTGAGGCCCGAAAGGAGGGACCTGTAGGATACATAGAAAACCATTATGTATATCATAAGTGTCTAGAGGGGACACAAATTTGGAACATACTGCTGGGCGGACCATGTCTGAGCTGAACAACTGATACACTGGAATGACAGCAGTGCTACTGAATGTGGTTCCAAAGGAACTAATGAGCTGCTGGATCAAAGTGACAACGGTCATACGTGCAATGGTACGCTGATCTGGAACGGAACTGGGTACTCAAGGAAGCATGGAACTGGATGGCTTCCGAATACAATCGCCAACGCAGCCCGGACATCCACAGGAACATATAATTGGCCATTCCCAAGTGACTCACCAATGTGCTAGAGTCGGGGGAAATCCGGGGTCTTCGACACATAATGGAAAGGATATACATCCTGCATGATTCTCAACGATGTGAATAAGGTATTGAAGTCGAGCATGTGAGAAACAACTATTTGGAGAGGCAATGATGACTCCTCTCAAAATGGTCCGTAGGCACTCACCACAGATGGTGATGGGTCTAAGGCACAGGGGCCTCTAGGTCTATCCTCTGGAATAGAGGGGCTGTCGTCGACAGAGGGAGACCTACAACTATCAAGGCAATGATTTTTCCTTGACAGGAGCGCGAGGTGCAAAACCGAAATGTGATAGTACTGATGGCAAGGTTGATAAACTGGGGTAAATAACTGGGCAAGTAGAGTGGATGGACTCAAACTTCCTTTGTTCAGAGTTTGATGGCGGGGATGATCGGGCAGCACATGAAACTGATTGGTGGTAAAGGGATCATAGCTGTATGGGATCTGAGGGTGAATGGGCTGAGGGAGACTCAAGCTGTGGTAAAATGGTAGGAGACTGTAGAGTACTCTGAACAAAGGCGACCTGATTAGGGGTGCTGCCGAGAGGATTGATCATAGTGCTAAGAGGCGCGGGGGGACTTCTTCATGGGTTAGGTACCTAGAAGAAGTGTGGATATAAAATGGTACTATCATGTGGATTTTACGAGCCCAGGACAGTTCATGCTCATGGTTGCTTTCAATTTTAAGGAGTCTGAAAGCAAATAAGAAGACTCTGAAGTAATGGAATGATACTATTGCGTGGATTTTACGAGCCCACGACAGTACATGCTCGTGGTTGCTTTCAACTTTAAGGAGTCTGAAAGCAAATAAGAAGACTCTGAAGTAATGGAATGATACTGTCATGTGGATTTTACGAGCCCACGACAGTACATGCTCGTGGTTGCTTTCAATTTTAAGGAGTCTGAAAGAAAATAAGAAGACTCTGAAATGATGGAATGATACTGTCATGTGGATTTTATGAGCCCAGGACAGTTCATGCTCGTGGTTGCTTTCAATTTTAAGGAGTTTGAAAGCAAATAAGAAGACTCTGAATTAATGGCCAGGCAAGGAGGAAGTGTTCAATTAAGGGACATCGATGGTGATCAGGACTGAAGGTGGGGGGAACACTAGTGGGCCTCCTTGCGGGGTGAATGAATGGTGGCAAAATAACGAAACATGTGTAGTATGACAGGAGTGGATGGCACATGTAAAAAGTGTGAAATAATCTGATGACGGCTGATGTGGCGCGCAAATTGATGCGGCAAGGTGTAGGGACGCAATGTTGTAATTGTACCAAGTGAGAGCGAGAAATTATCTCAAGCATCATCATGAGCTCGGAAAAATGAATCCGACGATATAAAAAAGTATTAAAAACGGAGAACGGCCGAAGTGGCATGTAAACCGAGACGACTAGTGGTGTCTGAAAAATGGACAAAAATGATGTAGAAAAAAAGAACGCAACGAGGAGACCATTATGATGGTCTCGTCATGCTGATTCTAATGGTGGAAACAGTTCGAAAAATGGACTCCGTATGGGTTCAGAAAAGCCAAAACAAGAAAAGGTCAATGGACTATAAATAGTAAGTGGGCCCAACATGACATGTGTCATTTGACTATTGGACTTTGGTTCGTGCGTACAGTGGTCCAGAGCTGAGTTGTCGTTTCTGGACGATCTAACCGGTGGATTGCAGATTCGGGAGAGCCAGGTATTCCGTTAAACTTGTGCCTGCATCATTTTTGGGTTGGGGGGTCGGGTAGTGGGTCCCAGGGGGTTTTTTGTACGGTCCACGTGGGTGGACCGTGGGTTAGGAGGTCGAAGCCGCGGTCTCCGGCTGCGGGTTTTAGTGTCGACAGCCGCGGTCGGAAACCGCGGCTGTGGGCCTAATAGTCGCGGTCGCAGACCGCGGCTGTAAGCTGGACAGTCGCGGTCGGACCGCGGCTGTGGGCCTAACAGCCGCGGTAGGAGACCGCGGCTGTGGGCTGGACAGTCGCGGTCGGGGACCGCGGCTGTGGGCTGGAAAGTCGCGGTCGGGCCGCGCTGTTTTACCTGTTTGGATGAGTGGGAATGTTTATGATTTTGATCTGAGTCTGGCGATGCTTCGTTGTGTGTTGGACAGGATGCCGCGAGCGCTATGGAGGGAGTGGGAGATACCTGAGGAGATTGTGACTATTGTTCAGGAGGATCGCCAGGTGCGGTCGCTGCTAGGGCTTTTCGGGCTACTGAAGTTTGCTGAGGTGCCGATGATGCGGTCAGCAGGGTTGCTGCTGAACCGTTTGATTGATTTCTGGGATCCATATGCACTGGAATTTCAAGTGCAGGGAGAGAGGGTGGACCTCACCCTGACCGATGTTTATTTCTTGACTGGGTTTCCCTGCCTGGGGAGGGTAGCTGATACACAGCCGCAGGTGGATGCGGACTTCGATATTGATGATGTACGGGAGCGACTCTACAGGGCAGATGCTGAGGTGCATTGGAATGCACTCTTGGTGAGGGACTTCCGGGAGCCAGCGGTGCGGGCGATGGCCACATGTGTGGTACGGATTTTGGGGTCCCAGTCACCTGAGAAGGTGTCTGGGGGTCAGATGTAGCTCGTGGAGTGTGTACTGGCTGGGACCTATTTTGTGTGGGGCCAGATGTTCCTGACCTGCGTCCAACAACAGCTGACCACAGCAAAGGAATCTGGCAAGGGATTCTGTTATGGGTCATTCCTGTGTGCATTCTTTATGGAGCGGGTCCCCACACTGCGGCCGCGAGTGCCGGTCAGAGCAGGGGGATTGAGGGAGCCTAGGATGATTCAGTGGGGAGAGATGATGCGTCGCCGTGGTGGCAGGGATGTTGGGTGCTACTTCACTCAGGAGCTGTACATGCAGTGGCTCCAGCTACCACTGACGCTGGAGGACTATCCGTACAGGGATATGGACTTCATGGGAGATCCGGATGCTCCACGACCACCAGGACAGGCATGGGGGCCTGATGGTATGTATGATTTGTTTGCATTGTCTAGTTTTATGCTATATGATCTATGGTTGATATATTGTGACTAACAATTTGGGTGTTTTTTGCAGATGTGGGTCCGAGGCTGCCGCCAGGACATGTGCCACGTTTAGGGACTGTAGCCATTCCCGCTTTACCTAGGTGAGGGGAGTTGCGGCGTCCAGATGCCGAGGGGACTCTGGAGTCTGTATAGGTGTTGTTGGAGCGGTTGCTGGAGGGAGTGACTGATGTGGGATGGCGGGACCTGGATCGGGAGGTGATTCAGGAGTGTATGGGGGAACCGTGTGATTTTAGAGGGATTGCGATCCGGGTGGCCCTATTGGTGGATAGAGCACAGGCACAGGTGCCCAGACAAGATGAGGACCCACCGGAGGAGGAGCAGGGGGAGGACTCAGAGGCTACGGATACTGGCAGTGACCCAGGTTATGACTCTCAGTAGGGAGAGCAGGGGACTCTCCCCGATTTTTTGTAGCTACGGCCTGTACCTTATGAGGCTTTAGGATTGTACATATATTGTTTGTATAGCTGAGTACAGGGGTACTCAGGACATGTATAGCTCATGTATATATTTTTGGGTTTGATATATATATATTCATGCACATGGATGCACTTTGATGATGTTTTATCCTTTGTACGCACGTGGATGCGCTTGATGATGTATTATATGTTTGTATTGCACGTGGATGCAAGTAGTCTAGGATGTCAGGCACGTGGATGCCCCTTGTGTATTTTAATTTGATGTGACATGATTTATTTATGTTTAGGCACGTTGATGCCCCTATGGGTCCAAATGTAGTTTTATGGTGTATGTATATGGATGCAAATGTTGATGCAATGCAGTCTTGTTGGTTTTTTATATGGTTGGATGAGATGCTATGATGCATGATGAAGATATTATATGGTGTGATTGATATGCCAATCTAGGATGTTATTGGCCATTTGATCTGCGACACTATTTTGAGCTCTGGGGACATGCGTGAATGTGATGGATTCAAACTGTCGGCTAAGTTGTTTTGTACGCAGGAATTTTCTAAAGAGGCAAGGATCACGCACCTGGTAGCAGTTGTTGAGCTGGGAGACAAGGAGATGGGAGTCTAAGAACACCTGAAGGTGACATATGCCCATCTGGAGGGTAGCAGTCAGGAGACCGGTCACAGCATCATACCCTGCCATTATAGAGCACCACATTGACACATGGCCTGACGTACCCCCCGTTCGTCAGAAACAGCATCCTATTCATCCCTCAAAACTCCCCGCTGTCAAAGAAGAGATTGAGAAGCTTCGTACGGAAGGATTCATCTATCCTATTGCCTATACCACCTAGGTTTCAAACCCTGTTCCTGTCAACAAGAAAGAAGGCACCATTCGAGTATGCACTGACTTCAGAGATTTAAACCGTGCCTGTCCCAAAGACAATTTCCCCACGCCATTCATTGACCAGCTCATTGATGCATGTGTGGGGCATGAAGTCCTCTCGTTCATGGACGGTTTTTCCAGATACAATCAGATCCAAATCCGAAAGGAAGACCAGTACAAAACTGCTTTTACTACCCCATGGGGCACTTTTTCCTATTGCGTCATGCCTTTCGGCCTAAAAAATGATGGTGCCACATTCCAGTGGGCCATGACCTATTGTTTTCATAATTTGGTCCATATCCTGCTCGTCTACCTTGATGACCTTACAGCTCGTTCCCGAAAATGATCAGACCACCTTGATGACCTTCGGCAAGTTTTTCTGCGTTGTCGCAAATATCATGTCCGCTTAAACCCACACAAGTGTGTCTTTTGCGTTTCGGCAGGCCGATTGTTAGGTTTCATCATTTCCCAGAAAGGAATTACTATTGATCCCCTGAAAGTCCAAGCCATCTTAGACCTTCCTTCTCCTCGAACGCTCCGACAACTCCAAAGTCTGCAAGGGCGATCCAATTTTCTTCGACGCTTCGTTCCTGATTACGCCACAACTGTCCATGGTTTCTTGCGCCTGCTCCGTACCCACATACCCTTTGTCTGGGACGCGCAAGCAGAAGCTGCATTCGAAGACCTCAAGAAAGCTCTCACACAAGCCCCCTTAATCTCCCCTCCGGATTTCTCTCAAGATTTCATCCTCTACGTCTCGGCATCTGAACATGCTGTGTCCGGAGTCTTAGTTCAAGAAGACACCTCATGCCAAGAGCATGTCATTTACTACGTCAGCCAGACCTTGTCTGGACCACCCCTACGTTACCCATATGAGGAGAGACTAGCCTTAGCCGTGGTCTTTTCCGTCCAAAAATTGAGACACTACATTTTACTTAGTCATACCACAGTTGTCGCCGATTCTAACCCCATGGTATATCTCTTAAACCGGCGTCTCCTGCAAGGTCGTGTGGCTAAATGGGTCATTATCCTCCAGGAATATGACCTCACATTCTGAACACCTAAGAGCACTAAATCCCTTGCGCTTGCCCAGCTCATCACTGATCTCCCCTCCTTTATCCCGGCCCCACCTATCTCCGAGGAGTTACCCGATAATCACTTGTTCACCATCTCGTCCAAAGACCCGTGGTACGGTGATATCTTGTTATACCTGCGCACGCAAAAGTTCCGACCCACTGTCACTCGTAATGGATGTCGTTGTATCCGTCATCAAGCCTCTCGCTACCTCCTCATCGGAGATGTCCTTTACCGGCGAGGAATCGACACGATTCTTCGTCGTTGCCTTACACACGAGGAAGCTGAACAGGTCCTTAATGATTGTCAAAGTGGTGCCTGCGGCGGCCATTTCTTAGGGATGGCCACTGCCCAAAAGTTCGTCCGCGCCGGATACTTCTGGCCTACACTTTTCACTGACTGCATCACTGCGGTCTAGCATTGCCATAACTGCCAACTTTTTGCCCCCAAAGCCCGGACACCACCTGCTCCGTTACACCCAGTCGTCACCGTTGGTCCCTTTTGTAAGTGGGCCATCGACTTCATGGAGTGTAGACCCACATCTGCGAACAGCCATAAGTACATCGTTGTCGCCGTCGATTACTTCACCAAATGGGCGGAAGCCATGCCCACCTTCAACTGCACCGCTGAGATTGCTGCCCGTTTCTTTTTCAACCATGTCATCACTCGATTCGGGGTCCCTAAACAATTGGTCTCAGACCATGGATCACACTTTGAAGACTCCGTGTGGCGTGAGTTATCCACCTTCCTTAAGTTCCAACACCAGTTTTCCTCGGCCTACTACCCTCAAGGGAATGGTCAAGTCGAAGCTGTTAACAAAATCCTCAAAACCATACTCCAACGTACTGTTGATCGGCATAAGTCCAATTGGCACCATATGCTATTCCCTGCCTTATGGGCTTACCGTACCTCCACCAAAACCGCCACTGGTTTTACCCCATTTCATTTAGTTCACGGTGTAGAGTCTATCCTCCCCATAGAGTGTCAGATACCTACCTTACACATCGCCATTGAGCTTCTACCCAATACCCCCCCCCTGGAGCACCGTCTGTTATCCCTCGAACAAGCCGATGAAGATCGTCGTGCCACCCTCCAGAACATCGAGGCTGCCAAAATCCGCTCCCAAGCCAGTTATGACAAACATGTTCACCCCTGAACTTTCCACGAGGGGAACCTAGTCCTCGCCTATGACCAAGCCAACGACAAAAAAGGTAAAGGAAAGTTCAAATCCATGTGGCAAGGCCCTTACATTGTGCAAAATTGCCTCGGCAAGGGGGCATACGTGTTAGCTAACTCTGAAGGCCAACCTTTACGCAACCCCCGCAACGGGTTGTACCTTAAATGTTTTTACGCAACCCCAGTGGAGTCGCCAAAACTGTTGCTAGGGTTTTATCCCTAGCTTGTGCGAATGAGCACCTACTAAGGACAATGGATTCCTTAGTAGCAGTTCAATGATGTATGAATTAAAAGCTATAACAAAATTAAAAAGTTAAATCTAAACATGTATGAAGCACAAATAAGTAAAAGGTAAAGAATTATTTTATTGATCTTACCTCCAATGAGGAGGTTGGTGAATCCCTTTGCAGTGATCCGAGTCGATGGCTCCGAGCTTCAAGCTGCTTCTTCTCTTTCTCCAATGGTGGAAGTTGGCCAAAAGGGGCTCTCAATGGTGAAAGTAGCTCAATGGTAAGCTAGGGTTTCATGAGCAATTTTGGCAGAGGCAGGATACTTGTGATTGTGGATGATGAATAAGGGGTCTCCATCACTTATTTATAGTTGGAAACCATGCAGTTTTTAGGGTTAGGGTTTCTTCCTCATTTTCCTCATTATTTTATATTTTTATTCCTTTTTGGAGATTTTTGCTTTTTTGGAGGAAAAGAGGGTTTTATGGCCTTTTGGAGGCATTTTAAGCCTTTTGGAGGCTTTTTTCATGGTTTTATAGGTTTTTGATGGAAATATGGTGGGAAAATGGACAAATGAGCCATGTAATGGGGTAGATGAGGTAGTGAACCCTTTTTGGGTGTTAACAGGTTGCAGTGGAACTGTGTGTACTCGCTCAAGATATAATAAAACACAGTTCCTGTGGACGTAACTTCCCCCCTTGGAAGTGAAGCACGTAAAATACGTGTGTTGTGCGACTGTCTCATGTGATTGTGCTCTACTTATGTGCTATCTGCTATTTGTTACATGAATGTTGTATATCAGTTAGTGAATGTATGTATGCTATCTTCCAGTTACAGTAACATAGAAGGTTAAGTGCGAGTTGAATGTATCAAGTGTCCTGTATATGAGTTATCAGTGCTTGATTCATGACAGTTAACAGTTAATGTGTTAAGTGATTCCTATGTATTTAGTTCAGCAAGTTGAGCATAAGTGATGCTAAGTGTTCTAGACTGTAGAATCTAACGAGAAGTTGTTTAACACCTTAATAAGGGATAACTGAGCTATTATACCTGGAGAGGAAACCCTTAGACCTTGCAAGTTGTTGAGCATATTAAGTATTGCCATAGGAGATATAGCGGCGTAGAAAGGAAATATTGCACCGTCGGAGGAGCTGCGATGTGAGATATCGCAGGTTAAGGGTTGAGCGGAACAAAAGGTTTGTGCATCATCTTAGAATCTACGATGCGATAAGAGCCAGTACCATAGAAGGCTCAATGAGGAGGAGAGAAACAGCTTCGCAGAGAGATCCCGTTGGCTAAGAAGAGACAAGCGGCACTAGGATGCTACAGAACCTGGTTAAGGAAACCTGATTCTTCATCCAACCCATCCAAGATCACTTCGGGTGAGACTTCAGGCCGTTCTGCGGTCTGTCGCCGAAAGGGTCAGTGAGCTAGGGGTTTTGTTGGTACAATACAGTAAACCCGGGTTTTCCCATACCTATCCAACAGTCATCAGTCCCATTTCAATGGAATATTGGTAACTTCATCTTGTCTCCCACCATTATGGGCCTTCTTCCTCCAAATGGTTCTCTACTACTAGACTGTTGTTGGCACGTCATCCAAGTCGACATGGAATGCACTTTTCTACCTATTGGTGGAGTACTGCGTGGAGTTTTGGACATGTTACTGCTGGGGTTTGAACTTACTGTTACCCTAGGCATAGCCTTGGTCTGTTCATCCTCGTTGTAACTGTAGGGTTGCTTCGCCCCATGTGATTGTTCTTTATCACCTCACATCTCGATCGTAGCAGGACATTCCCCCATCCTATGCCTCTTCTCTTGTAGAAACCTTGCTCCTCCCCTCGTAGAACCACTTGTTTCCTCGACGACCCTCACAGTCTCATTAGAACTCTTACCCATCTACCCCCTAGCTTGTAATTTTCATCCCCCTTTCGTCGCAGTGTCCACGGCCTCAGCACACCAGAGTTCCACTACTCAAGGTGCATTTTTAGAATACCCTTCTTATAGGCAAGCATCTTAATAGATAATTTTAGAGACAGCAAGAACCTACCTCGTGGTCCATTGAAGAAATCTCTTTCTGCTTCACTGTATGAATTATTGGTTTCAACTGCAAAATCAGTGATGTATCCTTCCAGAATACCATCCATCCATACTTCGAAAGCTCACAATGCTTTATTGTCAATTTCTCACAATTCTTGGACCAGTTCAGGGGTCCAGGATGTTGGCTCCCCTCCTTAATGGTTGTTCTTCTTATAAGTGAACTGTGCTAGCCACTCATACAATATGATAGGAAATTCACAAAAGAACCATTCATGGGTACCATCATGGATATATTTGGCCAGCCAATCATTTATCAACAACTTCAGATTCTGATTCTCTATTTCAGCAAACTTTCACAGCTTTAGGTCGAACCAATATTTGATCTTCGGTTTAGTTGGATGCGACAACATATCCTCCCTTCAATTGCAATGAGGTACCGACAACATAACCATTTGTTGGAGAAAACCCACCAACAAAGCCTCTTCGACATGGGTTCTCACTTGCTCGATGCCCAACCAATGCAATCTTCCTGAGCATCAACCGAGACAGGTTTGACCCTTCCCAACAATACGCATAGAGCGGATGAAGTCTCACCTAAGATGTCAAGGGAGAGCTATTGAAACCAAGTTTCAGGGAGTAAGAAGGGAGGGCAAGGCATCAGAGACTCAATAGCATAATCATTAGATCCTTTATATATATTTAATTAATATTGCAGCATTCATCACAAATCTATTAGCATAACTAATAGATCACTATAATATCACTAACAGATTGCATCAATTACTTATTCATTGCAGTAGTGCCATTCATTCATACAACAGATTGAGTAAATATCCATCATTGACACCGCCGCACATAAAGACAGGAAATAAATAAGAGACAAGATCAATTTAGGGAAACATCCTTCATATCATATTACTTCTGCACAACATATCCAAATCATACAGTACTTTTTCATAGTAGGAGACTAATCGCAACCCAAGGTTCAAGAGCCGGTAGACATAGACATATCCAAGACTACTTAGGAACAAAATGGAGCGACAAGATCACAATTAGATCACAAAATGGATTGATCTTTTGAATTTCACCTTGACGATGCTTCATGATCCCTCTTACAATTGTAATTATAACTCTATATATAGGATTGCACATTTACATCTAAGGTCCACTTCTAACTAACTTATAACAAACTAGTGACCTATACCCACAAAATGTGGTCAATCGGTATGAAATTGCATAAGAAATTCCAAAAATGGTTATTCTTCCGCTTATTGCATTGATTTCATCCCATGCGGTGTTGTGTGAGCTTGTGCATCCTCCACGGTGCTACAAAAATCACTTACCCAAACCCCTTCCAACAATGGGTGAGTGGGAGTGGCTCTAGGAGGGAAATAAATTCCCATGGAAGGACAAAAGCCACCTAAACCAAGACCTATCACCTTAAGTCAAAACAAATCCATGAAAATGGGGAAGGGGAGTGCATGTTGGTTGAATTTAATCAATTTGGGATTCTAGGTTGTGAAAATGATCAACATGGTGTGCCTTAATTGTGCAAAATGATCAACCAGGACTGCCTCAATTGTCAATAAATGCCAATTTCACTAAGTCTAAACCATAGAAAACACTGCAGGAAAGAAAATGAATGTGACTAAGTTCTAAGGATATGGTAATAAGGAGTATTGTTCTCTAACACCCCCCCATTAATCCTTAATTATCACTTCTTAACCAAAATATCATGGAGGTATTGGAAACAAAGGCTCAAGTCACCTCATAGAACAAAAAAAATTGTTTTCCCATAAAAACAAGGCAAGGAGGAAAACCACATCGACGTGGAGCCAAAAAAATGAAAGTGAATGGTAGGTATCACCATGTATCACCTAATATAATAAGGGATCTCATATAGGTGAAGGTCTTGTCTGTGAAGCACTTGGTGAAAGTGTCAACAGTTTTCTCTGCAGATGGAAACTGCAAGGCTATCACCTGATCATGCACCAAGATCCGAATGTATTGCATGTGTATATAAATGTGTTTGGTCCTATGTCCTGCACTAGATCTATAAAAAACTTTATTTCACTTTTATTATCACACCAAATGACTATGGGTGAATCAAATGCAGCTCCAAGTTAATAAAGAATTCTTGGCAACCACACACATTATGTAGTTGCGTTCACTGCTCCTCGGTACTCGACCTCAGCCAATGAAAGGGATATGGTGTGTTTTTTATTTCTTTAACATCATATGGTACCTTTTTATAGAAATAATACATAACCTAAATTGGACAAACTATCATTTGGATCGCCATCCCAATCAGAATCCAAAAATCCTACTAGTTCTAGTGGAGAACCAACAACATAGTGAACCATGAACTATCTGGTTCCTTGCACATAATGTAGGATACTATTTTATTCCTTACAATGGATCTCATGAGTCTTATTCATATACATATCTAAAACACCTACACGATATGCTGAATCTGGTGTATAATGTGTAAGATACAACAAACTCCCGACTAGCTCTCTATACAAAGAGCTATCCACCAATGGAGACTCACCAAATTCACCTAGTTTGAGACAAAAAAGGAATGGGAACTTGGATTCCTTACATTCATCCATATTAAAATTCAGTAACATTTCTGAAGCATACTTTTTTTGTCTGAACTTTATCTCTCTTTCAGGTTTCTCAATTTACAAACCAAGAAATTGTTTCAACAATCCAAGATCAGTCATGGAAAACTCACTATGCAATGAAGACTTGATTGACCCAATTTATTTAGTGCAGATACATGTAATAAAAATATAATAAAAATAGAGTACAATGAACTGCAATACATCACAAATATCCTACAAATAAACATTAGGACCATATTTTCATCTTTCAAAGATAAGTGATAGCAGGAAAGTGTCCATCTTGGCATACCAAGCCCTTGGGGCTTGCTTGAGGCTATATAGTGAATTATTTAACCCCCATAATAGAGAAGGATACTCTTGTTAATAGAGAAGCATACCTTCATGTTTTTACATATATATCTCTTCCTAAATCTCACCATGAATAAATTAACGTTTAACATCCATGTGGTGAACCTCCCAGCACTTAGATGCTGCAATGGCTAAAACTAGCCTGATAGAGTCCATTTTTGCAACCGATGCAAATGTGTATGTATAGTACACTCCTTGGACTTGATAGAAACCTTTGGAAACCAACTTGGCATTATAATTTCTATCATTTCCATCATAAGAAACTTTTTTCATATATACTCATTTTCATTGCACTAGCTTCCTCTTAGAGGGCAAGGGAACCATTTCCCAAGTCTCATTTTCCTGTAAAGAGTTGAAATATTCTTGCATGGATTTTTTCCATATTGGATGAAGTGATGCTTCCTGATATTATTGAGGATCATTTCGAGCCATTAGGAATCATTTCTCATCAATAACCACTTCACTTGTAGAGAAATAAATGTGAAATTGTGTTCTAGTCTTCCTAGGATTTAGTGGATTTCCAGCAAAATCCCCAGCTACTTCTATCATTTTATCAACCCATTTGGTCTGAATGGGTGAGACATGATACTCATAATAATATTCATATGTATCAGAATTAGAAATATCAGAAATATAAGAAATATAATCATCACTTACATCATCTTGGTATGAGGAGATGAGCATTCCCCTAGTGCTAGTTCAAGCTCTAGCATGAGTTCTTCTTCGATTTGCACACTCCTTTCGTTGAAGGTATTATGAGATAAGGAATCAAAGAGATTGCATAAATTTTAATATTCATAATACCAATCCATAATGCATCCATTTATTTTATGTTTCAAGTCCTTTCTCTTCTCTGGAGGAATCCTAGCCCAAGCCCTTGAGCCAAAAATCCTGAAATGTGAAATATTTGGCTTGTGACCAAACCAATCCTCATATGGTGCTTTTCTTACCACTGATTTGTGAAGAGATATGTTTTGGATGTATCAAACACAATTTATGGCTTCAATCCATATCTTAGGAGTCAAATCCTTGGCTTCAATCATGCATGTAGCCATCTCCTTGGGAGTTCTGTTCTTGCGCTCTGCCACACCATTTTGTTGTGGTGTGTAGGGGACTGAATGTTGCATTTGGACACCACATTCATCATAGAGCTGCTGCAAAATATTGTTCAAATTCTCTTTTCCATTATCATTCCTAAGGAATTTGATCTTGTTCCCACATTGATTCTCAGCTAGAGCTTTCCAAACCTTGAGAGTCTCAAAGACTTCATATTTAAGTTTAAGAAAATAAACCCAACAAAACCTTGAGAAATCATCTATAAATGTCAACACATACCTTGATACTCCATAATATGGTGTGGGAATATTCCCAATAAGATATGAATGTACCAATCCAAGTTCTTGTGTATCTCTCCTTGCTTTCCCTTTCTCAGAGCTTCTCTCTGGATGGTTTCCCACCACACAACCAATGCATGGGCCATTGGATATATTGATAGAAGGAAGCAGTTATTGGTAGATATTTCAACTATCTCAGTTGTTTCTAGAGTAAATGTTACTCTCTTCGATTCTAGAGTGTGTTTCATTTGGTACACTAAGAGTAGGTTCGCTTCCAAGTCTAGTACAAACAAAACATTGTTAAAATACCCATCTTCAATATCGATCCTACCAATACCCTTGTCTTGTATCTCTGAATCATCACCCATTTGAACACTTGGTCCACTGTCAAAATACATGGATGTGAATAAATATTTGATAGAGGCCATGTGGATTGATGCTCCTGAATCAATGGTGAAGGAGGAAGAATATGAAGAGCCTGCAACCAAAAGCATGGAATCTCTCTTTATTGTCTGAGCCTGAACCTTCATATTTTTTCCTTGCACCCTCAAGCACTAGTATGTTGTTCTTCTCCAACAGCTGCACCATCATGTCTATGGTATTCTTCATGCATGCACTCTCCGGATGCCATTTTTTTGTGGAAGCAGGTGCATTTGGTCTTATCTTGATTCTTGTTTTCCTTTTCCTTGCAAGGATTCTAACCCCCATTTGAATATTTGGGTATGTCTAGCTTCTTCTTGTCTTGCTGCCTCGAATCATTGGATTTCATATAAACTTTGGATAAATTCGAAACCCCTGCAGCTAGAGCTAGGAATTTACTGGATTTAATGGTGCCCATCTAAACTAGCTTATCTTGTTCTTGAGTCAATGACTTCATGAAGTTAGCTAGTGATGCCATTTTCTAGTTTCGAGCTCTGATATTGGTTGAGTGAAATGTTCTTACAAACACATAGTACTCTAGCCCTAGACTCAAAAATATGGAGAGTATGAGCTGGTATTCCTTCTTTTTGATGCCACATTGCTTGAGATGAAGTACAAACGACTTGAAATTGGTGAAGAAATCCTGGATTGTCTCAAAATGAGCAGGAATCAAGGAGATGGGCTCATTTTCAAGTTAGTGACCTCTCATTTCATCAGTCTTCCCAAAAAATGGCTCAATATTGAGCCATACTTCATTGGGAGTTGATAAAATGTCTACATAAAATACAAAGTCTGTTGAAATGCTAATACAACGCATTCCAAATGCTTCATCAAGCCTATTAAAGAACTTTTATTTCTCAACAGCAGAGTTCGGTTCGAGCTCTTTCCCCATGGTGACCTTGTATAAGCCTTTTGACCTCAATTGAATCACCATCTTGGCCTTCCATTCGAAATAGTTGAATGGGGTCAACAAAACATGGGTCTTGTCCATTCTTGATTGCACTCTTGGTGATAAACTGTTGAATGTGCCTGCAATTAAAAACACTCGAATATATATGGAGAATCCATCTAAAACCAAATCAAACACTATGGAATGTATTTGCAAATCCAAATAGCTCTGTAAGCATTTGAGAATTGATTCACATCTGGATCTAGGAGCCAAAGAAACTATCACAATTCGATATTGTTTACAAAACATGCACAAAATAGCTAAAAGACTGAAAATTACATACACACATGAAGTCAATAACATATATTATTATGATTTTCCAACATGTAACTATGTACGGAACGAGTATATAGTAAAATAGGTAAAAATTGTTAGGCCTTAGGAGGCCATCTGGATACATACAAGTGTCAACTCTAGATTTGACCCTCAAACTCCCCTAGGTGGCCCAATGAGCCTCCTAATCATCCCAAATAGTCACGAATGCATGTGTGAACGTGGGAAAGGAATTTTGGAACATAAATCGAGGTATGATAGGCATGGGTGAGCACATGGGTGAGTGGGAGTGGCTCTAGGAGGGAAATAATTGACAAAGAAAGGCCAAAAACCACCTCAACCAAGCACTACCGCCTCAAGTCAAACCAAATCCTTGAAAATGGGGAAAGGAAATGCATGTTGGTTGAATGTAATCAATTTGGGCACCTGGGCTATCAGAATGATCAACTAGAGTGCCTCAACTATGTAGAATGATCAACCGGGAATGCCTCATTTGTTAATAAATGCCAGTTTCCCTAAGTCTAAACCATAGAAAACACTATATAAAAGAAAAAAAATGTGCCCAAGGTATAATACTATGGTAATAAGGTGGATTATTCTCTAACAAAAATTTAACAAATTTGACCGAACAACCATGATTTACTTGAATCCGACATATTTTATTTTGAAAAATCATAATTTAACTGTGTTTTAATTGTGATTTTGATGGTATAAATGGATTCAACACCCTAAAAAACCCATGGCACACCCAAAATTCTAGAGCTTGACAATTGTAACCTAGAATTTGAAAAATTATCACTAAATTTTTTTCAAAATCATGTTGGAAAAACCCACCTATTCTTACCCAAATCATCAAATTTTTAGACTATATTTCGATTGTTGATTTCTTATCATCATATAGTCGCTTCAATGGAAGTTAGAAAGGTATTCATAGATGCCAATATCATTTTGGTTATGTGGTCATCATGACACTCAATGAGTTGTAGGTTACCTTATGCCTTGGCAATTATTGCAATAAAACAACACATAAGATGAATGCAAAGTTCCAAGTTTGTGACTTATTAACATATATGTAAAGTCATGGAAATTTGACCACTCAAATGTGTCCATTAGGTACTTTAACCCAAAATCCAAACCATTTAATAGGAGAACTTAGAGATACCTTAATCTCAATTTCATAGCAACTATAAAAGTGCATGGACAAATAAGCACTTCCAACGAACTCCCTCAAACATACAAACATGACGGTTCACAAATTTGGTCAAATTTACTATAAAAACATACAAACAAAGACCATCTATTCATCCCATGGTAAGTCAATACTTCAAAAGAAAACAAAAATGGCCCATTGAAATGTTTTCTAATTCGTGTGCTATTTTAAGCCCTTTGGTATGTCAAATGAGGCCATCCCCATCCGTGAAGAAAACCATGACACTATACACATCATAAGTAGGAAGTAGTGAGAAGGGCCCATAGATTAGGGTGATGTAAGCCTCACTCCCAATGTTTCTCATATGTCGAACAAAACACACGATACGTCACTTTTGATTGTTAAATAAATGACGCAGGAGATGTAAAAAACATCTTGCGTTTTCTGTTAGAAATTTGGGATTTCTCATCCATTGGCCCTCTCCTATAATGTGCTATGCAATAGGGAATTACCTCAAGGGTTTTCCATGTTGTTCGACCAATTTTAACACTCATGGAAGGTTGAACTTTTATCTTGGATACCATATTAAATATTGCAGTTAAATTCTTGATATTCATTAAAATAATTGCAATATCATGTCTTATTTATTTGCTGCATGATTATGTTAATCTTTGATTGTATTTTGAAAACCTAATTTTTCATATTTTGAATCTTGGAATTAGAACAATAATCCGAAGTCAATTAGAAATTTGATAAATAATTTTGTTGTTTTATATTCTGTTTATGAAATCAGTTGCAGACACACTTGGCTACACCTTTGTGTTCTCTTTTTTGAAGTCAATTCAATTCTTTGTTGAACCTTAAATTGAAATTTCATTTGAAATATACACTTGAGGCCGTAGTCAGTGAGGTTTTCACGATGCATGTTAAGTGTGATGTTTATGGTTGCAATAGCAGCGATGGAAATTGTGATTGCGATTTTAATTGGTATTGGAAATGGAAGATCGAGACACTATTCTCCTTTACAATTACTGTGTATAATCCGCTTTTCCCTTATATATGAATTACAACATTCCCAAATATTCCTGCATTCAATATTCTTTCAGGTCTTACCCATTATGACATTATGTATTATGATTTTAGTTAGATCCATAGTTAGTCACCAGCTAGTATGCACCAACCAAAAAAGAATCCCACAAAATACCACAACAGATATAGATAGGCCCTTTACCCCTAGTTAGGACCATGGTAACACAAGTAAATCCTCATCCCTAAAACCACAGGCTACACAACCCCCCTTCTAGCTGCTGGTGGGGGTTCAGTTGACTTTATTAGACATACACTTTTCTATTACCTTATACCTTGCACGTTCAACATAAATGACTGGAATCAAGATACAGGCCTCATACAAAATGATGCTGACGACTTCATGTTCAGTTAGATATGTGGGTTCTAAATAAAATACATTAAGTGAGACCCATGGAAAGCATAAAAATTGGATGGAGGGAAAACATATATGAAACTTTAAGAGATATTGAATTACCAAAAGAAACAGATCCCTAGGTATGAGCGTCACTTACACATACCGGAAAAAAGGAATGCTTATGTTCTTTTGGTTGCACATTTCAAGAGGGAAACACTAATGCAAATAGATATCGTAGAGAAACCTTTCCATACCACTTCCCTCCAAAAGTAAATTTGATGAATATTTTAAGTGGTCTATATACAATCAAAATAGGGGTAAACATATCACATCCCAATCAAGAAGAATAACATGAGGCTAGTTTTGGGTTTTCATCTGAAGAGTTCATTAAAAATGATGCAACCACATTATATTATGGACCTGACTTACCAAATGCACCACCTCTTCCACATTTGGAAGGGAATGATAATATGTTCGTTCCAAAAAATATTTGAAACAGAACCACCTCACTAGTTCTAGATATTGTCGCTTCATTTTTCATACATTGTGGGGAACCCTTCAAACCCCTTATTTGTGGGAGGAACCAATGTCATTCCCGCAGAGAAATATTTTGCAGAGCATTTTGAAGAGAAAAATGTCTTTTACTTGTAAAATTCAGAGAGAGACACCCATAAAGGGTTTGTGATATTTGTTATGAGAGGTTGGAACCATTGAAAAGATTCTTGATAAGGTAGGTAAGAAATGCATCTCAGATAGAAAAGCATAATGTGATGGACTAGAATTGCATGACAGGATGATTAAATACACCTTTGGGATTTTCAATCGAGTAAGAAATTTACAAGTCCAACAATATTTTGAGATGTTGTTGTTAGGTTAATATTCATTGACCAAATTCTTCCTATAGGAAGATTACCTTTTAATTAAAATCTAATAATGTTTAACTGATCTATAAATTGATTTAAATTCCATTAGATAATATTTTCATTAGTTGTTACTCACTTATTACCTCTGATATGCTCTTAACTATTGCTTATTGAACATATTGCAAGGTTGAAGCCAGAAATTTCTTACATGTTTATGTTCTACAAGGAGATAATGGATTAGCCATATTCACACTCACAAAAGATGACATATGAATTAGTTACAAATTAGGGACTGGTATATTTCTTGCAAGAGGAGAAAATGGTTCTTGGTCAGTGCCATTAGCATTAGTATCATTTAGTTTAAGATGGGGGAACAAGTAAGATATTATATTCTGATATCATGTCTTGGTAATAAGTAAATAATTTTTGCATCAAGGAATTTTATACTTTCAAGGGATGGTTTAATTATTTTTTTATCTTTGTTGTGCATAGTTGGGTCGAGAACTTATATATTTTTTTATTGTTCAAAATTTTGGAGCAGTAAAAGATTTTAGTAGTCTTTTACATTTCTCGTTTGGGGATGGTTTAAGTGTTGCAACTGGGCCATTGGGAATATTTTTGGATGTATATATTCAAGTTGGTGATGAAGGAAAACTTCTTACAAATAGAACAATAGTAAAGTTAACAATGTGAAATTTTTCACGTCTAACAAAAATGTTTTTCTTCAGTGCATTTATAGAAATCTTCTTTAACATAAGGTTTCTTGTTGCTTGGAACAATTTCTAAATCAATTGTTAATCTTTTCAATTTTATTTTATGTATTGGATACTAAAAAATTATCGGTGTTGAAAGATGTTTTTAGAAACATGTAGATGAAATATTGTTCAAAAAGGTTACCTAAACAAAGTTATTTATAGGATATGTTCTGTGCAGTTGGATTTATGTTTATAATAACTAGGAAAAGAGATACTTGTAGACTAGACGTTTTAACTTATGATGAGTTTTTTCATCTTGACATGATTCTTTGTTTTGGGAACTAATCAAGATGAAAAGATAAAAACTTAAAAAATGCATGTTGTAAAGCTGATAATCATGACTATTAATATTGAATGACAAGGAAAGAAATTATAGTGAGATAAAAATTCCAAGCAAGGGGAGTGTGTATATTTGGAAAAACAATGATGAGAGTTTTAGATTATAGATGAAATGGACAAATTAGTGCTACAAACTAGGTTCTGATAAATAGTATCTTAACCCGACCCTTAGTCAATCTATCTATTGTGCTATATGGTTATACAAGTGTATACTTTGTGATATGTTTCATAGAAATTGTTTCAGAAAAAAATGTGTTCTATTTTATTCATATATACGACTTTAGGTAGGAAAATAAATATAGAATTTGTAATAGAAAATTACCATTGAACCCAAATTTGTTTTGAGCCCGAAAATAGTTCATTTTCTTATTATAGTGGGATGGATTTCTAGTTTCATAAATTTAGAAAATATCATCAAAAAACACACTAAACCAAAGTTGCACCGAGTCTAATAAGCCTCTTAATACCATTCCCAATTATATAATCTTTTTGCCTTTAGGGTTTCCCCCCTTGAGTTGGAAGATAATCAACCAAAATATTTGATTAGGGTTATCAAGGTCACAACATGTAGGCTCTCCAAGTTTCTCTTAGGTATTCACCTTCTAAATTGGGACGTTGACACTATAGGTGAGGGTCTAATAGAATATATTTCAAGTTCTTACCTTTACCTTAAAAAGGATACACCACATAAAATTTTAGATAGTAAGATGAAATCCCCAATGAATTAAAAGACAACAACTCCAAAGAAATGACATGGACCAAAACTGGAAAAAAAACCTCCATAGAGGTAAGAGGCGTAAATCGACCTTCATGATCCACTACTCAAGACCATATACTAAATGTGAAAGGTAAAAATAATATATATAAGAAAGGTTGCCAAGCTCATCAACTGCAAGGAATAAAAAAAACCCTCGACTTACTTGGAAGACACCCCATTGGATCAAGAGCACAAGGAGGGTATTAGAAGGGGGCTTCTCCCGACCCCTTCTTTATCATTAAAAAATAAAACATCATTGAAAAACCAACAGATGGAATATTTTTTGGTTTATTGGTTAATACTGAGAGGGGGGTGAATCAGTATTGTTATCTTTTTACTAATTTAACCACTTTTTAAATCTATCATTCAAAACACATAACAATGAGAATACACATGATACAATTTTAACATGGAAGTCCAATAGGGTAAACTACCAATACATCCTATTATTGCAAAATTATTATTTACAAATAGTTTTTCATGCTTCTACTGACAAGGATGGTCTCACACCTTGTTTACCAGCACCTACTAGAAGGAGGTTACAAGCCCTTGGTTTCTTAGCTACTACTTAAAGGAGATCACGAACCCCTAGTTTACCAGCTACTACTGAAAGGAGGTCACAACCCCTTTGTTTATCAGCTACTACTGAAAAGGATGCTATCAAACCGTATTTACAAGCTACCACTGGAAGGAGGATATAACCCCTTGCATGCTTGTTTCCTACCCTAGCGCCACCCTGCCACCCTTATATGTTTCTTTGGTAAATTTATATATTTATCTCCCTATGAATTATGTCACACCCTCTCATCTTGCAATCTAAGTTGAAGAGGAATCTTCCTTCCTACTCATTCCACTTCTTAAATAGTTCTAAGCGTTAAGCTTCTTTCAACAATTACGCCTCTTAAAACTAAAAAAATGAACATTTCACTATTGCACCCTTTCATATATAATGATCACATCTACCAGAAAATTCTTTTGTGTCCTTTAATTGATACCTCGCCTCATATTTCATTTCCATAGCTTGGAATCAATTTCTGCATGTTGGGCTAGGAAAGAGCACAAGGAAGAACCCAAAGTGCAAGCACAAGAGGAAAAGCAGGTGCACGATGGGGTATTGTTGTTGTGTATATTGTTGAGAAGTTGTCTAAAAATTTTAAGAATTGATTCACAGTTTGATCTAGGAGCCAAAGAAACTATCAAAGTTTGATATTGTTTACAAAACATGCACAAAATAGTTGAAAGATAAAAAATTAATACACACATAAAGTCAATAACATATGTTATTATGACTATCCAACATGTAACTATGTATAGAACAAGTATATAGTACAATAGGAAAAAATCATGAGTCTTTGGAGGCCATCTCGATGCATATAGGTGTCAGCTCTAGATTTCACCCTCAAACCCCCCTAGGTGGACCAATGAGCCTTATAATCATCCCAAACGGTCATAAATGCATGTGTGAATATGGGAAATGCATGTTGGAACATAAATGCACGCATTATAGGAGTGGGGGAGCACATGGGTGTTGGAAAAAACCCACCAACAAAGCCTCGTCAATAGGGGTTCTCGCTCTGTCGACTCCCAACTAACATGATCTCCCTGAGAACTGACCCAGACATGTTTGATTCTTCTTGGAAACATCCATAGAGAAGATTAAGTCTCACCCAAGATGTCAAGGGACAGTTGTCGAAACCAAGTTTCTGGTAGTAAGAAGGGAGGCCAAGGCATCAACGACTCAACAACATAATCATCATATCCTTCAGAGATAGTTAATTAATATAACAGATCTATCAACATAACTAACCGCTCTCTAACAGATCCCATCAATTACTTATTCACTGCAGTAGTGTCATTCATTCATACAACATACTTAGTAAACATCCATCATTCACATCGTAGCACATAAATACAGGAAAGAAATAAGAGACAAGATCAATTTAGGGAAACATCCATCATATCATATTACTTCTTCACAACAGATCCAAATCATGCAGGAGACTGATAACAACCCAAGATTCAAGAGCTAGTTGACACAAATAGAGCGAAGACCACTCAAGAACAAAATTGGAGCGACAAGATCACATTCAGATCACAAAATGGATTGATCGATTGATCTTTCACCTCGATGATGCTTCGTGATCCCTCTTACAATTATAATTTTAACTCTATATATAGGCTTGCACCTTTACATCTAAGGTCCACTTCTAACAACTAACAAACGAGTGACATATACCTACAAAATGTGGTCAATCGGTACAAAATTGCATAAGAAATTCCAAAAATAGTTATTCTTCTACCTATCATGCTAATTTGGTCCTGCGCGGTGATGCATGACCTTGCATAGCCTTTGCGGTGCTGCGCAAATCACTTACCCAAACCCTTTCCAACAGGCCCCCAACATAGTCTTTTGTCTTGTCTTTGAGCCATGTCAGCTGGCCATGGTGTCTTCCTCGCAACTGCTTCCTTCGGCGTTAACTGTAGAAGATTCTATCAATATTTTGGACTCGTGTAACCTGCAATTCCATCATGCTCTAGCTCCTATGAATACAATATTATTCTCCATTTGTGGTTGTCTTTCATAAAGTGTCCATTATCCTGGTATGGATCCCCACATCTGACCACTTGGTCCTTCTGGGCTGTCAGGCTCAGCCCGCATCTGGCCACTTGGTCCTTCCGGGTTCATCTGACGCCACCTGAAGGACTCGGTACCCTGTTCCTGCAGACTTATTCAAGTGTGGTAGGAACTCTGGTCCCATCTGGATTCCTCGTGGTTTCCTTAGTCACACCTCAAATCGATTGGGAGAAACATAGCCAAAGATGACTTCAACATAGACCTCTATCTTGGTCAAACTAAACCGCTTACGCAAAACTTGTTCATGAACCTATGCCAGGACAACATTCTCACTCATAGGATACCAGTATCCAGGGAGGTCTGCATTGCCCCTTCAACCACCATGAACTTACGTAGCAGATCTTCCTCCAATAACCCAACCCAACTCTTCTGGAACTTAACTTTGTGCATCACTTCCTAATGGTATTCATACAGCTACCATTTGTCATCTTATAATCACCAACTTCAACTTAAATGCTATCATGACTCACTCGAGGAATTATTACAATAGGATCCTTCATGTGTGTGCTAAATACGTCGTCGATTCTTCCATCCTATTATTTAGATCTACTATCATTAACTCATGACATCAACCATGCCATCATTTATTTCTTTGACTACAGTTATGACGTGACATTTGATAGCCACGATGACATGACATTTAATCACCATCACCGAGTTTTCCATATAGTGTGAGCCATTCTTCCCTGGTGACCGCCTGTCACGCAACCCCATCCCTTTTTCATGTTGCGACCCTATTGTCATAGCTACCTGCGGATGCACCATCTTTTCCTATCGTCCAATATCGGTCTAGAGAACTACCTTGTCATAGTCCTCTTTCCGTAGCGCAGCCTCTTGCTAACGCACAACCCTTTTTTTTACCCTTACGCAATGCCTCAATCATTGCGCGGCTCGAAACCCATCCTATAGGGATTCAAACGGCTTCCATTCACAAGTTTTTGTAGCACAACACTATCTAATCATTGTAATTAAACTACACCCACAAAATTAATTGAATGAACAAGATATGGGCCTAACCAGTGCATCTTTAACTTAACTAGATGCTTCATGAACTTACTGTCATATAATAGCACCAAATATCCCTATGTAAATTGCTTATTCTTAATGTGGCGATCATGCCATGCTTTTTGTCCATCCTTCTCAACGTATTGGTGGAAATTTGTAATAAAGCGGTCCTCTAGTGCTTCCGCATTATCCATGCCAGTTGTGGCAGCAATACGCAGACTAGGAACAATGTATTCCATAGGCAACACTTCCTCTTTCCCATGTACCAATTTGAATGGTGTCTGTCCCATCAGCCTTTTACAAGTGGTGCAATATTCCCATATTACTGCTGGAATTTTCAAATCCCAGTCATCGTGATTAGCATTAAATACCTTTGTAAGTGCGCTTTCCAATATTTTTTGAAGGCCTCGACAGTCCTATTTGCCTGCAGATGGTATGGTGTGCTTTTCCTATGCTGCACCTACAACTCCTCAGTTAGTGCTCTCACTGTTCGATTGATAAAGTGACTACCCTGGTCACTCATCAATATCCTGGGACATCCATACCGTGTCACAATATTCTCGAATATGAACTTTGTTGCTGTCGTAGCGGTGCAGTCCGCAACTGGGGAAGCCTCCGCCTACCTTGTCAGATAGTTAGTTGTTGTAATGATGTACCTTGCACCAGTCCTCTTTCCTAGTGGATTAATTAGACCCACAAAATCCATATCCCATTTATCAAAACATTATAGAGTTACCTATGGCACAAGTAACATCTCATCCCGCCGTGATGGTTTACCGATGCGCTGATAGATATCGCAGCTCCATGCATAATCTATCGCACCATTATGTAAAGTAGGCCACCATAGCCCAGTGTGCAACACCTTACGTGTAGTATCCCTTCCTCCATAGTGGCCTCCCATGATTCTTGCATGTGCTTCTGCTATAATAGGTCCTTGCTCATGCAGTAAGATGCACCATTGAAAGATTTCATCTGGTCCAACTTTGTATAATTGCCCAGCAATTAGCTAGAAATACGAATCCTTCACTACCAACTGCTTCTTCTGACTGGTTGATAGGTCCTTTGGGGCAACTCTACTCACCAAGAACTGAATGATTGGAGCATAATGTCCCTCTATGATATTTACTCGGAACAACTGTGCATCAAGAAATCCATCATCAATAATGGTAGGTTCTTCTCCTATCTCAATACGGGATAGATGATCAAGGCCAACATTCAACAATCCTGGATTCATAATTATCTTAAAGTAAAATTCTTGAAAAAGTAGTAGCCATCGACAGATCTTCCCCCCCCAACACAAGATTATTGACCAGATATTGCAAAGCAGAATGGTCCATGAAAATTTTGAAGTTACCACCCAACAGATAGTGCGTAAATGTCTGCAACGTGTAAACCATGGCCAAGCCCTCTCTTTCAGTGGTTGTGTAATTCCTTTAAGCAAAATACAACTTTCGACTGACAAAGATGATTGGATGATCCAAGTCGCCCTCGCTTGGTTGCATAAGTACTACCCCTAGCGCAATAGAAGAGGCGTCGACATGGACATGGAACTCCTTGTTGCAATCGAGGAATACGAGTATAGGCACCAATGCCATCTTGTCCTTCAGTGTGTTGAATCTTCCCTGACACTCTTGATTCCACTCAAATGCAACATCCTTCTTTAAAATATTCTCCATAGGGGTAGTAATCACATCGTATCCTTTGATGAACTTGCGATAGTACACTATGTGTCCTAGCGTCGCATGAAGCATATTCACATTTGGTGGTGCCAGTAGACTAAGGATAAGCACAATATTCATAGGGTTGACCAGCAGACCTTTCTTGCATACTATGTGTCCTAACAACATCCCGAATGGCACACAAAAAATGTACTTCTTTGAATTCAATGCAATTTGATGGTGTCGACACCTTTCCATCATCAATCATAGGTTTTCTAAATGATCCTTAAGTAGACCATAAACTATCCAATCATCCATGTATACCTGCAAGAACTTCTGAATGAAATCTTTGAACGCAGTGACAACCACCTGAGAAAATATCGCTGGTGCATTCTTCAATCCAAAGGGAATGACTGTATATTGAAAACAACCCCATTTAATGACAAATGTGGTCTTATGTTGATCTTCCTTTGCGATTTGGATCTGGTGATACCTCGAGAAGCCATCTGTGAAGGAGTACATCTCTTGACTTCGTACCCCTTCAAGGACCTCATCTGTAAAGGGAGTTGGAAAAGGATCATGAAGGCAGGCATCATTCAATTTTCTCAGGTCGACACAAATGTGAACCTCTCAAGTCTTCTTGTCCTAAACCACCATAGGGCTTATCCATTCTAATTCTTCTACAGGCTCAATGATTCTAGCATCCAACATCCAGTCGAGCTCAACCTTGACACATTCTTTGTATCGCGGTTTCAATCTATATGGCCTCTGTTGCATAGGTTTCTCATCTAGTTTCAATAGGATTTTCATCTCCCCTAGATCCCCTAATATCCGTTTTAGTTCTGAGAACCATGTTGAAAAGAGATCCTGGAACTCATGCAACAGTTTTGTTATTTGTTCCATTGTTTCATCGTCCTAATAGTGCCCAATATTAGCAAACTTCAGGTTCTCTTCTGTCCCAATGTTAACCTTTCTGATCTTCAGTGGTTGACTCATGGGGTCAGTTGGTATGTCTGGTGGCAACATCGCGACTTCCTTTTGATTCTGGAATATTGACATTTTGCATGTCATCATCATTTTAAGGTTCACCAGATAGATTGTAATGGCATCATCATAGATTACATATGACATTGTGCATGCGGATCTACAGGGTATGTGGCTGGTTCAACCTTCAATACTACATCACAGATGAGTTTGAGTGAATTGTGGACCTTAGGGTTAGCATCCTAGAAACTAAAATTTTGTGCAAATCAAACCAAAATATCCTCCCAAGTAGTTATGGTTATGCGTAGTTCTGTCACTACATACGAGAATCTAGGCATCTTGTCCAAAGTATGAACAAAATCATGGACCCACTCATCCTTGGTCGTGATGGCCATAAGGCCTGAAATTCCATCAAATGACTAGTGGGGTCATTCTTACCATCATATCTCCCAGCATGATATATATCTAAATCACTAAAGCACACCATCATCAATTGTCGACACTGTTCCCATTCATGAATTGTCTACTTGTGAGTTTCCCACAACCGTGTTGGGATGGCCTTCAATTCTTCTTCTAGCGTCGACAACCTTTGTGGTTCAAACACTTTCTATTCAAATTGTTTGAGGAATCCAGAAAAATCTGGTAGCCCCTCATAAATCAACAACTCTATAATCTTAGTCACAACGTGACGTAGGGATTCTATCACCAGTCCACACTTTCTAAAAGACACCTCATGTAGCCAATTTTGCCAATTTTCTAAAGCATCATCAGAATCAGAGGACGCAGAGCTAGCATTGCACCATATGAGTTCACCATCATTAGTAGGCTGGATATAGTCTTTGGAGATATTTTAGGCATGATCCTAGCCTCTACCAACTTCATCCTTGACAGGTTCAATATACCAATGTCCTTCATGGGGGTCCATGGGAGTAGTGACCCTAATATCTTGGTTTTCAAATGTCATAACCTGCTTCTATAAAATTGATAAATTCCAGGCTATCATTGGCCCATCCAATCCCCATCAACACGGGATAATATCCTCCACTGTCAACTACTTCAATAACATCAAAATCTGCATAAGTCTTCATACCTTCGACATTGATGACCAGTTCAGAGAGACGACCAATAGGCTGAATTTTGGCCTGATATGCTAGTCACAGTTGTACAGAGGACCATCCAAACGTTGGATTTCCCATCAGCTGCCAAGTCTTTTTGGTCAAAATATTCACATCTAACTCGAGATCCAAAATGACTGAATCGACTTCATAGTCCTCGATATGGATGTTCATTCACATCTCTTTTCCTTTCTTTCTCTTATGGAGGAAATTCACTGCGGAATCCTTCAACATCTTATTCCTATGGTATAAAAACTTCTCAATCTCAATGAGAGCCTCGGGATCTCTAGCTAGCAATAGAAAACTCTCAAAAAAACTATTGCAAGGTACCATGCTATTGTGATGGTCCTGCCTCTACAGAAGGATCAAAAGCAGATGGCATTTCAACAACATGTGACTTACCTGGATTTCTCCCTATTGCAAGCTTGGCCTCAAAGAAGGTATATTTCTTTGTCTCAATATCAAATGATGCCTTTTTCTTCCCAACAAACTGAACTTGTTGACGGGGTCCATCTTCTCCGGTCGTCGCACTTGCACGAGTGATGACAACAACGTCGACAGCCTCAGTTCTTGGTTTTGCTAGAATCATCGCAACTGTTGGTCCTTGATTCTGGTTCTGAGCTTAGTTTAGGGGTGGGTTTTGATTTGTGAGTGGGTTCATAGGTTGATTTTGAGTGTGTAGTGGGATCTAAGTCTGATTTTGCAATGATTGCTAGTTATGTACTTGGTTTTGGTTTTGGAACTAGTTCTGCAACTGAGGGATGTTTTTGGCCGACCACTTTGCAATCAACTGAGGGAAATTTTCAATGTCATGCTCACTTGCTACGTATTATGTACACTATGCATGAGGATACTCCCTCTGGTAGTGCCCAAATAGTCCACAGGTGTAACACTAGATTGATTCTCGACCTTGTCCTCCCTCTCGTCTGAAGCCTCCTCCTCGTCCCCTAAATCCTCCTCGGAATCCTCCTTGTTGCTTGTACTGTGGTTGAGTGCCTTGCTAATATTGTGGTTGGGATAGATGCTATGGGGGATTTAGTTGTTGCTAAACATAGTGCACTGCTTGAACATACTGCGGTTTAGGCTGAGTGATTGGGAATTGATTGTACTATGGTTACGGTGCAAACTGTGGTTATGCTACAAACTACAACTATGGTTCAAACTGTGGCTACGATTGCGATGGAATAAACTGCATTTGCGAAGGTCGTGTATACTACACCTGAGATGTTGGTTGCACCATCTACGGTTGAGGCTACAACTACTAGATTGCGCAGGGATCCTCGCCCTTCACAAAGTATGAACCATATGTTTTCTCTTGAAACAAGTCATAAGCTTGGAAATGTTTATCCTCGTGCCCCACTTAGCAACAAAAGGAGCAATACAAAATTTCATCCTTCGTAACTATATTTTGCATGTAGCTATAGTTTTCATGTTGATGCCCATATACCTAACATATGCGACACCATGGCACACCAGCATAACTCAAGGGGTTCAGTGCTCCTGACAGCAAACAATTTTAGAAATTCAGACAGGTGTCCTTGGTGTTTCCATCCACATGAAACCGTGTGCACCAAAGTTCATCATGTTCTTCTCTTTCCTTCTTGATATCTTGCAGCTAGAGTGTCAAATTTGCTAGCTATTCCTGAATCTAGTTCATGCCAACTGTAGTCTCCCCAATAGGTGAAGCTTCTAACTTCATTGTGATCTCTAGAGCCTCGCTCTGTGTCATGATATTTTACTACATTAATGGTTATCTAATGGGCAAGATGAGCGCATTGATGAACCACTCCTTATGTTGAACATCGCTAATTTTGAAGCTAACTTGTGCCATCAACGTCTTAAACCGTTGATCAAAATCCCAAATAGTTTCATTCAGGAACTACTTGATCTCCTTGATTTCTGTAATATACTGGGCCTCATATTTGGGTTTCTTAAATTCCTCAAATAGCCCTTCCCGGATCTCATTCAGTATTTTTTTCCACAATTCCCTGAGGAACCTACATGAATCTCACGTACTAGTCAAGTGCATGACCCCTAAGAGTGGTCGACAATTGGATTTTCTTGATTTCATCATCTAGGATCTGTCTAGTAGTCCAGACTACTTCACATAAGAACTAGTATTGCTTCGGGTCATCAGTCCCATTTCTTTGGAATATTGGTAACTTCATCTTGTCACCCGCCATTATGGGCCTTCTTCCTCCAAATGGTTCTCTACTAATAGACTGCTACTAGAATGTCGAACAAGTCGACGTAGAATGTGATTCTCTACCTATTAGTGGAGTACTGTGTGGAGGTGTGGACACGTTACTGCTGGGGTTCGAGCTTACTACTACCCTAGTCATAGACTGGGTCTGTTTGTTCTCATCATCGTTGTAGGGTCTCTTCATCCCGTGTGGTTGTTCTTCATGGCCTTGCATCTCAATCACAGCAGGACCTTCCCCCATCCTCTACCTCTTCTCTTGTCAAAACCCTTGCTCCTCCCCTCATACAATGACTTGTTTCCTCGACGACCCTCATAGTCTCATCATAAGTCATACCCATATACCCCTTAGCTTTCCATTTTTCTCCCCCCTTTCATCGCAGTGTCCACGACCTCCGCACACTAGAGTTCCACTACTCGAGGTGCATTTTTAGAATACCCTTCTCACAGAAAAGTATCTTAATAGATAATTGTAGAGATAGCAAGAACCTACCTTGTGGTCCATTGAAGAACTCTCTTTTTTCTTCGCTATATGAATTATTGGTATCGACTACAAAATCAGTCATGTATCCTTCCAGAATGCTATCCAGCCATACTTTCAAAGCTCACGATGCTTTGTTATCAGTTTCTAGCAATTCCTAGATCAGTTCAAGGGTCTAGGATGTCGGTTCCCCTCCTTGATGGTTGTTCTTCTTATAAGTGAAATGCGCTAGACACTCATACAATATGATTGGAAATTCATAGAAGAACCATTTGTGGGCACCGTTGTGGGTATATTTGTCCAGCCAATCATTTTTCGACATCTTCATATTCTAATTCTATGCTTCAACAAATTGTGGTATCTTTAGGTCGAACCAATATTTGATCTTCGATCTAGTTGGATTCCACAACATATCTCCTCTTCAATTGTAATGAGGTCTCGACAAAAGAACCATTTGTTGGAGAAAACCCACCAATAAAGCATCTTCAATAGGGTTTCTCACTCTATCGATGCCAAAACAGTGTGATCTCCATGAGCACTGGCCCAAACAGGTTTGACCCTGCCCGGCAACACCCGTAGAGTGAATGAAGTCTCACCCGAGATGTCGAGGGAGAGATTTCAGAACCAAGTTTTCGGTAGTAATAAGGGAGGGTAGGGAATCAACATCTCAACAGCATAATCATCAGATCCTTCAGATATAGTTAATTAATATCACAGCATTCATCACAGATCTATCAACATAACTAACATATCAATAACAGATTGCATCAATTACTTATTCATCGCAGTAGTGTCATTCATTCATACAACAGATTCAGTAAACATCCATCATTGACATCGCAACACATAAAGACAGGAAAGAAATAAGAGACAAGATCAATTTAGGGAAACACCCTTCATATCATATTACTTCTACACAATAGATCCAAATCATATAGTACTTCTCCATAGCAGGAGACTGATCACAACCCAAGGGTCAAGAGCTGGCCAACACAGATAGAGCCAAGACTGCTCAAGAACAAAATGGAGCGCTAAGATCACAATTAGATCACAAAATGGATTGATCGATTGATATTTCACCTAGATGATGTTTCATGATTCCTTGTACAATTTTAATTCTAACTCTATATATATGCTTTCTCCTTTACATCCAAGGTCCACTTCTAACTAACTTCTAATAAGCTAGTGACCTATACCCACAAAATGTGGTCAATTGGTACAAAATTGCATAAGAAATTACAAAAAATGTTATTCTTCCACCTATCACATTGATTTGGTCTCCTGCAATGTCGCGTGAGCTTGCACAGCCTCTGCAGTGCTCCGTAACTCACTTACCCAAACCCCTTCCAACAATGGGTGAGTGGGACTACCTCTAGGAGGGAAATAAATTCCCATGGAAGGCCAAAACCCACATAAACCAAGAACTATCATGTTAAGAAAAAAAAATCCATGAAAATGGGGAAAAGGAGCGCATTTTTAGGATTATTAATCCTCCCTTGTCCAATTTGGTCATATGTCTAAATCATGAGTCATGTCTAAATCGGGAGTCCATCCAGTCTATTTTTAGTCACTAGCACCACTGGGTCCACTTGGCCTAATTAGTGCACATGTTTCAGTTAGTAAAGTGTGGGGAACACTAATTGAGGCCTACTGCCACTGATTACACTTGATTGCATCAGTTTAGGAGCCTCCTGGACCAATCCCTACAATTTAGGAGCCACTGGGAGTGCCGAAACCAACCAAGGTCAGTCTAGTTTAGTTGATGACTAGTTAAGCTAAGTTAGGAGTCAGTTACATTTAGTTCTAGTCCTCTACATTCAGTTAGCGCTAGGTTTACTTAACTGCACTCAGAAGGGGTGCATTTCTCACCTACCACAGTCAGTTAGCCTTGGTCAACACTGAATGTAACACTTGAGTTGTGTTTTAGAAGTCTGATAAACTCTGGTTATGGTTTAGACAAGGTTAGTTAACCATTGAGTCCTCCGATAGTGATTTAGACAAGGTATTAGTTACATACAGTCAAGTAGAGTCTAACCAATTCAAATTTCCTCATGTGGATTTGAATTGCTTATGGCTATTAAAGCCATTGTACTTCATTGTAATTATTATCTAATTACTCTTTGATTAATGAAAAGCATTCACAGCTACAAGCCATTTTTGCACTGTTTCATTCTTCAATAACTGACTAAATTGTGTGATCTATCCTCTGATTTGTGTGTTTTTCCATAGATCTATGTGCTCAATTTAATATGGTATCAGAGCTTCGGTGGACAAGGAACTTCTCCTCCTCAGATCTCCTACTAGATCATTTTTTGAGTAGAATTGCTCCTTCCAGCACTGCACCAGAAGCAGAGAATTTACCACTTAATACACCAAGAAAAGGAATTGTTGATCAAGCTTGATTGATTAACTAATTTGGATGTGAATAAAATTACAAAAGTGCAGGTTGTTCGACCTTACGGTGCCCTTTTTTTTGTTTTGCAGGTACAACTTTGAAATGAATTCATCAGTTCCTCTTCTCACCCGATCCTTAGACTATTATGAATGGAAGGTGAAGATGATTGTATTTCTGAATAGAGAAGATCTCTATTGGGTGTCTGATGGATTCAGTAGAGTATTTTGAGAGTGAAAATGACTGGCTAAATGCAAAGGATGCAACTTTTGAAATAATGAAAGTAGCTCTTTCTCCTAGCTTGCGCTACCTCAGTAGATCTATTAAAGATCCACAGGAACTCTGGACAAGATTGGATATAACCTTTGGAATGATTGATGAGGATAATAATAGAACTTTGGAGAGAACATCCAGCACTATAAGCATCCTTGATCGAAAAATCTCGGCCTCCACTCTCTCTGATGAAGTTGTTCAAGATGAAGAAGAAGCAGAAACTTCTACACAGTCAATTCGAATTGAAGACAATCTCCATGCAGTGACTCCTTCTCCAAATGCTCCAGAAGTTTATGAGATCTCTGATATATCATATACTCATATTTATGAAATATAAGAAGACATTCAAATCTCTTATATTGAAGAAAAATACTGCTGCACTTCCATGCAAACATTCACCGGTGATTTTCCTTTGAATTCTGTGCAAAATTTACCAGTAATTGCTTCGAAAAGTGAAGAGAAATTTGATTTTTCTCCCTCTAATGTTTCTTCTGGTGTGAAAATATATGATACCTTGGATATTTTGGAATAAATATTAGATTACCAGAGTGATCCATTCACTCCCCATGATCTATATTTTCCAGCAAATTCCTGCAGGATTGCATGCACCAAAATTCAGAATTTTGAAGAAGAAGAAAGTTGTGCATCCACCGTATCGGTTAACCATTTATTTGAATCTTATATTAACCTTATTGGATCTGATATGATCTTATTTAGATCTGATCTGATATTTCTTGTTTTAATATATCAAATTCATAATATTTTAGTACTGCTTGTAGCTGTTCTCATCGACGGTGTGAAGAAACAAGTATCACAAGTCTCCTACAAAACTGCTGCTGGGGATTTGATTCCATTTCATAGTTTTGGATCTGTTTTGAACTTATTTATATCTGATTTAATTTCTGATATGATATTATTTGGTTCATATTTTAAAATCCAAGAGCTTTCACTCATGCTTGTAGTTGCTCTCACCAATTCCAGTGTGAAAAATCAAGTATCACACTTTCTCTTCAAAACTGTTGATGGGGATTTGGTGTTAGTTTCCTCATATGAGGTTACTGATATTTTAATATGTGATTAATTAGCTATTTCAGAATATATATCATACTATGGATTTCAATAATTCACTATCAATAGTCATAGTGCTTCTCTACCATTGATCACATGCTCATCTCCTCATAGAACTTGTAAAGAGGAAGATTTTTTGCATCCGCCTGGACACTTGCTCCTAACACTTGGGGCTGTTCTTACCACTGGTGGTTTTCTGTTCATGGATGAAATAAATCAGTTTCTTGATTTTTCCTCACATGTTCTGAATCCTCAAGAATCTTTTCTCACTTATCAATTAAATTCAGTTGCTCTACATGGGTCCGGTCTTCATCCGGTAGCTGTCTATATTTTTGATTTAGTTGAGCATATCATTATTCTTCCAAAGAGGAATATTCCTCTAGACATAATGATGGAGAGTTTAAAATTCTAGGCCCTAGGATACCTGTGCATAGAAGAACCATATTTATCCTCATTCTACCTGCTTAATTAGAGGGGGACATTTTTTTCCCATGTCGTTTTTCCCCAGTACCTTGTTTTTTAGCAGTTACTTTACTTTACTTGATGTAATGGGTAACCTGTGGTCTTAGTTACGAGGGCCCACATATTGTCCAAGTTAGCATTCAAATGGGGTGTTAGTATTGTTAATCCTCCCTTGTCCAATTTGGTCATATGTCTAAATCGGGAGTCATGTCTAAATCGGGAGTCCATCTAGTCTATTTTTAGTCACTAGCACCATTGGTTCCACTTGGCCTAATTGGGGCACATGTTTCAGTTACTAAAGTGTGGGGAACACTAATTGAGGCCTACTACCACTGATTGCACTTGACTGCATTAGTTTAGGATCCTCCTAGACCAATCCATACAATTTAGGAGCCACTAGGAGTGCCGAAACCAACCAAGGTCAGTCTAGTTCAGTTGATGACTAGTTAAGCTAAGTTAAGAGTCAGTAACATTCAGTTCTAGTCCTCTACATTCAGTTAGCACTAGGTTTACTTGCCTGCACTCAAGTGGGTTGCATTTCTCACCTACCACAGTCAATTAGCCTTAGTCAACACTAAATGTAACACTTGAGCTATGTTTTAGAACTCGGACGAACTTTGGTTATGGTTTAGACAAGGTTAGTTAACTATTGAGTCCTCTGATAGTGATTTATACAAGGTCTTAGTTACGTACATTCAAGTAGAGTCTAATCAATTCGAATTTCCTCATGCGGATTCAAATTGCTTGTGGATATTAAAGCCATTTTACTTCATTGTAATTATTATCTAATTACTCTTTGATTAATGAAAAGCATTCACAGCTGCAAGCCATTTTTGCACTGTTTCATTCTTCAATAACTGAGTAAATTGTGTGATCTATCCTGTGAGTTTTGTGTTTTTCCACAGATCTATGTGCTCAATTTAATACACATGTTGGTTGAATTTAATCAATGTGGGATTATGGGTTGTCAAAATTATCAACATGGAGTTCCTTAACTGTGCAAAATGATCAACCAGGACCACCTCAATTGTCAATAAGTGCCAATTTCACTAAGTCTAAAGCATAGAAAACATTGCATGAAAGAAAATGAATGTGACTAATTGCTAAGGATATGGTAATAACGAGTATTATTCTCTAACACCCCCCTCCCCCTTAATCCTTAATTATCACTTCTTAACCAAAATATCATGGAGGCCTTGGAAAAAAAGGCTCAAGTCACCTCATAGAACAAAAATATTTATTTGCCCATAAAAACAAGGTAAGGAGGAAAACCGCATTGGAACAAAACCTCCACTAAAAAATGGACATGGAGAAAAAAAGATGAAATTGAATGGTAGTAATCACCATGTATCACCCACTCCAATAAGGGATCTCAGATAGGTGAAGGTATTGTCTATGAAGCACTTGGTGAAAATGTCAACAAATTTATCTGGATATGGGAAATACTACAAGGCTATCACCTGATCACGCACCAAGATCCGAATATTTTGCATGTGTATATTAATTTGTTTGGTCCTATGTCTCTACATTGGATCTATGGAAATATTTATTTCACTTTCATTATCACACCAAATGAATGTGGGTGAATCAAATGTAGCTCTAAGTTAATAAAGAATTCATGGCAACCAAACACTTTGTGAAGTTGCATTCACTGCTTCTCTGTACTCGACGTCAGCTGATGAAAGGGAGATGGTGTGTTGTTTCTTGCTTGAAGATCATATGGTACCTTGTTTTAGAAATAATACATAACCTAAATTGGAAAAACTATCATTTGGATCGCCATCCAAATCAGAATCCGAAAATCCTACTAGTTCTAGTAGAGAACCAACAACATAGTGAACCTTGAAGTTTCTGGTTCCTTGCACATAGTGAAGGATCCTATTTTATTCCTTCCAATTGATCTCATGAGTCTGATTCATATATATAGCTACAATACCTACATGATATGTTAAATCAGGTCTATAATGTGTAAGATACAACAAACTCCCAACTAGCTTTCTATACAAAGAGCTATCCACCAATGGAGACTCACCAAATTCACCTAGTTTGAGACAAAAAAGGAATGGGAACTTGGATTTCTTACATTAATCCATATTAAATTTCAATAAGAGGTTTGAAGCATACTTTTTTTTGTCTGACCTTTATCTCTCTTTCAGGTTTCTCAATTTCCAAACCAATAAATTGTTTCAACAATCCAAGATCGGTCTTGGAAAACTCACTGTGCAATGAAGACTTGATTGACCCAATTTATTTAGTGCAGCTAAGTGTAATAAAAATATAATCAAAATATAGTACAATGAACTGAAATAGATCACCAATATTCTTCAAATAAACAATAGGACCATATTTTCATCTTTAAAAGACAAGTGATAGCAGGAAATTGTCCATCTTGGCATACCAAGCCCTTGGGGCTTGCTTGAGGCTATAGAGTGACTTATTTAACCTCCATACAAGAGAAGGATCCTCTTGGAAACCTTAATTTTTATGAATATATATATATATATATATATATTCCTGAATCTCACCATGAATAAATGAACTTTCAACATCCATGTGGTGAACCTCCCAACACTTAGATGTTGCAATGGCTAAAACTAGCCTGATAGAGTCCATCTTTGCAACCGGTGAAAATGTCTATGTATAGTACACTTCTTGGAGTTGAGAGAAACATTTGAAAACAAAATTGGAATTATACTTTCTATCATACTCATCATAATAAAATTTGTTCATATATACCCATTTTCATTGCACTAGCTTCCTCTTAGAGGGAAAGGGAACCATTTCCCAAGTCTCATTTTCCTGTAAAGAGTTGAAATATTCTTGCATGGATGTTTTCCATATTGGATCAAGTAATGATTCCTGATATTATTGAGGATCATATCCATCCATTAGGAATAAATTCTCATCAAGAACCACTTTACTTACAGAGAAAGAAATGTGAAATTGTGATTTAGTCTTCCTAGGATCTGTTGGATTTCTAGCCAAATCCCCAGTTGCTTCTATGGTTTTATCAACTCATTTGGTCCAAATGGGTGATAAATTATACTCATAATCATATTCATACATATAATAATTATAAATATCATAAATATAAGAAATATAATAATCACTTACATCATCTTTGTGTGAGGAGATGAGCATTCCCCTAGTGCTAGTTCAAGCTTTAGCGTGAGTTCTTCTTCGAATTGCAAACTCCTTTCAATGAAGGTATTCTGAGATAAGAATTCAAAGAGATTGTATAATTTTCATATTCAGAATACCCATCCATGATGCATCCATTTATTTTATGTTGCAAGTCCTTTCTCTTCTCTGGAGGAATCCTAGCCCAAGCCCTTGAGCCAAAAATCCTGAAATATGAAATATTTGGCTTGTCACCAAAACAAGCCTCAAATGGTGTTTTTCTATCCACTTATTTCTGAAGAGATATGTTTTGGATATATGAAACACAATTTATTTCTTCATTCCATATATTAGGACTCAAATCCTTGGCTTCAATCATGCATGTAGCCATCTCCTTGGGAGCTTTGTTCTTGTGCTCTACCGCACCATTTTGTTGTGGTGTGTAAGGGACTGAATGCTGCATTTGGATGCCATACTCATCACAAATATACTGCAAAATATTGTTGAAATACTCTTTTCCATTTTCATTCCTAAGGACTTTGATCTTGTTCCCACATTTATTCTCAACTAGAGATTTCCAAACCTTGAGACTCTCAAAGACTTCAGATTTAAGTTTAAGAAAGTAAACCGAACAAAACCTTGAGAAATCATCTATGAAGGTCAACACATACCTTGATCCTCCATAATATGGTGTGGGAATAGTCCCAATAATATATGAATGTACCAATCCAAGTTCTTGTGTATCTCTCCTTTCTTTCCCTTTGTCATAGCTTCTCTCTGGATGGTTTCCCACCACACAACCAGTGCATGGGCCATTGGATATCTTGATAGAAGGAAGCGCTTCCACCATGACTTATTTTATTAATTCCTAGAGGTACAGGTATCTTACATGACCGAACCTCTAATGACACAACTTTCTTGACTCATTGGGATGAGTTAGGAGGGCATTCCCTCTGGAGTAGGGAAGAAACTGGGACAACTTGTGCATTATAGCTTGATGATCAACAAACCCCAATGCCACCAGCTTATTGGTAGAGATTTCAACTATCTCAATTGTGTCTAGAGTAAATGTTACTCTCTTCGATTCAATATTCTATGTCATTTTGTACACTGAGAGTATGGTACAAACAAAACATTGTTAAAATACCCATCTTCAATATCGATCCTGCCAATACCCTTGGCTTGGATCTTTGAATATATCCAGAGAATACATCTAACAACAAATCAAACACTATGGAATTCATTTGAAAATCCAAATAGCTCCGTAACCATTTGAGAATTGATTCACATATGGATCAAGGAGCCAAAGAAACTATCACAATTCGATATTGTTTACAAAACATGTACAAAATAGCTAAAAGACTAAAAATTACATACACACATGAAGTCAATAACATATATTATTATGATTGTACAACATGTAACTATGTATGGAACATGTATATAGTACAATAGGGAAAAATTGTTAGGCCTTGGAGGTCATCTAGATGTATACAAGTGTCAGCTCTAGATTTGACCCTCAAACTCCCATAGGTGGCCCAATGATCCTCCTAATCATCCCAAATAGTCACGAATGCATGTGGAACCAGGGAAAGGAATTTTGGAACATAAATGGATGTATGACAAGCATGGGTGAGTACATGGGTGAGTGGGAGTGGCTCTAGGAGGGAAATAAATGACAAAGGAAGTCCAAAAACCACCTAAGACAAACACTACCGCCTCAATTCAAGCAAAATCCTTGAAAATGGGGAAGGGAAATGTATGTTTGTTGAATGTAATCAATTTTGGCACCTAGGCTATCAGAATGATCAACTAGAGTGCCTCAACTATGCAGAATGATCAACCGAGAACGACTCATTTGTTAATAAATGTCAGTTTCCCTAAGTCTAAACCATAGAAAACACTGTATAAAAGAAAACGAATGTGCCTAAGGTATAAGAATATAGTAATAAGGTGGATTATTTTCTAACAAAGATTTAACAAATTTGACTGAAGAACCATGATTTACTTGAATCCAACATATTTTATTTTGAAAAATCAGAATTTAACTGTGTTTAAATTGTGATTTTGATGGTATAAATGGATTCAACACCCTAAAAAACCGATGGCACACCCAAAATTCGAGAACTTGACAACTGTAACCTATAATTTGAAAAATTATCACTGAATTTGTTTCAAAATCATGTTGGAAAAACCCACTTTTTTGACCCAAATCATCAAATTTTTAGACTATATTTCTTATTGTTGATTGCTTATCATCATATAGTCATTTCAATGGAAGTTAGAAAGGTATTCATAGATGTTGATATCTTTTGGGTTATGTGGTCATCATGACACTCAATGAATTGTAGGTTACCTTATGCCTTGGAAATTATTGCAATAAAACAATAGATAAGATGAATGCAAAGTTCAAATTTTGTGACTTATTAACATATATGTAAATTCATGGAAATTTGACCACTCAAATGTGTCCATTAGGTACCTTAACCAAAATTCCAAACCATTTAATAGCAACTATAAAAGTGCATGGACAAATAAAAGTGCATGGACAAATAAGTGCATGGACAAAGTGCATGAACTTGGATATACCTTAATCTCAATTGCTTAGCAACTATAAAAGTGCATGGAAAAATAAGCACTTCCAACGAACTCCCTCAAACATACAAACATGAAGGTTCAAAAAGTTGGTCAAATTTACTATAAAAACATACAAACAAAGACCATCTATTCATCCCATGGTAAGTGAATACTTCAAAAGAAAAGAAAAATGGCCCATTGAAATGTTTTCTAATTCGTTTGCTAGTTTAAACCCTTTGGTATGTCAAATGAGGACATCCCCATCCGCGAAGCGAACCATGACACCGTGCACATCATAAGCAGGACGCGATGAGAAGGGCCCATAGATTAGGGCGATGCAAGACTCCTTTCCAATGTTTCTCACATGTCGAACAAAACACATGATACATCACTTTTGATTGTTAAATAAATGATGCAAGACATGTAAAAAACAACTCACGTTTTCTCTTAGAAATTTGGGATTTATCATCCATTGTCCCTCTCCTATAATGTGTGATGCAATAGGGAATTACCTCAAGTGTTTTACATGCTGTTAGACCAATTTTAACACTCATGGAGGCTTGAACTTTTATTTTGGATACCATATTAAATATTGCAGGTTAACTTCTTGATATTCATAAAATAATTGCAATATCATGTCTAAGTTATTTGCTGCATGATTATGTTAATCTGTGGTTATATTTTGAAAACCTTATTTTTCATATGTTGAATCTTGGAATTAGAACAAAAATCCGAGGTCAATGGGAAATTTGATAAATAATTTTGTTGTTTTTGTATTCTCTTTATAAAATCAGTTGCAGACACACTTGGCTACACCTTTGTGTTCTGTTTTCCGAACTCAATTCAATTCTTAGTTGAACCTTAAATTGAATTTTCATTTGAAATATACACTTGAGGCCGTGGTGGGTGAGTGAGATTAGGTATTCATGAAGCATGTTAAGTTTGATGTTTATGGTTGCAATAGTAGTGATGGAAATTCTGATCGTGATTTTAATTGGTATTGGAAAGGGTAGATCAATACACTATTCTCCTTTTTAGTTACCCTCTCTAATCCCATTTCCCCTTATATATGCATTACAACATTCCCAAATACGCCTCCCTTCAATATGCTTTCATCTCTTACCCATTACGACATTATGTATTATGATTTCAATTAGATCCATAGTCAGTCACTTAGTATGCACCAACCAAAATAGAATCCCATAAAATACCACAACAAAAATAGATAGGCCCTTTACCCCTCATTAGGACCATGGTAACACAAGTAAATCCCCTTCCATAAAACTACAGGATACACAACCCCCCTTGTAGCTGGTGGTGTGGGTTCAATTGACTTCATTGGACATACACTTTTCTATTACCTTATACCTTATACGTTCAACATAAATTAATGGCACCAAGATACAAGCCTCATACGAAGCAATGCAGACGACTTCATTTTCAGTTAAATATGTGGGTTCTGAAAAAAATACATTAAGTGAGGCCAATGGAAAACATAAAAATTGGATGGAGGGAAAACATATATGAAACTTAAGAGATATTGCATTACCAGAAGAAACAGATCCCTGGGTATGAGCGTCACTTACACAGACCAGAAAAAGGAATGCTTATGTTCTTTTGGTTACACATTCCAAGAGGGAAACACTAATGCAAATAGAGATCCTGGAGAAACCTTTCCATAGCTCTATCCTCCAAAATTAAATTTGATGAATATTTTAAGTGGTCTAGATACAATCATAACAGGGGTAAACATATCACATCTCGATCAAGAAGAATAACATGAGGCTATTTTTGGGTTTTCATCTGAAGAGTTCATTAAAAATGATGCAACCGCATTATATTATAGACCTGACTTACCAAATGCACCACCTCTTCCACATTTGGAAGGGAATGATAATATGTTTGTTCCAAAAATATTTGAAACAAAACCAACTCACTAGTTCTATATATTGTCGCTTCATGTTGCATACATTGTGAGGAACCCTTCAAACCCCTTATTTGTGGGAGGAACCAATGTCATTTTTGCAGGGGAATATTTTGTAGAGTATTTTCAAGAAAATTGTTTTTTTACTTGTAAAATTCAGAGAGAGACACCCAAAAAGGGTTTCTGATAGTTGTTACGACAGGTTGGAACCGTTGCAAGGATTATTGATAAGGTAGGTAAGAAATGTAGCTTAGATAGAAAATCATGATGCGATGGACTAGACTTGCATGATGGGATGGTTAAATACACCTTTGGGATTGCCAATCGAGTAACAAATTTACAAGTCCAACAATATTTTGAGCTGTTATTGTTACGTTAATATTCATTGACCAAATTCTTCCTATAGGAATATTACCTTTTAATTAAAATCTAATAATATTTAACTGATCTATAAATTCATTTAAATTCCATTAGATACTTTTTTCATTAGTTGTTACTCGCTTATTACCTCTGATATGCTCTTAACTATTGTTTATTGAAAATATTGCAAGGTTGAAGCTAGAAATTTATTACATGTTTATGTTATACAAGGAGATAATGGATTAGCCATATTCACACTCACAAAAGATGACATATGAATCAGTTACAAATTAGAGACTAGTATACTTCTTGCAAGAAGAGAAAATGGTTCTTGGTCAGCGCCATTAGCAGTAGTATCATTTAGTTTAGGATGGGGGCACAAGTAAGATATTCTATTCTAATATCCTGTCCTTGTAATAAGAAAATTATTTTTGCATCAAAGAGTTTTATACTTTCAAGGGATGATTGAATTATTTTTTATCTTTGTTGTGCAATGTTGGGTCAAGAACTTATATATATTTTTATTGTTCTTCATAATTTTGAAATAGTGAAAGCTTTTAGTAGTCTTTTACATTTCTCGTTTGGGGATGGGTTAAAGGTTGCAGTTGGGACATTGGGAAGATTTTTGGATGTAGATATTCAAGATGGAGATGAAGGAAACACCTCTTACAAATATAGCAGTTGTAAAGGTAACAATGTGAAATTTTTTACATCTGAAAAAAATGTTTATCTTTAGTACATTTATAGAAATCTTCTTGAACATAAGGTTTCTTGTTGCTTGGAACAATTTCTAAATCAATTGTTAATCTTTTCAATTTTTCTGATGTATTGGATTCTCAACAATTATCGGTGTTGAAAGATGTTTAAGAAATATATTGAAGAAATATTGTTCAAAAAGGTGTGGAAATTGAACGCAAGAGATAGAACAATTACACTCACAAAATTGCTTATCAAACATGCAAAATTCACACCAAAGGACACAGAAATCAGACCATAACACTAATCTGTATTCAATAAGGGTACAATAGCCAAACTTGTGAAGTAATAGGTTGTTGAAATATATCATTGAATGAGAGAATCAAATGCATAAATATTCCATTCGAAATAGTCAAAAAGTAGGCTTACTAAATCTAGTCAAATCCCCCATAGGTGCATAAAGCAGTTTCCAAATCTACGAAGATGCTCACAAATTTGCTAAGTCAAGTAGGAAAGCTAAAGAGAGATGGAAAGAAAACTCATACATTCTTTTATTTTGAGAAAATGAGGGAGGATGATGTGGGAAAAAAACAAGTCAACTACACCTAGTCTATCTTTTCCTTTTGCCTTAAATCAGAATAAAACAATGCATCTTTTCAAAAAAAAAAGATATGCGCTTTGGAGGATATGGAATAAAGAATACATGCTAAATTGGGTTTATAGGATGTTTCCCAAGCACTCCATGACTCATTTTTAGTATGTGTTGACTTCTAGGACTTGTAAAAGGAAACTAGCATGGAATGGAATCTAGGAAACTAGGTAATAAGACAAAAATAGTTAAATTAATGTCTAAGGTAGGTAACTATGGGTTGATTATTATAACACCCCCCCATTAAGCATGAATTTATGAGTAAATATCTGAAAACTATAGGGCCTAGAAACAAGGCTTAGTCACCCTTTACATACTGCTTGTCCATACAAACAAGAAAAGAGGCAAAAACCTAGTGGGAAAATACTCCCTTAAACATCGATAGGAAAACAAAATTTTGGAAATATTGTCATCAATCATGCTTCATAGCATGATCAACAGTCTGCAACAGTTATTTGAGATTACTGAAGGTCTTCTCACAAAAAACTTTGGTGAAGATGTCTGTTGCTTGTTCTAAATATGCACAGAAGAGTAGATTAATGGTGCCATCATGCACAAGCTGTCTGGTGTAGTGCATATGGATCTCAATGTGCTTGGTTCACTGTCTTTGAACTATATCATTGCAAATTCAAATGGTGATCTGATTATCACAGTAGATAATAGTTGAAAACTTTTATTTTAAACCACATTCTCCAAGTATCCCTTGAAACCACAAACATTGGGTTGCTGTGTTTACAACTCCTCTATACTCTATTAACGTAGATGAGAGTGCTATTGCACTCTGCTTCTTACTGGACCAACTGATTGGTCCTTCTGCAAGCATGAGCACATATCCTGATGTAGACTTTCAATTTGTGTTGTCACCTGCCTAATCACTATCAGTAAACCCAATCAAATCAAGATCAGATTTTTCTTTGTAGAAGATCCCATGAGTTCTTGTTCCTTGAACAAAGTTTAGGATCCTTTTGGCTAATCTCCAATGGATCTCATGAGGTTTATCCATGTATCTCGAATCCATACTAACTGCATAAGATATATCAGGTCTAGTGTGTGTAAGATAAAGCAAACACCCAATGAACTGCATATACAGTGTATTACTTACCATAGGAGAAGAACCTGCTTCTTCAAGCTTAACTCCTGAAAGAAAGGGAGTCTTGCTTGGCTTGAAATATTTCATGTTGAACTTGTTTATCAAATCCAAATCATACTTGTACTGGTGTACTTTGATTCCATGTTGGGATTGAGCAATTTCGAGACCCAATATTTGGCTCAACAATCCCAAATCTGCCATAGAAAATGCATGGTTCATTGCATCCTTCAAGGAGGCAATATATTTCTTTGAAATTCCTATAATCATGATTTCATCCACATACAATACAATAATCATCAAATAACAATGAATCAACTTCAAATAGACATTAGGATTAGACTTGCATCGAACAAAACTCAGTGATATCAAAAAGCCATCAATCTTGGCATACCAAGCCCCGTGGGCTTGCTTGAACCCATACACTGATTTATTTAACCTGCACACTAAATATGGATTAGAAACAAACCCTTCAAGTTTCTTCATGTAAATCTCTTCAGTGATGTACCTCCCACTGCTTCGAAGCTGCAATGACTAGAGCTACCCTTATGGAGTCCATCTTTGCCACTGGTGCAAAGGTTTCATTGTAGTCAATACCATGTACTTGTGAGTAGCCCTTGGCTACCAATATTGCCTTATTTTTCAAAGGTGAACCATCAGCAATGAACTTATTCTTGAAAACCCACTTACATTGAACTAGCTTCCTCCCTGGGGGAAGATCAACCAGTTCCCAAGTGTTGTTCTTCTGGAGCGAGCTGAATTCTTATTTCATGGATGTTTTCCATATTGGATCATGTGATGCATATTCATATGTATGTGGATCTGATTCAACCATCAGATAGCACTTATTATCAAATAGCGGATCTTTCACACAAAGGGCACTCTCAAATTGAGATCTAGTCCTTCTAGTGTCACTAGGATTTCCAGCTAGTTCCCCAGCTGCATGAATGGTATTTTCTACCCATTTTGGTCTTGTAGGACTATTAGGATCTGCAATCAAATCATCATTATAAAACATATCAAAATCAGCAAACTCATTAGTCTCCTCACTTACAACCAATGGATCTGGTGGTGAAGAAGACTCTCCAACTTCAACTGCTACTAAAGGCTCTTATTGGAACTGAACACTTATTTCAATGAAAGATTTGTTAGTGATCAACTTGATCAGATTGTACCCTTTGGAATCTTCAGAATACCCAACAAATAGGAACTCTTGGATTTGGGGCTGCAAATCCTTCCTCTTTTCAGTTGGAATTCTAGCCCAAGCCTTTGAGCCAAAAATATTGAAATGGGTCACATCTGGCTTGTGCCCACTCCAAGCTTCAAAAGGAGTCATACCATCAAGATGCTTATGAGGCACCCTATTCTGGATGTAGGATGCATAGTTTATAGCCTTAGCCCAAAAATTTGGTGGCAAATTCTTAGCCTCCATCATGCAGGTTGCCATCTCCTTCAGTGATTTGTTCTTTCTCTTAGCAACACCATTTTACTGTGGTGTGTAAGGGATTGAATGTTGCATTTCAATACCTGCATCTTTACTATACTAAATGAACTTAGACTTAACATAATCACCACCATTTTAAGATATGAGGATCTTGATTTTCCTTCAAGACTGGTTTTCAACCAAGGCTCTAAAGACTTTGAAGAGGTGAAAAACTTTAGACTTAATGCTTTAGGAAGTGAACCCAACAATACCTAGAAAATTCATCGATGAAGTTCAGTGCATATTTGGATTGAATCATGGACATATGACGAAATGGACCAGAAATGCCACTGTGGATCAGCTCAAGAGGTGTAGAGGTTCTCTCATGACTAGCTTTCTCATACTTGTGCTCTGGGTTTTTTCCTAGGATACAACCTTGATAGAATCCCTTAGAAAAATTGATCTTTGGTAACCCTATGACCATAGATTTTTCACTCAAATCAGAAAGATACTTGTAGTTAATATGGCTAAACCTTGCTTGCTTCATTACCATGAATCAAAAGAGCTTAGGGGTTTGAGTAGGGTAGAAAATGGGAAAACTTGTATACCTTCGAAGTGTGATCTACAAAACCTTTTGCTATGAATTTACCATTTGAAAATAGATTTACCATTTGAAATCTTAGTGATTTCAACATCATCAGGGGAGAAGATCATGAAATTCTTTGGAGACCCAGTATGAGTCATCTGATACAATGAAAAGAGATTAGAGGCACTACTTGGAACATACAACACATTATTGAACTTACCATGGCCAAGATAAATCCTTCCCTTCTGCAAACTGTCAGTGAGAGAGTCATCTCCCAAAACTATTGGTGGACCTTTCGACATGTCAAGAGAGGACAATGTCTCTTTTGACAAAACCATATGTCTAGAAGCTCCAGAGTCTATGATGAAGCTAGGTGAGCTTGATGTGCCAGTAATGAAGGCATGTACTCTCTCTCTGTCCTCTGAATTTGATCCTCCTTCCCTCTTCTTTGAGCAATCAGGAAGGGATATGTTATTCTTCTCCAAGAGTTGGGTCAGCATGTTAATTTTCTTCTTCATACAAGAGCTCTCAGGATGATAGCTCTTACTACAATATGCACACTTCCTCATTTCTCCTTTGTTATTCTTCTTCTAGGAGTTCTTCTTGGAACCTTAAGGCTCCTATTGAGACTTGTTCTTGTCTCTCTTTTGCTCAGGTAGATTTTTATCTTTTTTCTTGATTTTTGAATCCACGCTTGAATCTTCTGCATCCAAATATTGGTCTTTGGAAGGTTTTATGGTGCCCATCATCACTAACTTATCTTGCTCCTATGTGAGGGATTCCATGAACTATGAAAGATTAGGCATCTTCTAGGATTGAGCTTTCAACTTGGTGGCATGGAAGGTCAAAACAAACACTGAATAGTCAGGACCAAGCTTAGAGAATATGGCCAAAACTAGTTTCCCGTCCTTTTTGATCCCACACTGTTTCAACTACAAAACAAGGGCCTTAAAGTTGGAAAAGTAGAGTTGCAATCATTCAAAGCTACTAGGAATCAAAGAGATCAACTCATTCTTGATTTGATGTCCTCTCATATCATCTGTCTTTCCAAAAATCTCTTCTATATTCTCCCACACTTGATTAGGTGATTTTAATCCATCAAGATGGAAGAGGAGGTCTCTTGAAATACTCAGACAAAAAGACCATAGGCCTCATCCCTCCTCTTGTGCCATTTAATTTTCTCTGCAGCTACATTGGGATCTACCTTAGTTTCCATAGTCACCCTGTAGAGACCTTTCTCTCTCAACAATATCTCCATCTCAGCTTTCCACTCAATTAAATTGAATGGAGTCAATATGACCTTCTGAGATTGGTCCATAGCTCAGAAACTATGAACTCTAGTTAGCAGCATGCGCTCCCAGTCAATATGTCGAACCTGTAATAGAAATAAATAAGGATATAAATCAATCTACAAAGGCTCTGATACCATGTGTAAATTGAACCCAAGAGATAGAACAATTACACTCACAAAATTGCTAATCAAACATGCAAAATTCACACCACAGGACACTGAAATAAGAGCATAACACTAATATGTATTCAAAAAATGTACAATATCCAACCTTAAAATGCATAAATATTCCATTTGAAATAGTAAAAAAGTAGGCTTACTAAATCTAGTCAAATCCCCCATAGGTGCATAAAGCAGTTTCCAAATCTATGAAGATGCTCATGAATTCACTAAGTCAAGTGGGAAAGATAAAGAGGGATGGAAAGAAAACTCATACATTCTTTTATTTAGAGAAAAGGAGGGAGGATGATGTGGGAAAAAAACAAGTCGACTACACCTAGTCTAGCTTTTCCTTTTGCCTTAAATCAGAATAAAACAAGGCAACTTTTCAGAAAAAGAAAATATGCGCTTTGGAGGATCTGGAATAAATCAGACATGCTAAATTGGGTTTTTATGATGTTTCCCAAGTGCTCCATGACTCATTTTTAGCATGTGTTGACTTCTAGGACTTGTAGAAGGAAACTACCATAGAATGGAATCTAGGAAACTAGGTAATAAGACAAAAATAATTAAATTAATGTCTAAGGTAGGTAACTATGGGTTGATTATTCTAACAATTTTGGTTAGATGGAGAATGATGTCATGGCTCCAAGATTTTGCTCAACACCTCAAAATCACATAGGATTTATTTTGTTGCAAAAAACTAAGACCCTTTGTACCCTATCCTCTGATACCAGGTTATAATTTTAGAAAATAAGGAGACATTTGAACTTTAAAACTTTTATCAATCAATCCCCACACATGAATCTCATAAAAAAATTAGCCACATAAGTCATTCAACCATATGAGACAAAATGTACCCTGGGAAACCCTCCAAATACATAGGATTAAAAACCCATATATTCTTTCATTATAATTGATAGACTTGAATATAATGGTTTAGAACACATTATCATATTTATCGATAAGATATATCACCTCACCAGTAGAGAATATATATCCACTAAAACTTTGATAATGAACTTGGCAAGTGCCTAACACATTAATAACAAGTTAGAAACTCTATCATGCATCAGATAGAGAATGGAGACATCAATAATTCTCTAGGAGAATACACATATAGAATAGCTCAAGAGGAGCATCAACTGAGAGAATTAAACTCTCACAATGGAAAACATTAGCGCCGCTCCTTCATTAGTTCCAAGTTAACATCTAGGATTCCACTCTATGCACAAGATATGTGTCCTTCCTTCATTCTAGGTATTTAGCTCAATGTTAACTAAATTCAGATGATCTCAATCTTCCAGTGAATGCATTGCCACTCAGTTAGGCTCCTAACTAAAAGTTATAGTTCTTCACCTTTAGTGCCATCATGCATCAAATCACTTATTTACTATTTTTAACTTTGCATGGATGTTCTTTGCTAACTATGTGTTCATCACTTAGTTAACGTACTATATTAAGTATAATCAGTTCTCATACCTTAGTGTTATACATGTAAAAAATATGCATGGACCGCTATAAGTTTCTTTTAATCAACCAAAACACATAACGTTTAATTGAGGAGTTGATTGATGCTTTCATATTTTACTGAATCTTTATCACTATAGCATACTTATCAATCTTCACCCAATTCAAATTTTCTCTCTCTCTCTCTCTCTCTCTCTCTCTCTCTCTCTATATATATATATATATATATATATATATATATATATATATGCGCTTATCTATTTATATTTTGTTGCATGGTCGACATGTATATTTATTATTTATCCATCTTGAGAATTATATATAAAAGCTACTAATAGTGTTATGTATATACTCCATTTTTATACTTACGCTCTTGTGCTACAAAAGTATGTCATCATCATGCTAAAAACATTGATCGTGGCTACAAAGGTTTTTTACAGACCAAACTTTCAAGGCTACACATGTATATCATCATCATGATACAAACACTAATCGTGGGATCAAATTTCTTCGCTACAATTTACGCATTCGAATACTATTAAAATCGTCGGAATCAGAGATTAGAAACACTAGGATTCTCCCAATTTCAATTAGAAATCATCCCAAAGACCAACATTGAAAGTTTAAAATTAAATAAAATATCTCATTGCAGCATTTGTTTGAACTTGATTAGAGATGAAGATGAAATTTGTCTGCTTAAATTTTGCATGAATTATTATCATATTCACTCTGTTGATCAGTGGCTTTGGTGATCTAAGTTTTCTCCCACTTTTAGAAGAGATGTTGTAGACAGAATGCCAACCTGCTTAATTATATCAGATGCAATGAAGTCACAAAAAGTATCTTTTTGTTTGGTTGGACTAAAAGGGTTGAGGACAAACTTATCTACAAAACTAGAAACTTATATTAATGAAAAATGTTTATTTGAATTTTTCCTTCTTTCAAATGAATTTAATTGATGTCAACCTTCAACTGAATGTATGAGCCCACTTAGTTATGGGGTTAACTAAAAGTTACAGTGCTTCATCTTTAGTGTCATCCATGCAAATCACTTATTTACTATTATTAACTGATTGTTGATCACTTAGTGTCATTGGTGCTTCACCCATAGTGTTTTCCATGCAAAACATTTTTAGGTGGGAATGGCCTCCTATAAAATAGGATGGCCTTGGCACCCAAAATTCATTCCAAATTTATTCAAACCAATTTCGAATCCCAATTTAAATTCCTATGAAGGACTCCACAAGTACATACATGTCAATCAAATAACATGGCGGATATGTGGTTGGTAAAAGTAAGTAATCACCAACACTCCCCCTTAATTATTGACACTAACATGCATTATGTTCTAACAAACAATTACATAACTTACTAACATACTATCACATTTACAATATTTATAACAAATTTCAAAATTACAAAATCACATATTTGAATTATACAAAGATTAATATTTGTAGTTTCATCTTTTGACCTACAAAATTTATTCATCCTTGTTGAGATTTGTGGTTGATTCAATTTTAACCACTTATACTATGAAACGAGAAATTTATAATAAGAATGAGAACTCTAGCCATAAAAATGATGCTTTTTGCATAAAAAAACACCAAAAACACCCCCCAGATAGAAAAGTGTTGATACCAGTATACACAGGTTTTTTTTCGGGGTAAAAAATAGAGCCGTGTCCTAAACATGCCATACTGTTGTTTACAAAAACTTTGAAATGAACCCCTAAATTCGAAAAAGATTTTTTTCTTCAAGAGATAAATTATAACTTTTTTGAAACTTGCATATTAAACAAAAACAAATATTTCATAAATAATTTCACCACTCGAACCATTTAAAATCAAACAAATTATGTTGTGATTCATAATGAAATCATATATTAGACCCTACAAGAACAAATTATTCATATAAATTATCAAAAACTTCTTCAGAGTTTTAATTACAAACATCATAATCATAAAAAACATCTAAAATGTTTCATGTGAAATTATTCAAACTCATCCATGGATTGTGACACCCCATCAAAATCCATATTTTTTTCAGATGAACGACTGGATATAATAATAATAATAAAATTAAACACCCCCCCTAACCCCCCAAACAACATTAAATTTACAAAATTTAAAACACCGCCCCCTAACCCCCTAAATACCCCAACAACAATATAATAATAATAAAAAAATACTAACCTCCACCCCCCCCACAACATTACATTTAAAAAAAGATCTAAAAGATTTAAAACACCAAAATCACGCCACCAGTGAGGGGTGACTCTTTGGCACGGAAGTGATTTCCATTCCCCTCCTCCTTCCTTCTCCCTCCTCCTCCCCACGAGGAAATGATTTTCATCCACAACACTCATAGTCTAAATCCCTCGATTGACAGCTTCAATCATGGCCTATGAACCCAAGGTCACTATTGTTTTTTCAATAAATTATAATAATAAAATTTTAAAATTTTGATGCTTAAAAACAATTATGTTGTAAATTTTTAATTTACATTTTAATATGTGCAATAAATTAATTTGTAGTAAAAAAAATTTAATTATGCTCGAATTTTAAGTTTTTAGCCCATTTTTTTCAATGCTCTAGTATTGCATGAAGAAATAAAAATTAGAACTCACATATTATTACTAAAGTCAAGATAATGAAAACTCAAAAAACTTAACCTACCATTAGAAATCATCATTTAAACATTATTTGATCCCAACAATTAACACATTATCACCACGGTTCACATGAAGTGATCCATACATAGGATATTTAGTTCCTAACGAAAAAACACCAACTGAATATGAGATGAATATAAGCTACATTAATGAATCATTGAACATGAAGTTGATACGATTGAGATATATTATATTTTCCATGTCCATGTTATGTTATATGTATGTCACTTAGTGAGATCATAATCAAATCACCTATACTCTTACCTAAGCCTATGGATCTTAGACATACATATATCCAATTTATATTTTATTTTACGATCTTCTCAAACAATGCTTATTAATCATAATACTCAACCATAACTAAAAGGAAATTAAGAGGACTACCTACACCTACATTCTAGTCTCTTATTCATGTCTATAAATAAGAATTGTAAGAGACATGAATGGGTAAAATAACATACATGATAAAATGATGCTTTAAACTTTGATCTTCCATGTGTACTTAAATCTATGCAATCCTAATGATTTCTTTTATGGTATGATGATTCACAGTATATTCCAACCACTTTAGTAAAATAACATTACATTCCTATATAAAATATACAGTATAATTTGTGCATTAAATTATATGTAAGTTTTTTTATCCTAATATATGACCAACCTAGGTGAAATGATATATCACTTCCAATCAACTTGAGTGATAATAGCTATGCCAATAGAAACAACCCTTATCCTAAAGTTAGAACCCTTACACCCTAATTCCCTAACATAAAATACCAAATGAGAAACCCTTATAAACCCTTTATACCTAACAATATTTTACTTGTAATCAATAAATCATCTAAACTCTACCTTATGACCCTTAAACCATATAGCCTTTATCTAAAAAAAATTATAATTCTTAAACCATGGAACCCAAAATTCTATCCTACATAGCTTGTATAATTTTTATCTTCAATACAAACCCTATAGTTTCCAACACCTAGCCACATAAATCTCAAAACTGTAACCACTATCTTAAATAACTCCTAACTCTTAATCACTACTTACCTACTATCTCAAATAAGTCCTAACTCCTAATCACTAGTCACCTAAATACAAATGTTAATAACCCATAGCCCCTAACCTTTTTAATAACCCATAGCCGGGCCTGTGTCTGTATTTGCAACTATCTAATTCACAAGGTAAATAATAGGGCCATTGGCCTTGTTCTAGATCATTTAGAATTGATTCTCCTATGTCTTTTCAAGCCAAGATGAAAGTAATATTGACATTAATCTTATCATTTATTTTTTTAAGCTATACTCATCCAAAAGCTCATGTATAGGCAGTCTACCAACCTACTAAGTGTTGATTCGATTCCCAGCTTGACCCTTTTACACGATTTCTAGAATCAATTTATAGAAGATGGCAAAGGTTGTTATTAAATGTCTTCCCAATCACAATTAAATAATGTATATTCCTTAGAGAGAAAGAAGTAAACATAAAAAAGGTCCAGGGATCGTAATTACAATGCTCCTAATTCACAGGCCCTTATGCAAGGACCACCACAGTAAGTGTTGAAAATATTGAAATTAGAAGAAGTAGGAGATATCCAGCATCTAGCTTGATCATGACCCAAACGAACTAGTAGTAATTCCACATATTGATGGAGTTACATGCACACATATGGAAACGTCAAAATAACAGTTTTGTTCAATTTCACAAAGCATTTTGATCATGACAGTATAAAAATTGTTGTTACAAGGCTCAATTAACAAGAGTTAACAACCAGCTTCTTTAAATGACTGGTAATTGCCTCTACGCATTCACATACCTCCGTAGTTCAAGATATCCAAGGATAAGCAAGTTACTATTAATGTGGTTGAGGTTTAAAGTTTTAACTTCCCAAAAATGATCGTTAATATTTAACTACAACTCAAAACATAGACCAGGGTATGTGAGAAGGGTTTGTAAGATTGAAAAATAAAGAGTCAAAATTGTCAAAGACTCTAGGAATTCCATATTGGACTCTACATACTACTGAAATATTTCAACTGTCTACCACTCGTGCTGGGTTCTTTAATCTTAAATTAAACTATCAAGATTCTAACACAACTTTAATTATCACCATAACAGCTTACGAGGACACTGGTAGCCCATAACAGGAAATATCGCATACTCTTCCCTATGAGGCTTCTATAATTCCAAGACATGCAAATTTCAATGCACAAATCCGACTGGGTTGTAATGGAAGAGGAAATAGTATCCAATAACTAAGATTTATAAATGGTCGGATATTAATTTCCTTGTACAGCCGCTTTGATTTCTGATCAGACATAACGTCATTCTACCTGACATATAAAATTTTAGTTTCTCTCTTTGTTTGTAATGTCGATTGTACTCAAAGTAGGAATTAGTGGAGCAATTAAGTTCATACCGGACAATAAATTTTGATGGTGGTTTAGATGGGTGAGAAGTTCTACTGAAATTTGCATGAATTGAGCTCAATGGGGAGGAGGGGGTGCAGGGAAGGGAGGAAGGAAGAGGGGGAGAATGGGAAGAGGGAGCAAAGTTCTGCTTTCTTGGTCGGCAAAGAGCCGCCCTCACTGGTGGCACGCGATTTTGAGAATTGCACCACCAATGAGGGTGTCTCTTTGGCGAAAAAGGGAGGGAAGCTCATCTCCCCCCTTTCCTTCCCCGCCCTCTTCCTCCCTTCTCCACCTCTCCTCCTCCGTCGTTGGGCTCAATTCAGGAAATATATTTATCTGCAAAGATGATAACAGAACGCGATGCTTGGCTTCTTGGTTAGGATTCTAGCTAACATCACATAAATATCACATACATGATTCTATACAATCACGACATATCAGTTTGGAAGAAACTGATAAAATAGCCAACACCTAGGTAGGCTGAACGAGATTGAAATTACAGGGCGTGTACAACCTCCTCCATTAATCAGGCAGCCATAACCAAATAGTGGAGCTCCTCCTTTAATCGAGTAGCGGGCAAGGGAAGAGGGAGCGGAGGTCCGCTCCCTTGGTTGCCAAAGAGCCTTCCTGATTGGTGGTGTGATTCTGAGAATCACGCCACCAGTGAGGGCGGCTCTTTGGCGACCAAGGGAGCAGAGCTTCGCCCTCTTCCTTCCTCCCTTCCCCTCGCCGCCTCCTCCGCCATTGAGCTCAATTCAGGAAATATATTTATCTGCAAAGATGATAATAGGACGTGAAGCTTGGCTTCTTGGTCATGACTCCAGCTAACAACACATAAATATTGCATACATGACTCTAGACAATCACGACACATCAGTTTGGACGAAACTGGTAAAATAGCCAATAATTAGGCAAGCTGAACGAGCTGGAAATTAGAGGGCATGTACAAGCTCCTCCGTTAATCAGGCAACCAAAAACAAATAGCAGAGCTCCTCCTTTAATGGAGCAACGGGCAAGGGAAGAGGGAGTGGAGCTCTGCTCTCTTGGTCGCCAAAGAACCGCCCTCACTGGTGGCATGATTCTCAGAATTGCGCGACCAGTGAGGACGGCTCTTTGGCGACCAAGAGAGCGGAGCTCCGCTCCCTCTTTCCTTCCTCGCCGTCTTCCTTCCTCCCTTCCCTGTGCTGCCTCCTCCACCGTTGAGATCAATTCAGGAAATATCTTTATCTGCAAAGATGATAACACGACGCGAAGCTTGGATTCTTCGTCAGGACTCCAGCTAATAGCACAGAAATATTGCATACATGACTCTATAAAATCACGACACATCAGTTTGGAAAAAACTGGTAAAATAGCCAACACTTAGGCAGGCTGAACGAGCTAGAAATTACAAGGCGTGTACAAGCTCCTCCTTTAATCGGGCAGCCATAAACAAATAGCGGAGCTCCTCCTTTAATCGAGCAGTGGGTCTGGTTTTCCAATTTGATTCAATAAAAAGTTGGCAAGCTCTTTTCGGCGGTAACTGTTCAGAAAAATTTCCATGACAGATAAGAGGAAAGCCTCAGTATTGAAGTCAATCTTGATGATTGAAAATAATTATATCACGAGGCATGGTCTTGATTACTCTACCTATCACTCTACTGGATTTTTATGAAGTATATTATTTATTTATTTATCTATTTATTTTTATTTTTTTATTTTTTTGAAAGTTAGGATGACTTGGTATATATTTATAAGTTCACTGGTTATTCAAAATATTATATTATTTTGTCAATAGTAGGGCCATGAAATATAAGCTGGTTACATTCATATTTTTAATTTGGAGTTTTCAAATATAAATGGCCATCAACAAAGTAATATCAATGATGAGAAATAAACAATAATACTTAGTTTAAAATCTTACATAATTTATATTATTAGAAGTCATTATTAAACACATAGACACTATTATTTCATTACAATAAGGAAGCGAATAATTAAATTACATGTGAAGATTAAATTACAATTAAGCCATATAAAATGGAAAGGCTATCTCACCACATCTAAGTATCTTACCACCAAATTGTTTTGCATCTCGTAATTAATAATATTCTTAGCTGTGTAAGTGAAAGTCTTAAACATGTTTGTTTAAGAACAATGTATGATATATAAACGATGTATGATATCATCGATCACATGAAGAAGAAATTTAAATTACAAATAAGAGATTACATATTTTTACATAAAACCAATTTCTCACACATACTTAGACCAAACAACACCAATTAAAAAGAATAAAGCCTTTATTCTTCCATAGAAAGAAACCTTGTAGTATAGTTGCATTTTACTCTTGCATAGAATGAAACCTTGTATTATAGTATAAGAAACCTTACAATCTCGTGTTTAACCACGTTTCACATGCACATACATATTTATCATTTATTTTATTTTATCTTTGACACCACATTAAATTAGATTTGTATGCTTTGGTGATTGATTTTCCTATGAAGTTAGTTTGAACATTTATACCTTGAACATCATAATGAATATTTTAATTAAAAATTATTTACATGAATAAAAATTTTGTTATTATTATCCTATAGTTTATGATTAATTTTTATATGATAAGCCTCATTTTTCCGATCATGTTGCCTGTAGAATGAATTGAGGATGAGAATACTATGCTACACCAAAACTGGTGCATTAAAGTTTGTTGAAAAAGCGTTATATAAAATGAGGGTTGATGTGATAATTACACAAAGGTTCAAAATAACATTAACTTAGTGATTGTGATAATTACATAAAGATTTAAAATAACATTAACTTAAAGAAAACATATACAATATCTACACTCAAATCTTTTGTTATTTTATTCTCAATTGTGTATGTCCTCATTCATTCTTCATTTTTCGCCACCTCCTTAAAAAAGAAACATATAATATCAAATGATTTTTTATTAACTTGTTATGGGGTTTGTTTTTCAATTTTTCGGTTACTTCTTAATATGGAAATTTGAAGATATCATAAAAAATAGAAGGAAAAAAACTCAAAACGAGAACCATAAGATGTCAATGTCTCTTGCAAATTTTAAAAAACTAATTCCTAATGTTGGAGGACATTGCCACCTCATGGCTCTTGTTATTAGTATAGTAATTATTGAAAGTATATTGATATATTTGACTTAGTCAAAGTGAACTAATCCCTTTGATATCATGAAATTTATTGCTATTATTATAGTATAGTAATGTTCTTGGTTAGGATGCAAGTTTATATTAATTTGTTATTATCTTAATTTTATACTCGTTATAAAAATATTTTATTTTATAAGAAAAATTTCTTATTGGTCTTAATGTCTTGAGATTAAACAACTATCCTTGTTGTGTTTGCATTTTTTATTATTTTTATCAATTTCTAAAATTGTTTTTTTAAAGTCAATATACATGGTACATGCTATGACCTTTCTGACACTCAAGATGTCGTCTTGAGATCTCTATAGTGGAGTGGAGGTGTATCAATGTCTCATCTTTGTCTCGAGGTTTTCCTACAGTGGATGTAGTGGAGGTTTCCATATACATGGCTACCTTCTCTTTCATGGAATCTAAGAAATGTTGCTAAATCATTGTTGTATATCTTTACTTCTTGGTTTTTATTATTCAATCTAAAGTACTCTACCTATAAATCTTGGAATTTTTTTCTCAACGTCTTAGGATAATAAGTATCATCTATGCTGGAAGGTTTGAATTCCAGACTTACCCACTGCATAGGGTTTCTAGTTTTGAACCCATTTCCATACCTACAGCGAGTTCTTCCATTGTTTAGGCTATGAATAACTGGCATTGGCGAGTTTTTTCTTGAAGAGGGAAGAAGAAATTTATTATTATTATTTTTAAGTAATATCAATGTAATTATTTTAATGTATTTTTTTTTTTTAATTTTAATGAAACACTTGCAATGAAGATGTCAAAAAAGCCTCAACCCCCATTAGGGGGGATGTTTGGAAATGAGCAATTTGGGAATCTTGCAGACATAGAAGACCCAATGGAAGAGGACATTGATGTTCCTGAAGGAATCCAAGCTCAGAAAATTCCAATTTCGATGAAGAATTTGACTAGCCTGATATTGTTGATTAGTTTCATGTCCTGAAGAAAATGTTAAATTTGACGACTTTTTGATAAGATTTATTAGTAATGTTTTGACTCTTAGACTTTATTTTAGAAATAAAAGTTCTATATATAATGTTTTTAACATGTTATTTACAAATACGTGGTATATTTTTTATTGAATTTATGTGAATCATCACTTTTTGGAAAATAATATAAAATAATATCATTTTTATACAAAATATCTCTGAAAATCCGTTGGAAATGGTTTTCAATGTTTTTATTTTCTAGATTTTTTTACAAGTTTGTCAATAAAATGTCTTATTTTGTCCATAAAAATGTCTTATTTCAAAGAAAAAATTGCAAAATGTATATGTTTTTCATTATAACTTTCTTCTAAATGTATGTTTTTTTGTTAAATTACTAAAAAAACACACTTGAAAATATAAATTAAAAATACTTTACGACAAAGATGATTCAAAGGCCGAAAAAATGCCTCAAAATGAAAATGTGTGATACTGGTATCAACCCTTTTTGAAACAGAGGTAATAATAGCTACTAAAATTAGGAGAGAGAAAAACGAGAACTATGTCGAGTTCTCGTTTCATAGTATAAGTGGTTTTTTCCATTAAGATTTTTTTCTTACTTTTTAAACTCAAAACGTAGTACTCTACAACCCTTCTTGTTATCTTCTTCATTTTTTATTTTAATTTCATTTTCATTTTCATTTTTAATATCAACTTGTGTTCCTCACAACTATCATACATTCCATTTTCATTTAAATCCTAAAACTCTTTTTCTTAGTGGGTTGTTATATCAATATTCAATATATTAGTTTAACAATATCCATGACTTTAAGTTGTTGTTATCAATTCGCTTAGTGGTCTCTTTCTATGTCATCAATTGATAACAATATTTTATTTATTTAAGGATCTTCCCTATTAACATTTAATTTATAGGATTTATTTTTAATTCATCTTTTTTTCAACACTATTATCACATTCAATACATGATATATATGGATTTGCATACTAAACAATGGATTGATTCCAATTTTTAGTAGATTTTTCATCCATAATATTTTTTTTTATCTATTTTTACAGTTATTAATAATTGGATATTTTCAACATCTTCAACCATATATACTCTCTTATTCCTATGATATTGCAGTCTTTCCATCTTTACACGGTGGCCTTTCTCCAATATCCACAACTTCAATATTATTATTCACATTAACATATGATTCAACAAGTTCATCATCCTAGTCTTCAACCTTTTGCATTATATCAACACGGTGAGATTGTTTTCTTTCTTTTACGATTTGAACTTTATCTCATGGAAATTTCAACATAGTCTATTTCTTGTAATTGTTGTCCACTACTTATGCAACATAATTTCTACACACCTTATCTAATAAAGTATAGAATTTTGTATGGATCTCTTCTAGATTCTCTACTAATATGTCTTTAGTTGTACTACATACTGACATAGATCTATATTAAACCTGGATCTATCAATATACATCACTTATCACATGCTAAAACAATAGTTGGATAAAACAATATTTCTACCATTAATCAATTACAATAAAGAACCTATTATATTGTACATCAAAAGTACTCTAACATATGCTTAGTAACAAGCATAAAATACAACAGGTTTGCTAAGTACTTTAAGAGACCAACCAACTACTTATACATAGTAGAATCATCTAGATCAAATCCAAAATTTAGTTTCCATAAACTCAAAAATTCCTATGGATTTCATATCGATTATATAGGAAAACCCATATCAAAATGTGTAATATCATGCAGAAGTAAAGTCTCATCTTTTCTTTCAATCTTCAACATTTTTGGACTTCTATAATCTTTTGCTATCTAGAGAAGTTCGTTGTGATCTTGGCATTCTCTGGAATGTTCTTCAAGGATTAATCACTTTCATAGTGATTCCATATTTTTCTCCTTTTACCACAGGACCCCAACTACTTCTCCAAGAGGTTTAACTATTCTCTGAAAACCCAGGCTATAAATTGTTGGAATATATTATATTCCTTGGAAGGTAATAATGTCTTTGTATTATGTCAGAAGTTGTCTACAATCTTATGTAAAAGAGTAATACATTTAAACCATAGCTATATGGTGGTGTATTTACTTGTGTAGAGTATATGTCCATGGTATTCTATTAAGAGATGTTATTTTGGAGAATTATATTATCTACATACAATATGTGAGAGTAATTCCCCCTCATCTCTTAGTATATAATAGGGTCAAGTGAGTCTCTACATATCATGTATTCTTGATGTAATAGTGGTACTATTATGACACTATTGTACATCATCTATATTCTTTGGGGTATTTGTGCTTTTCTCTCCTGTAAGATTGGAGAAGACATTTTGGAGATAATAGAAGACTACCTTCCTGTAGATGTAACCCATCTAGGTGAACAATGTATATTGATGTTCTCTTGTCCTTTTCTTTTCTTGTTCTTATTTTTTGTGATTTGTTGTTGGTTTCTTAGATAGATTAACTAGTTTAGCTTGACTCTACTATTCTAACATGGTATCAGAGCGGGTTGTTATGATCTAGTACCTTCTATAGCTTTCAGTGAATAACGATTATCATTTGGGCATTGTCATTTTGTTGTAGATTTGCTTTCTATCTGGTAGCCATTAGGCTTCTCTTAAGATCTGGGCATATTTTTTCTTTTTTTTCTTTTTTACCCTAACCCTAACTTGTTGTGTAAGATTTTGCATATTTTTTCAAGGGTTTCTTGATGTTTTTTCTATAGATCTACATGATTTCGGGGATCTCCTCAAGGAGATCTTTCTTCCGATTATAAAAACAACAATTATAAAAAAGGGCCGTAACTTGGTCAGGTTTTACCAAAAATTTTATTATAGCCTATTTTTGGAATTGGAAATACCATTCTGGATCCACCAATGCAGCCAAAACATAAAATTGTGTATTTCTGGGCTTCATTTCGGTAATAAAAATGATAGTTGTACAAAAGCGTTGTAACTTGGTCATTTCTTACTAGATTTTTTATTATAACCTGTTTTTGGAATTCTAACATCCATTTTGGATCCACCCTCGTGACCAAAACAAAAGATTGGGCTTCTCTGAGCACATTTTTTTAAAGGGTTGTAAGTAAAAGTTTCTCTTTCTTTTACTATTTTTCTAACTGTGTTTTTTGCAGATTCAGATCAGTACAGTAAAGTATTTAAGGTTTTTGTTATTCATTTTTTTCATATAGGTTTTGCTTCTAATCATGTTTATTAAGATATTATTTCTTATTCTTGCTATATATTTTTCTCACATTTCTATATGGAAATATTGGCATTTTTTAAGAACATGGATCTCTAGTATTTTGTCATGATGATAGCTATGAACCATCTAATCCTTAATATTTTTTAAATATACTTAATATTTAATTTGTTCTTTTCTTTGTTTTGTTTATAAAAACAATTTTATAAGAACAATCTCATATGTGTTATCTTGTGATCATTATTTACTTTATTTATATGTTATTGCTGACCTTTGTGTAAAAACAATTTCATTCTTTTATAAGTAATATCTTTATGATCATTATATGCTCTTGCTAATTAAATTCTTAAGTAAAATCATTTTTTTAATATATTTTATATCATACTTTTTGCCTTGTGATAAGTTATTTAATTAAGATATAGTTTCTTTTTCATATATTGTAGAGATTGTATCTATTTCCTATGCTAGTTGTCTCTAACATTCAAATATGGAAGCATTGACATTTCCAGGGCATTTCGTCTCTTGGATACTTACATAGTGTTAACAAGAAATGAACCCATGATTAAAACCATCAGTGACTTGTCATTTCATAATTTTTTATAAGCAATATCATGAGTTGATCATAATTTTCTATATGTTGATCCTATTAAACATTTTGATTTATCTATATCTCATGTCATGTTTATTTCGATCATCTTTTACTCAATATTTTTATGGCTTTGGGCAATATTTAAATCTTGAACTGTTTATCATGAGCACCGTGTTCTTGTTGCAATGAGATTTCGATTCTTATGATTGTAAAGGTTATCTTGTTCCTACTTGTCTCTAACGTTCCTATATGGAAGCATTGACATTTTCAGGGCATTCATCTCTTGCATATTAACCTCATACTAATAAGAAATGCACCTATGCTTTAGATTAGTTGCTTGATGACTAAATTTTCATATATTTAAGTGAAATCTTTGGCTCACTATTTATATGTTGTGGCTGACACTTAATGTGTAAAAGTAACTTCATTTTCCTTAATGAGAAAGATAATCTTTTACTTGATCATATTATGTTGTCATTCCTTTATATGATGTTTTCTAACATTTGGTATATAAGCATTTTCATTTCTCTATGAGCAATTTTGTTTTATGATCTTTATATGCTTTAATCTTGAAAGTTCTTGTGCAGATAATTTCTTTGTTTAGGCTTTCACATTATTCCAGAAGTAATGAAGCACCATCTTCTACTATTAAAGTCATGATGTTCATCTGTATGATATCATTTTCTATGTATAGACCATTGGGGTCTTGCTGCTTCGATGTTTGAGGTCTTCTACAGATATTTTTATTGCACCTTGATTGGAAGAATGTCTACTATCCGCATGTGTGTTGGCCATATGGGTTTTTTTGTACATTGTTGTGGTGTTCTTAGCCACATGTTCTGTTGTATCGGCTATCAGAAGGTATCTGTACACTGGTGTGGATGTTATATCAGAGTTCTCCAGCTATCATGTATGGTTGTGATGATTCTTGTGGTGATCTGGGCATCTTGCGATTGGATTACGTCACATGTTCTTGGCATTTTATTGTTGGGTCTTTCATTGTAAAACCTGGTTCGTGTGCACTTTCCTAATTTAGTGAGAAGCGGTTGTTCATCGTCAAATTCCATCAGCAGAAGTGTTCTTCTTTTTCATCTTTGGTTATTCTAGAAGTTGTCATCAAGGGGGAGCAGTAATGACTCCTTCCTTCCTTAGTGTTAGTGTGGGCCCTTCTCCTAGCCATTATTAAGGGGGGGTGTCGAAATATATTATATTCCTTGAAAGGTAATAATTTCTTTGTATTATGTCAGAAGTTCTCTACAATATTATGTAAAAGAGTAATACATTTAACCCATAGTTATATGGTGGTGTATTTACTTGTGTAGAGTACGTGTCCATTGTATTGTATTAAGAGATGTTTTTTCTGAGAATTATAGTATCCCACATGAAATATGCGAGAGTAATTCCTCCTCATCTCTTAGTATATAATAGGGTCAAGCGAGTCTCTACATATCATGTATTCTTGATGTAGTAGTGGTAATATCATTGACACTATTGTACATCATCTATATTCTTTGGGGTATTTGTGATTTTCTCTCTTGTAAGATTGGAGAAGACATTTTGGAGATAATAGAAGACTACCTGCCCATGGATGTAACCCATTAGGGTGAACCACGTATATTGGTGTTCTCTTGTCCTTTTCTTTTCTTGTTCTTATCTTTTATGATATGCTTTTGGTTACCTATATACATTAACTAGTTTAGCTTGACTCTACTATTCTAACATAAATATTCTTGAGAATCAATAGTCTTTGAGACTTTGACTATGTCTCTGGTCATGTGGATTCTTTCCATAAGATATACTAGATCCCCATCAAGTATAATTCATGTTTCATGACTAACTGGTGTGTATTTAATGGTTTCTTCCTATGAAGGCATCTCAACACTGAATCTTCAACTAAATCAGACTTTCTTGTTCTACAACCCATAGATGAGAAGCACTTCTAGAAATTAACTACCTCATCACATGCTTTGTTGTACATGCCCATGTATTAATTGAAAAGCATACATTTTTCCCTGGAACTAACCAGATATATCTCAACTGAATTTGAGATCCTCCAAACTTGAAATAAGAATCAAACTCATCTTCATATGTGTGTCCATGGACTTACAGTGCATAATCCTCAAACTCTTACGGATCTCTAATGCATATTTTTCATAACTAAGGTGGATATTATCTTGTGACTACCACACTTCTAATATAAAGAATCGTAACATTTTTCTTTAATACCGTTCTGAGCTTCCTTTTGAATATGAGCATAATGTAGGTCTCCTCCTAATAGAAGATACACCAACCAATTTCATTAGTTCTTTAAAATATAGTGAATATGGATTCTCCTTCTCACCATCAAGATGTGGGAATCATAATTTGGGTCCTCCATATTGAAGACTCATTCTCATATATGTCTAAATATCTCTTTGAAACATGAATATAAATAAGATAATTTAATTATCTTCAAGAGTCTTCCCTTCTCTAAGAATAATATTAGGGATTCTAATCTAAATCATTCTTAAGAATCATAAGAACCTCCTAATCCGCTCTCTTACAATATCATCCTCAGAATGACGACGCATTCATTTCATTCTTTACTTGTATGTCAGGGAATATGTTTTTTCACTATATGACAAATTATTCTCATATTTAATAACATTACATAATCAAGAAATGTAATCAGATGAAAAAAATTACTATACTAATAATGGTTCACACAGTTATGTACACATATTAAATCAATGTTTCAACATAACCCCGTTCATATTTCATGTAATATTTTGCATCACATTATTAATCCTAAATCAATATAATATTCATATCTTTTTGAATTAAATATGCATCCCCATATTCATATCTCATGAAGTAAGCATGCAACCCTATATCTGATATATTATGAACCATCATGCAATCCTATGTTCATCACTCATGAAAAATAATGCAACCCTACATATCATGTGTTATGAAGGAAGTATCCAGCCTTATATCAGTCCTATATAATTCTATATCAGTCCTATATCATATCTCATAATATGGAATTGATGAGATCTACAACATCCCAATAAAAGACAAACAACAATGAATATGCTCAACATGTTATAATACAATTCCAAATCTCAGCAATTTGTATTTCTTTATCACCTTAAAGAAACAAATTCTTAACTATTTAAATCTGTTTTTTTATGATAAATAATACAATTACTTATCTTTTATTGTTTTGTAGGCACCCTCTTGATCTCTGTTTCCTTACGAAGATTATGAGAGTCCTTTATTCATTGCAATATTTAAACTTTGCAAAAATGAAACTTATGCAATAGGTGGCGAGCCTATGCATGGGAAATAAGGATCCCATGCACACTAGAGTGAATACTTTCTTCAGTAAATGAAATTCTCTTTTTGATTATCTTTTTCTTCGAATGATTTCTTTTGAGAAGGTTCAACTCCTTCTATAGCAGTTAATGCATGAGCCCTTTCTTCATTATTCTTCCTTGCATGGCACTCTCATGCAAAGTGGCCCTTATTTTCGAAATGGAATCACTAAATATTTCATTTGTCAAACTCCTTATTGAAATCCTTCTTCCTTACATTAAATAAATTCTTTGGAGTGGAGGTTTCCTCCCATTCTTCATTCTTGTCATGAGGGAAATATTATCATGTTTAGTGCACACTGTATTGCTCTAAAAGCTCTCGCATTATTGAATGAAATCATGAAACATCCTATCAAAGTTGGGTTCTTTTTCTCAGTCATTTATTGCATCCAAGAATGTCTCCCTATTGGGAAAAATATTGTCTTAAATAATTTACCTAATATTTAATTATCAACGGGGGTTAGTAGGCTTAAACTTGCTACAAAATTTATGCAAAGGTAGAGATTGTCATGGTAATAAGATAAAGATATAAAGTTGAACTTCTAAGGACCTATTTGAGTTAATGAAAACAAAAGTGACATTAAAATATTTATAAAGGTTCAGATATAAACACTACTTATGACTATTCTATATAGAGAGATTGATTTTTACTTGAGAAAATGGCTATATTAAAAATGATTTACAATGACCAAATAGAAACGATACATACACTAACTAAATTATCTTAATTTCACTCTCAATTATTCTGAGGGTAGGAATTTACTGTAATAGGAACTGGGGCAGGACGGGTATCAAAATGGCTCTCAAAAGAAGTATAAAAGCTAAAGGGAATTAAATCTAGTTTTATCTCTACAAAAATGTGCAAACTAAGAAAGGTCGAGTTATAGGAAATAGTAAACATGATTGTTTATATACAAGTGACTCCTATTTATAAAGTAGTATATAAAGATAGACATAGCTTATAAACAAACAAAAAACTCACAAGTATGATTTGAGTTCTATAATAAACACCTAATCTATTAAAGCATGTAATTTAAAACTAAAGGAACAATCTTGAATTAAAGGCTCAATTAAAGATTAATAAGATGAGTTAATTTACACAATATCATTCCTATGCATAAGGTAAAAGAAAGAGAAAGGAGAAATGAGTTTTAACAAGAAGTATCCAAAATTCTTATATAAAGGTCCTTAAAAGAAAATATAAACATTATCTAACCATTACTACTAAGATAGAATAAAAAAACTAGAAGGATAAACTGTAAATAAACTAAAAACATGTAGGACTGAATGAACAGTTGTATAATAGGTGGAAATAAAGGTCTATATAAAAGGTGAAACATACTGTCTGTATGATAGCCTGTTTAAAAGAAATGTTAAAACTGTAAATTAAAATTCTTTATTGAAGAGAAGCTACTCCATGCACATACTAATGTAATGTAAAACAGGAAGTAAACCTACTTTAATGACTGAATTCCACAACCTAGACTAATTTCATAATTCAAAACAAACTAACATATTCTTAAGCAAGTTAATGATGAAAACTAGAATAAGTAGAACTAGACTATAACTAATCAAAGAAATTTAATCTATGAATCAAAAGACTGTGCAGAAAACTTGAAAGCTATCTTAAATGCAACCAATTGCTATTTAATAAAAAGAACCTACATGCTCAACATAATTTCAAATTGAAATCTATACTCTATGAAACATGAACGATTATAGAAACAAAACTAAACAACTCTAAAAATAATTTATACTAATTGCAAGGAAAAATAACAAAACCTACATAAGGATATAAAGACTTTGTTTGTCGGGGGGGACCTCCCAGTGAACAGATTTGAGCTTCTTCTAATCGAACATAATCATATATAACACAAGAATAATTTCATTAAAATAATAGGTAGCATTACAAATATTTTTAGATGGAACTAATCAAATAACCGATAGAGGCTCAGACTAAGATCTGAGGGAGAGACTCTGAAACTAAAACTCCAAAAACTCTAAAATAGTTTTAAATCACATACAATGTCTATATATATACATCATTCAATGGAGGTGATTAATTCAACCCTTTAGTGGTCAAATTATATTCAATATAAAGCAGTCATAATGGTGAATAAGTACATTAACAGTTAATAGATGTCTGTTCCTCTTCTCTCGCTGATCAGGTTCCTTCAAGCACGCAATGTGGTTCATACTTCAATCCGAATCAAAGCCTGTGTCGAGGTGTCACACCATGAGCACTTATTCCAGAAGAAGTCTAACGCTAATATATCAGTGCGTGGTGATGATGGTTTCTATCCATTTTGATGCTCTTAATACACATAAACATGCTACCAAAAATGCATAGTCTGTTTGACGATTTGGATAGCAAGCTGGGCACGCATTCCATATATTCAGTTGAACGTGTGTCTGCTCGTTAGGCCACCAACAAGACCATATAACCTATAGAGAATTAAGACACATGAATTAATACAGCAAATGTACTCTGTATTATGGAAATTTTAACCATTGAAACAATAAAATGATTAAACTAAAAAGAATTGACATAAATACTAGTTTAGTCATACCTGAAGCTTCTAGAGGGAGCTGCATGGTGCAAAAGGAACTAAAAAGTAGCAAAACATATGTTAATATGTGAAGTATTGAACCCAAAGACAGTGATTAAATGGGGACCAAGATTCCCCCAAACCGAAATAATACCAGGTCCCATTGGTGCAAAGTAAAAGATACCATAAGGAAGGAGTTAGAGCTACGTCAACAGCTGCCTCCGACTTGGATGGAACATATTTCTTATACTTCCACTTCCTCGCCTGTGCTTTCAGATGAGCATGTCTCGCTTGTTGATCCCTTTGATATATACTAACGATTTTCTGTAGATCCTCCATATTCTTAATTTGTAACCACAATTTTCTGTTTTCTTCACAAAGCTATGAAATTAACTTGACATGTGCTTCATTTTGCTTTGTTGATTGAGTTAACTCAGAAGTTAACTATTCCAAGGTGGGATGCAATGGCATCAATGGTTCTGGAGACTGGTTAAAATACCATGGAGGACTTATTTCTGTTGAAGTCAGGTCCAAATTGACAGTTGAAAGGGGATCTTTAGATGCACGGATATCCATCTGATCAGTGTCCTTGAACAATTCAGCAGAGAGGATAGCTAGTGCTAAGAGGGATGAGTTGGGATTGATTTACTCTACCTTGGCCTCATCATTCGGATGGTCAGTCTGATTATAAAGCTAAACCATGGTTTGAGTAATGGGACAAAGCTTGCACTAGATGCTTTTAGCCTTCTGTCTTCTAGTATGAGGTCGTGAGAGAGGCACAAACTCAACAGACATAGGACTAGCAGGGGTTTCTTGGATGGCTGAATTAGGTTCTGAGACACCTCATCAAGGTGGACAACATCAGGGTTTTCTTCTGCTGTGGGAGAGGTTGGTCTAGACTCGGGATGAAAATGTCAAGATTGTTTACGAATATTAAGGTGGGGGTTGAGCACTTTAAAAACAACGGTTTCCCAAGAATGGATTCAGTCTTTAAGTTGATCCAAGATTAACAGTTTGATTATACTGTGATGGTACAAACTAATATTTGGATGAATGGTATTCCTTCTGACCAAATTTGACATTTTCTCTAAGCTATGATGGAAAAAGAAAGGGAAATTAAAGCATCTATTATCAACAAAGTGGGCTAATAACCGAAGGTGACAAGACTTAAAAATGCTAAATTTACCTTTGCATGTAACTAAGTGAATGATGACTATAAATGGCTTGATATACTCCAGCTTTATCTAGTTGTGATGGTAGCCTTTCACACCTATTACATACCAGAACTCAGACTTCAGCGCTATATTGTGTGATGCTCGAGGAATGATCCAATGTTTATGCCACCATTCACCCTCCTTGGGGAGCTTAGTAGAATGGGAAATTGACTCCTCAGTAACTTGAAAAGAGAGGTGACCTATGCTGGCCGTCCTCCCATCGAATCCCATTGCGAACAACAACGAAATCTCCTCCTCATAACCTTGCATCAAATGTAGGAAAGGGTTCCATCCGGCATGAAAGAACACTTCCCTACAGTCCATAAAATTTTTCATTTGAAACAGATCCTGATAACTCTCAAGCTCGAATCTGTTTGGCATGCTGGAAACAAATGAAGGAATATAGGGTTTTTAGGAAAGGTGGCTAAAAATGCTCCAGAATAATAACGGTTATTAATGGCGATGGAATTGAGAAGGTTTCACACAGTGCTATTTTTTAAAGCATGCCACATTCAATCTTCCAGATGATCATGCAACCAGCTTGGCATGCCTAAGTGATCATGCAATTATGGAGAATTTTTGGATGGTGTGTCGTCTAAAGTGTGTGATTGAAAGAGTTTCTAATTTTTATTTGGTTCAACCATGTCCAAACCAAGCTTTGGATAGGTTGAACGTGTAACCTAATGAAGTGTAGAACCACACTTATAACCATAACCTTAGTTCGATGAGGAGGGCGAATTATCTAATAGATTATGCATGCGAACATAAAAGGAGAATGATGAAGATGGTAGGATCATTATAACTAAAAGGTACTCGATGATTATTAAGGTCGTATCATATCCAAATAGAAATAAAATAAGATCATATTAGATTTAACTCGTACAATCATTAATCGACATTAGTCATAATATCATATAGATGTGACCGTAACGGCATGACTAGGATTTTTACCCAATGAAATTAAGCCAACACTTAATTAAAGGTATGAAAATATCATAATTTTTTTTTATCCATCACCTCATTCGGCCTTTTATTCACACCGATATTTGACCCTTCATATGATCCTTCATATAGCCTTTCATATGAAATAATTCTTTTAGTGTCCTTGCTTATTCATCCAAAACTTTAAGGCCAATTTTGCTATCTGCATTATCCTGCAAACACTTTATCATTTGGAAATGAGTGTTTTATGAATAAAAATGAAGAGAGACAATAAACTAATCCTCCCCCAAACCAAATATATGGCATATCCTCAAGCCATAAAAAAAATATGTAATTTGCAAAAGAAAAAGTTCAGTCATGCTGTTGTAAGTTTGTAAAAGAGAAAAAGACTAACTAATAAAGGGAAAGGATTCAAATAGATATATTATAAACATGATCAAATGTATAGAGATATAAATGGATCATTGATGATGTGATGAATAGTACCATAGGGAAAACTAGTCACCCTTGCCTTGTTGTAAAGATATCTTGTCATCTCAAAAATTCTTTGAACTAATCTTCGAATTTGTGGAAGTTTTCAGCTATGGGTGCCATTTCTAGGATAATCATATCATAGATATTGATGAAAATAAGACTATTGGATCCAAGGTCAGCTTATAGTTATTCTGTAATGACATCAAAAACAATAGGTCTATGTATATTTGTTTTGATATATATTATTATTATTTCAAATCATGTTCCTAGTGGTGCATTAACCAGATCTCTTTACCTGATATTGCCCCGCTTCCAGTAGGAATGTTCTGTACCTCGGTGGGTTTATCTTGGTACCATGCAAGCATAGCCCTGCTTCCAGCAGGCCTATTTAGTACCCCGATGGGTTTAATTTCATTTAACAAACTTCCTTGTAAGTTATTACTTAGTATTTCCCCGCTACCAGCAAACATGTTCAGTACCCTGACGGTTTTTCCTTGTATAAAGTGTTTGAATATAGGAATTCGATTGGTACTAGAGCATGCTAAGCCCTACTAAAAAGATGAGTTAAATTTTATTTTCACAAAATGGCCTTAACTATATATCATGTCAAAAGAGAATAACTTAAAGGTGTCCCTGGGCCTTTAAGTATATTTTATAAAAGGTAATGTTCTCCACAAGTAGTAATTCCACTTACCATCTAGTGCCCTCAAAGATAGTCAAGAGTCAAGTTTTGATAACAAGTGTAGATGAGCTAGTAGTCTCTAGGTATGAAAATGTTGAAGATCATGATATTTAAAATAAATCCTTTGAGTGACTATTCAAATAATTAGAATCTGAATCAAAACACTTAGCATAGCAAAATCATAAAATAATTGGTTTGAAAGTGGTATACATGAAAAGGTTCAAGGTCTTATTAGAGCTCTTTACCTCATAAGTTGTTCAAAGAAATAGACGCTTCTTCAAAGCCATGCATTAGATGATTCATTTTATTCTTAAAAATATAGAAAAGAGTCCTCCAGAAAGGAGTAAATAGAAATGACTCTTTATTTATTCAAAGAGATATACACATATTTACATATATACAAGTAATGATAACCCACAATATTTTTAATATTAGGAGGAAGATCTTTCTGGAGGGAGCATTCCAATAATTACCTCTATCTTGATAGGATCCATCTTGATCTTCTGGGTAAAAACACGATTCCCCATGCAAATATAGCATTGAGGAATTTTTGTTAATGGACATTCCTATTTAGTTTTACATTTTGGGAAGACATTGCTTCTTGCTTCCCGTTCTTCTTCCTGGTTTTTTATGTCGGTTTGATTTGTAGAGTGAGTGTATCTAGAAGGATTCTTTTGAAGTAAGAATGGAGCATCCCATCATTCTGTTTCAGAAGATAAATTCCTCTGATCACTCATTCTTTTATTAGTTCTTATAGGAGTATGGAATGCTACTATGGATATGTCAATTTGAGGGGTTACTATTACCAAAGAGAACTACCACATAGGTAAGTTCATATTCCTTACTTCAAAAGTTATATTATCGGACTATGTTACTTAGTGGAAGGTTAAGAGGTTCCCCAATTACTTGTTTTTAAATTTGATAAAAAAATAAGGCCCTTGGGTTCTTTTTCCAGGATCTCTTTTTTTTCTATAATTTCCCCCCTTTGTAAGAATCTGTTTATGGGTCCAGCAAAACTACTTCCTATAAGTGTGTTTTTTCAATGCCTATTCAGTGAGTTGGGGCTTTATGTTTCCTATAAATTTTTTAAAAAATGTTGACAAAATGTTGCTATCCTATGCTACTAATTATTACTGGTTTTGAGGGTTCCTATTATAAAATATGCCTAGTTTCTTACCTCTCATCTTACCTCTCCCCCATTACCATCCTATTCTACCTTACAGAACAACTCCCCGGCAACAGCGCCAAAAATGTTGGGAAAAATATTGTCTTGAATAATTTCCCTAATATTTAATTATCAACCGAGGTTAGTAGGCTTACAGTTTCTACAAAATATATGTGAAGGTAGAGAGTGTCGTGGTAATAAGCTAAAGATCTGAAGTTGAACTTCTAAGGACCTAATTGAGTTAATGAAAACAAAAGTGACATCAAACTATTTATAAAGGTTCATATATAAACAATGCTTATGACTATTGTATCTAGAGAGATTGATTTTTACTTGAGAAAATGGCTATATTAAAAAGGATTTAGAATGACCAAATAGAAATGACACATACACTAACTAAATTATCTTAATTTCAATCTCGATTATTCTGAGGGTAGGCATTTATTGTAATAGGATCCGGGGCAGGAGGGGTATCAAAATGGCTCTCAAAAGAAGTATAAAAGATAAAGGGAATTAAATCTAGTTTTATCTCTACAAAAATGTGCAAACTAAGAAAGGTCCAGTTACAAGAAATAGTAAACATGATTGATTATATACAAATGAATCCTATTTAAAAAGTACTATATAAAGATAGACATAGCTTATAAACAAACAGAAAACTCACAAGTATGATTTGAGTTCTTTAATAAACACCTAATCTATTAATGCATATAATTTAAAACTAAAGGAACAATCTTGAATTAAAGGCTCAATTACATATTAATAAGATGAGTTAATTTACACAATATCATTCCTATGCATAAGGTAATAGAAAGAGAAAGGAGAAATGAGTTTTAACAAGAAGTATCCAACAATCTTATCTAAAGGTCCTTAAAATAAAATATAAACATTATCTAACCATTACTACTCAAATAGAATAAGAAAACTAGAAGGATAAATTGTAAAATAAACTAAAAACACGCAGGATTGAATGAACGACTATATAACAAGTGGAAATGAAGGTCTGTATAAAAGGTGAAACAGGCTGTCTATATGACAGTCTATTTTAAAAAAAATGTTAAAACTATAAATTAAAATGCTTTATTGAAGAGCAGCTACTCCATGCATGTACTACTGTAATGTAAAACATGAAGTAAACCTACTTTAATGACTGAATTTCACAACCTAGACTAATTTCATAATTCGAAACAAACTAACATATTCTTAAGCAAGTTAATGATAAAAACTGGAATAAGAAGAACTAGACTATAACTAATCAAATAAATTTAGTCTATGAGTCAAAAGACTGTGCAAAAAACTTGAAAGCTATCTTAAACGTAACCGGTTGCTATTTAATAGAAAGAACCTACATGCTCAACATAATTTCAAATTGAAATCTATACTCTACAAAACATGAATTATTATAGAAACAAAACTAAACCACTCATAAACATAATTTATACTAATTGCAAGGAAAAATAACAAAACCTACATAAGGATATAAAAACTTTGTTTGTCTGGGGCCCTCCCAGCGAATAGAGTTGAGCTTCTTCTAATCGAACATAATCATATACAACACAAGAAGAATTTCATTAAAATAATAGGTAGCGTTACAAATTTTTTCAGATGGAACTGATGAAATAATAGTAAGAGGCTGAGACTAAGATCTGAGAGAGAGACTCTGAAACTAAAACTCCAAAAACTCTAGACTAGTTTTAAATCACATACAACGTCTATATATATACATCATTCAATGGAGGCGAGCAAGTCTACCCTTTAGTAGTCAACTTCTCTTCAAGATAAAGCAGTCATAATGGTGAATAAGTACATTAACAGCTAACAAATGATTGTTCCTCTTCTCTTGATGATCAGGTTCCTTCAAGCGTGCAATGTGGTTCATACTTTAGTCTAAATGAAAGCATGTGTTGAGGTGGCATGCCATGAGAACTTCTTCCAGAAGAAGTCTAATGCTGATATACCAGCGCATGGTGATGATGGTTTCTGGCCGTTTTGATGCTCTTAATACACATAAACATGCTACCAAAAATTTGCAGTTTGTTTGACGATCTAGACAACAAGCTGGGCATGCGTTCCATATATTCAGTTGAACACGTGTCTATTCATTAGGTCACCAAAAATACCATATAACCTATGGTGAATTAAGACACATGAATTAATATAACAAATGTACTCCATATTATGCTAATTTTAACCATTGAAACAATGAAATGATGATACTAAATAGAATCGACATAAATCCTATTTTAGTCATACCTGAAGCTTGTAGAGGGAGCTGCATGGTGCAAAAGGAACTAAAAAGTAGCAAAACATATGTTAATATGCAAAGTATTGAACCCAAAATAGTGAAAAAATGGGGACTAACACTCCCATGCAAGTGGGATACCATCAAATAGTTTGAAAAATATCATCTTCTTCTGTTACTGCTCCAAGCTAGAGAGATTGGTTCTTCTTGAAGATGATGTATCCATCCTAGATGTGGGATCCTACACCACTGTGAACATGATCCCATCTATTTCATATTCCTCCAATATGTCCAATAATATTACCTTCCATGTGTTGGAGTTTAAATTACCTTCAAGGAGGTATTTTGGTCATATGGATATCGATGTCATGGATTCTATATTTTGCTCAACTCCTCAAGATCACGTAGAATTTATTTTTCTACACAAAACTAATCTCCTTTCTACCCTATCCTCTAATACCATGTTAGTATTTTGATCAAATATGGAGATATTTGAAATTTAAAACTTTTATCAATGAGTCACTGCACATATAAATCTTATAAACAAATCATCCAATAAATCATTCAACCTTATGAGTCAAGATTAACCCTCGTAAAACCCTTCAAATACAGAGGATGAAAAACCTAGCAATTATTTGATTACAATAGATAGTCTTGTAGAGAATGTTTTACAACAAATTATCATATTTCCCAATTAGAGATATCACCTCATCAATAGAGAAGAGAGATCCACTAAAACTATGATAATGAACTTGCCAAGTTCTCACCACTTTAATAACAAGTCATAAACCCTAGCATGCATTAGATAGTGAATGGAGGCATCAATAATGCTCTAGGATCATCAACATATCAAATAGATAAATTGGATCATTATTTGGGAGTATTAAAATATCATGATACAAACAAAACTCCCTCCATGCAAACCATTATTGCCCCTACTTCACTGGTGCCATGTTAGCACCTAGTACTCCACTCTATGCATAAGATATGTGCTCCCCCTTCAATCAGGTTCTTTAACTGAATGTTAAATTAATTGAACATATATCAATTTTCAGTTGAACTCATCCCCACTCAGTTAGTGGGATATTTGAAATTTATAGTGATTCACCTTTAGTTCCATCCATGCAAATCACTTATTTACTAATATTAACTTTGTAGGGATATTCTTATTTAACTGAATGCTTATCACTTAGTTAACAGACTATCTTAAGTGTCATCAGTGATTCACCCTTATTGTTTTCCATGGAAAACATTTGCATGGACCATTGTAATTTTCTTTTAGCTAATTGAAGCAAAAAATATTTAAATGAGGCACTGATTGAGGAATTCATATTAAAATGAATCTTTAGAATTGCAACATACTTAGCCATATTTAGGAATTTCAAATTCTTTCTCTCTCTATGCTTATCTATTTTTCATTTACTGCATGGTCCACATGTGTATTTATTATTTATCGATATTATCATATTATAATCAAAATAATTGGCACACATATTTATGATCATATATATTACCACACACCATAGAACCATATGCTAAAGTAATTCACTTTAGAGGTGACCAGTCTCTAGAGGAGACTTAATATTTTTATCCATCTCAAATTACCATGGTTAGTAATATATCACATAGTATCACCATTTTACCAAGTAAAACATGCCACCTCAACAAATGGAGTTCCACCCGAATGAGTATCCATTTTTTGGATGAATTCATTAGGATCATGACTTGATACAACAAATGTCTCCAATCTTGATACAAGAAAATACCATCTCTAGTTAAGGAAAACCATCTCATAGGGTACCATATATGATAATCATTGACTTAATGCAACATAAGTCTAGACTTGATACAACACAAGTCTACAGTCTTGACACAACAAAAGGCCTCAATATTTATATAACGTTAACAAAATATCATAGCACTAACATCCCACCTCAACATATGGGGATATAGATAGGACTTGATACAACAGAAGTCCCAACTTGATAAAAATTAAGTTCAGAGAGTGAATCTTGATGTTGTACGATGAACATTAAGTTCATTTAAAAATTTCAATGCCTCCTTGGACATGTCCTCCACATATGGTGGTTTTTCATCCAATTTTATTGATGTACTCTTCATTGAGATATTCAACATTGATTAAGGCTTCTATTTATCCCCATTTCAATTTTTTATATTGATTTTCTATAAACTTATATGTTCCTTCACTAACATTTCTCCATCCTCATTTTTTTTCAAACTTACTGTTAGAATAGCAATCCAACTCATTAGTACATTATATACACTACTTAGTCAATTTTATTGCTTTTTAGCATTAATACACTATGTGGTGGACTAGGGGTGCTTAGTTGGACAAATGCCAAGTAAAATTGAAGATTTCAGACCCACACGAGCACTCCATCTTAGTCAAGAAGCCACATGTGCGCCCTCGTCATTTCTGGTGCAGTCCCATTCATTGAATGTGGACATCTTGGTTGACTAGGAGCGTTAGAGGTGGATTTTTTCCATTTTTGGCTTGATTTGGTGCATTTAATGCTACCTTGAGACTCTAAACCACCCATATTTCCACACCCACACATTCCAAGGTGTAATAATTAACCCACATCATCTCAGTCATGTCGAGTCAGCAATTCATGACTGTTTGGGCTGATTTGGGACGCGATTGGCCCACCTAGGGTGTATTGATGCCAATTTGGCAATTTTGACTTAGACACTCACATTCGGCTCCCAAAGCCTCACGAAACTTTCCAAATGTAATATAAACCTAGAAATAACATATTTTTATGTTATACTGTTAAAATTATCTTGTTTCTGTTCACATTTGTGTGTGTAAATTACTTCTCATTTCATGGTTTTTGCATAAAATTTGATTTGTGAGCTTCACTAACGCTCCTAGATTCTCTCGTGGTTAAAATTTCTCACATGGTATCAGAACATAGGTATCAATTTCAATTTCCCCGATCTATGATGGAGGTGGGGTGTTGGAGTATCGGTACAACCTCCACATGGTATAACCTCCGCACCTCTAGAAATATAAAACAAGTGGACTAACCGCAACTCCTAGTGATAGGACCTTGTGCTGGGTTTCAAATGTTCATCAACATCTATAGGTTTTGGTGTAATGAAAAACCTTACATGGTATCAGATCCTATTGGATATTATTGAGTTGCACATCAATTCAGAGTGTCTTGAGCTACATTTGTTAGTGAAATTCCAGATAAAATTTAGTTGTTTTGCAAGACTTCCAGCAAAAATTCATCACCAATTACGCAGGTAGAAATGGAGGAAGCCCACATATTGATAACACCCTTAAAATTATTTGATTGGAATGCATATATGGTGACTCAGTTGAGAGCCAAAGGGATTTACAGTGTTACCATGGGCACTGAGGTGGATCCAAATTCTGCTGTTGAAAAAGCCAAGTACTTCAACAGATTGGATGAGGCATTTGGATTGTTACATCTGAGCATATCAAGAAATCTCTTGTTTCACATTGAAAGTTTGAAAAAATCCAATGATGTATGGGTAAAACTAGAGGCATTATTTGGGAAAACTGATGAACTACGTGGTCACCAGCTTGAGAATGAGCTTATCATCTTGAGCCCAGTGCACTTTTACACAATCTAGGACTTTTTCACCAAGTTTAAGTCACTTGATTGATCCATTTCCCACTCCATCATATGGTGGATCAAGGTATGTACTTACATTCATAGATGATTACTCTCGATGTTGTTGGGTGTACTTCCTCAAATTGAAGTCTGAGGTGTTTGAACACTTGAATATTTGGAAGGCATTGTAGAAAATTAGAGTGGGCATAATATTAAGGTACTTAGGACTGATAATGGGAAGGAGTATGTCAACAAGAACCTACAACACCTTTGTATGGATTTTGGCATCCAAATGCAACACTCAACTCCCTACACACCACAACAAAATGGTGTGGCCGAGAGGAAGAATAGATTTCTCAAGGAGATTGCCACTTGCATGATAGAAGAAAAGGATCTAAGTCCCAAGCTATGGGATGAGGCCATTAGTTGTGCTTCACACATAAAAAAATATATCCTTCCATAAATAAGTGAAAGGAAAGACACCTTACGAGGCATGGTTTGGCCAAAATCCAAATGTCTCAAATTTCAGGATTTCGGGACTAGAGCATGGGATAGAATCCCCTCTGAAAAGAGAAAGGCCTTGAAACCACAAATAAAGGAGTGAATTATGGTTGGGTATGGTGAATAAACTAAAGGATACAATATCTTTGACACCTCCACTTGTAAGATATTTTTTGAGAGAAGTGTGAAATTTGAAGAAGAGCCAATTCTTGATTTCGAGCTTGCACTGGGGGAATGCTCCTCTCCTCAACCATTCGAAGATGTAAGTGATGATAAATTCTATATTTTTTCTGATATGCATGATATAAATATGTCTTAATATTATATTTTTGTAGATGACTCACCATCAAGGCCCAAGTGGGCTGAAAAAATCATTCAAGCTGTCAGGGATTTGGCAGGCAATCCCCGTGAGCCTAGGAAGACTAGATCACAAACTAGTAGTGATTCCTTTGTAAGTGATGGTGCTCTTTCTGACCACTGTTATATTCTGATTGGGTCTGATCCTCAGACATACCATAATATTTTAATGACCCAATATGGATATCAGTAATAGAATAGGAATTTCAGTCCCTCCAAGAGAACAAGACATGGGAATTGGTTCCCCTTCCTCCCAAGAGGAAGCTTGTCCAATGTAGATGGTTCTTTCGAACCAAAATTGCAGCTGATGGTTCTAATATGAAAAATAAGGAAATATTAGTCTCTAAGGGATATTATCAAGTCCATGGTATTTATTACACAGAGACCTTTGCATTGGTTGCAAAGATGGACTCCATAAGACTAGTTCTTGCAATGACAACTAGTAAGGGTTGGAACGTTCACCACATGGATGCTAAGAGTGCCTTATTTTATGGTGTGATACAAGAATAGATATATATGAATCATCCTGAAGGTTACCAAAAGGATCATTCATTGGTATGTAGGTTGAATAAATATTTGTATGGACTCAAGCAAGCCCCCAGGGCTTGGTATGCAAAAATGGATGCCTTTTTGCTCTCTATTGGTTTCACTAGATGAAAATCAGACCCTAATGTGTATTTGAAGAAAAATGATTGTATTTTGTAGGTTATTTTTATTTATGTTTATGACCTCCTCATTACAGGTAGCTGCACCAATTTAATTGGCTCAATTAATTCATCTTTGCATAGGGGTGAAATCATGAAGTTGGGTGTCTATTTTGGGGGGGTCTATGACAAAATCGAATTTGTTTTTACATGTTTCTCAACTTTGAACAAAGAAAAGTTGTATTTGTGTTTAGAATTTCACTTTCGAGTAAAAACAAAAGTTGTAAACAATCGTGTTAGCTTTCTATCTGCTATTTTTCAGAATTTTTTTATTGGCATTTGATATGTCATTTTAGCAATTGTTTGACAGTATGTTCTTAAGTAATGAAATTATGGTAAATAGTCATGTCGGAAGACATAACTTTATTCATTATTAACTTATTGTTTATTAAAAACAAAATATGTTAGTACAATCTACACAGATTGTACTAATGCATGACTATAATTTTGTATCCAACAGAGACATATAATAATTATTAGAATTTTTTGAAGTGGACCTACCTGAAAAACTATCATAAAATTGACATGTTTAAGGAGACGTTACACTTTGTATAATTTTCCATTTCATAACACAAAATTGAAAGTACCCTTTTGAAACTAACACATCAAACTTGTGTACCACTGGTTTTTCAATTTTTTTCATAATGTCGTTTTGAAGTTATTGATTTTTCATTTCACTGGTTTTTCTTAAAATTTCAAGCAATCCAAACCCCTTATAGGAAAAATATTCTAAGTATTTACTGTATGTCATGAAATTTAATAAAAATCACATTTATAGAAACTAGATTGAATTATGCATGTAATGGTAGTATTTGTGAAATGAAATAGCAAATATTTCATATGATTCGATATGTCCGAAATTGCAAAAAAATTCAGGAAAAAGCTGGAGAACTGATTTCTGAATATTTGCAGGTTTTCGGCCGAACATATTTTTCGGCCAAACAATTATTAGTTCGGCCGAAACGTTAGTTTTAACTGACGGAAAAATTGTTCGGCCGAAAAGACTTCTTTTTTTTTCACGTCGGCCGGAAAAAAAACGCTGATTGAAAACAAAAAATTCATATTTATAAAAAATATGAATTACACATTTTCGCATTTTTTAAATCATTCGTATTATACAAATGCTCTGTAATTTGTAAGGTATGTACTACGACTTTTTTGTTTTTTGTTTTTTTTTTTGTATTTCAAAGCATTTTTAAGAAGATTATTTTTAACTTTGTTGCATTTTTGGGCACTTTTAAGAGGATTTTTTTTTTCTTTGTTGTATTTCTGGGCACTTTTATAAAAAAAATTGTCTTTGTTGCATTTTTGGGCACTTTTATGAATTTTTTTTTGTCTTTGTTGCATTTCTGGGCACT
>LPNX010848124.1:0-21516 GCA_001517045.1 Pseudotsuga menziesii
AATAATTATAAATTATTATATTTTCAAAATTTTATTATTTTTTAAATTTTTTAATAATTTATTGTTATTATAATTATAGACATTTGTTTTGTAAAATATTTTAACTATAAATAACTGACATCATTTTATCATAATAATTACAAATTCGATTATACCACTTGATTCTACTCATTAACAATCTAATGAAAACATTCCAGCCCTGATTTTCAGAATTTGAACCATCCTAATGTTATTTGAGTCTTCCTAAAGTGAGAATAGTTGAGTAGTTCTAGAAACCTTTGTTACTAGTTTTCCTATTAAATATTCTCAAAACCTTGTCAAACATGCTAGATAGAACCTAAAGAGTAAAGTAAAGGATATTTCATGTCTTTCATCCTCCCACAGTAAAAAATCCACTTCAATTTCTGATAAAAATCCCAATTTGAGTCACCTAGTTCATCATGTGCTAAGTTGGTCTGAGTTAGTTTGCCAAATCTCCAAGTTGGCCCATATTCTGATATGATGCACTTATGATATATTTTCAGACCTGTAATGAACACTTTTGGATCCATTCCTTGAGCCTTTATGAACTTAAGAAGAGCCCAACACTATTGGGAGAAAAAAACTAGTCAATCTTGTTAAATTTTCATATGCTTAGCTAAAACATCAGTATTTCATTTCATTTTCATAACAAAAGCATATAAACAGGATCACTGAGAGATAGACAAGCACAACCATACAAAAAGAACACAAAGATTTATCCTGGGAAAACCCTAAAGGGAAGAACCCAGCAAAAGCTTCCTCAATATAGATGCCCCAAAAAGATAAAAGATAAAACTAGCAAGGAGATCAAATCCTGATCCTCCTCCTTCTCCAGCTACTTCTCTTCTCCACTAATGCGCTATACAAGTGAGAGTGTGTGTCTCAAATGAGGAGCACTACACCTCTATTTATATTCATCCGTTTACTTAAGTTAACTCATTTTACATGTAGGCTTGAGTTACACATGTAGGCTCAAGTAACCACACTGGGGTGCTGATGACCCACCTTTACAATTAGAGGGGACTACCTCATGACTCTTATTAGTTCTTCCGATTAGGAGCATCGGGGTACAATGTAATACAAGTGGTTCTCCCGGTAGGACCATCGGGGACCACAAAAATATACATATAGAATATTCTTCGAAGTTACAATATTTCAACAAATCTCAGTCTCTTCCTAGCACCTAGTTTTGAGTCCTTTTGATTGATTCCTTTTGCTAGAGTTGATATCTCCTTAGATATGATTTGGGGATAGGGGATATTACTAGTTGTATCAAAGCCACTTTTCTATACTCTTGTGGAAAGTATGTTTTCAAGTTCAAATTTGTAGCCATGAGATCGGTACCTATCTCACTTGAAGAAGGTTACTGTGAAATGTATGAAGAAGATTACAATTCCATAGATGAAGAACCTACATGAAATACTTCATCACATTTTACATACAAGGATGATCATTACTTCTATGTTTTAACATATCATGAAGTCATGAGGCCGAGATCTATTCATGATGGGTTCTCTTGTAGAGGGAGGCCAAAGGAACCATTTATTTACCTTGCATATTATTGGGAACTGAGTGATGGAATTTTGAAGCACCTTTATTTTAGAGAGTACTTCTCTTTTGAGATTAAAAAGTTGTTCAAAGATCCATACTGCTGGAAAAGCATGGAAAGGATTGCACATATGGTGGAAGAAGTATGCTAAAAAGTGGGAACTATATGGTTTCCACCTGGAGCCAAAAGTGATGAAGAGGATATGGTTGTGCACCCTTAGCCATCCACAGTCATTGAAAGGAGCCATGATCTAACTAACTCTATAGTGGAGTAAGAAGAAGATACACCTTTGAAGGAGGATGAATATGATATAATTCATCTTGTTTATGGTAGCCATGAAACACTGATAGACAAAGGGGAACAAAAGTAATTGCAAGAGGTTTGCAGTGATGGAGAAGGGTGTGTAAAAGACGATCTAAACATTCAAGCCATGGATAGTAGAACATCTATTTATGGATGTTGACCTCTCTATGTTGGTGACATAGAGACTAATATTGAGGATATTGTTGCAAGTACACATTCCTTTGAGCATAAAGACCTTGCAGTTGAAGAAAATTACCCAGGATCGACTTTGATTTCACCTCTTGAGCTTCATGAGGTTGATTCTGCAAATGATGAGGAGGAGGTTCATTCTCATGTCCTTCCCACTTAGTAGGGACATTGCATTTGGATGAAAAGAATATCAAGAAATCCTTACACATTCTCCATGAGACTTATGCTTCAATATCATATCCATGTTTGAGAGCTACTTCATTGGAATATTCATCTTCCCTTGAAGCCATGGAGAAGGTCCAGAGAGAAATGTCTACAATCCAAGGTAATTTTTCATACATGCTTTTGGATAGATATCACTTGTGTGATCTTGTTCATATGTTGCATGTAGCATCCTTGAAGGATGATAAGGATATTTGCAAGATCAATGATGAGTTAATGGCCACCCAATATTATTTGAGAAGCACTCAAATTGGCCTATTGGAGTTTAAGATAGAGATAGAGAAACCTCAACAAAAATTTCAGAGATCCCATATTCTCTCGTACACTTCTGTCAGCCCATCCCATATGTTGGATTGCATTCTTGGATCAAAGGAGGAACCTCATGTAATGGTGGTACATGAGGAACATACTGATTTTCAAATGTTTGAGGAGGATCAAGCATTTGAGTTTCCATTTGGAGCAAGTCACACATTCATGGAGGAGGTTGAGAAGCATACCAGTGCTAAACCAAATAGTGGATGAGAGCATGCATCTACTTGCTTGGTGGATGGGAGTTGCAGAGGATTGGTTCATAGTTATTCCCCCACAATTTTATTTCATCCACATCATGTGTTACTGAAGACTGGGTGAAAGGATTGTTTCTCTTGGTGCCACATGAGAAGCATGAGGCTCCCACCTTCCTTGTGGATGATTGTAGAGACATACCATGTGATGTGACAAGCACACATGTACTAATTCCAAAGGAATTTGAAGAGTAATTATCTATTAGAGATATAGATGAGAACATGACATTTGATTCAACAAAAAGGGCTGATTATATATTCAAGGAATTGATATATAAATATATCATTGAAATGGAGGATCAAGGATGCACTAAACTTGCTTGCATTGGTAGAGAAATGTTTGACATGCATACCTTGAAAGAAAGATCTCATGTGCTACCTATATGGAATGAATACTTAGCTTTGAAGAAGTTGGTTTATTACATCTCAGATAGATCAAAAAGCCAATGTGTTTATTTATCCATGGATTGGGTGGATGGATACAACGACTAAGAGGGAGATTAATCGAGGTAAAAATTAATTTTGCTTCTACGATAACTCTTTTGGTTTTATTGATATTGTCTTACCATGTAAGCATAAACAAATATATATTTTTCAGCAATTAAATACCTCTCATGCACATGGACATGAATATTGGAAGTGAAACCACATGGCATATTTCAAATCAACATGCAAGAGAAATTCAACTTGCACTCATATTATGTTGAGAAGAATGGTGCATGCAAGAAGAAAATTGACCCAAGGTGAGATCCAAACATCGTTGGATCTAATGAAAATGATGTTCGATTAAAATATGCATAAACCAAGGGATCCATGAATTATATGGAGTGGCATAGTGTTCCTGATGGTAAGTGTGTTTGGAAAATTTCAACATATCCAGTGGGATCCAGGAGGGTGAGATAGACTCATTTCCACAAGTTAATCCATGAGGAGAAATGGTTTGATTCCATACATGGAAAGTCATATGGTGTATGGACTCAAGACTCTCCTTCTTAGAGGGGTGGAGATTTTCATGAGTCTTTTGATGGAGACACTAAGCAGTGTAGAGGAAAGAGTAGGAGACACTTCCTCAACCTGAAATTTATTTGGGAGCCTGGGATAATTTTGGTCTCAACTATTTCAGCTGGAAGTTTCATGTAGAAGTATGTGGGACAGAGACATCTCTCAAAAGGAAAGGTATGCATAAGGCTAATTATTCTTCAAAAATTTATCTTTACTTCTGATATCATCATCAAATTCTCTTGAAAGATTTTTTTTGCATAAAACATCTCCTTGTTGCCATTATGACCATTCTGGATTTTTATGCATGAGGGTTTCTTTGGTTAGTTTTCATGTCCCAAATTTTGCATTGGTTCACAATGGCCTAATCACATTTTCCATATTCATGAGAGTTTGTCAAATTGATGCTAAAGGTCAAATAATTATCAAGGAGGAAAATTACTAGTTTCCTAGGTTGGGGATGGAAGCTTTGGGATTTGGAATAAGGGGGAAAATAAATGATGTTTGAAAATTAGAATGGCATAAATATTTAATAAATGAGATAAATAAATAAATACAAGGTAAAATCAAAGTGGCAATTGATCATGAAGACACATGGAGAATGTGGGACCCACATAAGCTAGATTTTCTATGCCACATGGCATCCTCCTCTTGTCATTTAGAATCCATAAGAAGCCCAAGGGTCATGGGATGAGTTGGAAGGTAAATATACTTGGAATGAATCAGTTCAGGTCTAATTGGAGGGGAGGAGTAACTCCCATGGAAGAGGAAGAGGCATTTTGGAGCTAGTGAGACACTTGGACTAGATTCCCTAGCTCTATGACAACAATGATGAAGATGCTATGAAACCTATGACACAAATCAGATCTAAAGGCTGAAATCTGACATATATTACATTTCAGGTCAAAATAGAGCATCCAAGAGGGAACTCATGTGATTGGGGAAGCTCAATGGGTTCCTACTCAAATTGGGGGAAGATGGAAGGCTAGGAAAGGGAGGACACATGGAAAATCTTAAGCCCACAGCCAAATTCGAATTGGCTTGATTTTGTGGATGGATTGGTGAAATTAGAAGGCTAAGGATGTTTATAAAATACATGAATAAACCAAGATAAGGGCTTTTTCTCATTTGAGAAATTGTCATTTGTGAATTGTGAGAGCTAGTGGATGACTAGTTTTCTTGCCTTAGCCAATTTCGAGGGTGAAAGATTCCCATCCAAGTTGGTGTTTGGAGAGGCCACTCAGGTATTTAATAGAGATTTAATGGTGTTGTAATTTTAGGTTTAAGCTATAGGACATCTGGTGGTTCTTTCTATTTCATCACTTGCTCTCAACCATCTCCAGTTTTTATTGCATATTCTTGCTCATGGAGGGATTGCGCTTTGGGTGAGATATTGATCTCTTTGGGGAAGATTATAATGCCCCATTATTTTAAAATTCATGAGGTAAATAATTTGTTGTAAGTTGGGTCAATAGTACCAAAAAAGGATTAATATATATATTATTTTGAGTTTTCCTAGGTAGGCCAACCCTGTGAGTTTCATAGGTCGTCCCAGTTAGGCTAAAAGTTTATTCAAGTGATTAGTATAAATAGGGAGGTTCCCTCCCTCATTTGTACACACTCACTCACTCATGTATTGGACAAAAGGGAGAAAGAGGATGGACAACGGAGGAAGGGAAGTTTCTTTGGTGTTTTGGCTCTTATTCTAGGTTTTGGTCTCTCTCTCTCTCTTATGAGACCTTGATATTTTGGCATTGCATTATGGTAATCTATATTAAGGAAGTTTTACTGGGTTTTCCCTTTTGGATTCCCCAAGATAAATTGTTGTGTACCTTGTGAGTGTGTTTTTTTCAAAGATCCTATTTATGATGTTTTTGCGAAAATGTATTAAATGCTCATGAATTTAGGAATTAAGCTGTATAGGCATATAAAACTTATCATGGTTTCAGATCTAGAATGAAAAGAGAAACTCTTGCTAAATAAAATCTCTCTATCCTTCTTTCGACAAGAAAATTAGGGTCTCCTACTAAAGAGGATTTTTTTGAGTGCAAGTGATATTGGGAAGTGCAACCCTCCTAAGCGCATTTTTTAGCACCTGTATCGATTTTTTTTAGTGGGAAGATCCTCTAGATAGTCAAAACCTAGTTTGAATTCAAACCAAAAAACCAGAAATCTAGAACCAAAACCAGAAACTACAATTTAGAATTTCTCTAGTCCAGTTTCAAGGGTTAGAATTGGGTTTCTTCAGAAATGGACTCTACCAGCATAATTGCCTCATAGTCAAGCACATCTTTTAGTAAGTTTAGTTTTCATTTCTGAGAAATTTAAATTTTTGTCATTTTCTGTTCTCCAAGACAAGATGCATTCAAGCACCAAGATTGATGACAAGTTGGAAGGCATAGAAAACTTACGTCATTGGAAATATAGAATTGGACTCATTCTAGAAGAGAATGATCTTAAATTTTTTATCAAGAAATTTGTGTCAAAGCTCGAATAACATGAAGAAAAGCAAGAAGTACAAGAAGGACATGTTAGAGCCATGAGGATCATAGCAGATTCTATCAAGGATCAGTTGATTCCTTAATTGTCCTCCAAGGATAAACATAAGGATATGTTTGATGCCCTATCAAGAATGTATGAAGGAAGAAAGATAAAACGGGAGATGAATTTGAGATCCCAACTCAAAAGTACAAATATGAGAAAGGGCTAATCTATCCAACAATATTTCACAAGGGTTTCTCAATTCAAAGAATAACTAGAAGCAATTGAAGACAATATTGATGAAGATGAATTAGTAATGACCACTCTCAATGGTATTACTAGACTATGGGAGTATTACATCTAGACAATTGTGCAAGGAAGGAAAGCCTACAATTTGAAATCCAATGGGAAGAATGTGTTCAAGAGGAAGCTAGAGTAACAAACCGAGAAGCATTACATAGAGATGATGATCATGCTCTAGCTACTCATGCTAGAAGAAGAAAGAAAAAAAATCATTTAGAAAAGGATACTCATAAGGATTCTCATCCTCCTAAGAATTTTCAAAGGAATAAAAATGGATATTACAAGCAGAAATACTTCTCCTCTTTTCAATGTTACCATTGTGATAAGATAGGACACATTGCCAGAAATTTTCGAACATGAAAAGAAGAATATAAGGGGAGGAATAACAAAATACACCATGCTCATTCAGCCAAAGAAGAATAAGAAGAAGAACCTCCCAAGAAGTTAGCAAAGGAAGAAATTGAAGAATATATTTTATTCTCTGCTCTCTCTGGGTCCATGACACCTGGAAATGGCACATGGCTAATTGATAGTGGTGCTTCAAAGCACATGACATGTCATAAGAAGACACTCTCTAGTCTTGAAGAAAATGACTCCCCTTAGAAAGTTTCACTAGGAGATGACTATCAATAACCCATCAAGGGAATAAGATAAGCCACATACAAGACTAATTCAGGAACCTCGATGAATATGAAGGATTGGCTATATGTGCCAAGCTTGAAGAAAAACTTACTTTCTATTTCAATGTTAGATAAGAAAGGTTTCAAGGTTGCCTTTATAGATGTTTAAGTTCTTATGTGGCCTAGAGGAAAATTTCTAGAAGATGCATCTATCATTGTCACAAAAGAAGGTGTCCTATATAAACTACAAGGTCACTTAGAAGCGGCCTTGATTCATGATACTACAAGTCCATGTGAACTATGGCATATAAGAATTGATCAGATAAACTAAAAATCCTTACCACATGTGAGCAAGGTAGTAGTAGGTTTACCAGATTTAAATATTGATCATGAAGGAGTATGTAAATGATGTGCGAAAGGAAAGAACATAAAAAATCCATTTCCAAAGAGTGACACCAAGACATAAGGACTATTGGAAATTGTTCACTCATATGTATGTGGTCCAATTCCCTCAACATCTTTAAGTGGGTATGTATATTATGTAACATTCATTGATGATTAATCTCGTAAGCCTTGGGTTTAGTTTTTGAAATCAAAAGATGAAGTGTTTGGAAAATTCAAGGAATTCAAATCCTTGGTAGAGAATATTTCAAAAAGAAAGATCAAGACACTTAGGTCAGAAAATGGAGGAGATTTTACATCAAGTTAATTTGGAAATTTTTTCAAAGATGTCAGGATTAAGAGGGAACTAACCACTCCCTATAATCCACAACATAATGGTGTTGATAAAAGGAAGAACTGAACCATTATGGAAGCAGTGAAGACTATGATCCATGATCAAGATCTTCCTATGCACTTATGGGATGCAGCAATAAGGGCAATAGTATATGTCCAAAAAAAAATATCCCTTAGTGCACTTGGGTTCAAAACCCATGAAATGATGTTCACAAGAAAGAAACCAATAGTAAGTCACCTCAAGATATTTGGTTGTCCAGTGTTTATTCATATTCCAAAAGAGAAAAGAACCAAGTTGGAACCTTCCAAAAAGAAAGGAATATTTGTTGGATATTGTGAGGTCTCTAAGGCCTTCAAAATTTATATACCGGGTTACCAACATATGGAAATGATCAAGGATGTAGCCTTTGATGAAGATGCATCTGCCAATAAATCAAGAAAGTTCCAACTTGAAGAAACATATGAAGAAGTTGTAGCTCCAAGAGCTATAGAATTGATGAAAGAAGTTGCACCTTCTCCTGGCGATGAGATTCCAGAAGAACATGATATGTTGGAGCCCTAAGAACCTCACCACATGAATATCTCCCACAAGAGAAATCCAGCTTGGTCTCATGATATTATTCAAGAAGCAGAAAGGTATGGTTCTCCAGAAGGCTCCTCGAGACTAAGCAAGAACCCAAATCCATTTTCTAGCTACGTGGATTTGATGTGTGATCTTGTAGGAAACTAACCTACTTGTTTTGAAACAACTATTCAAATGAATGGGTAGAATCCATGATAGAAGAATACCAATCCATAATGAATAATGATGCATGGGGAGTAGTTCCCAAAAAAAAGGAAAAAGTGTGGTATTTTCCAAATGGATATACAAGATAAAACATACAACCAATAGAGGTATTGAGAAATACAAAGCCATATTTGTGGCCCGTGGATTCTCTGAAAAAAAGGAATCAATTATGAAGATACATTCTCTTGTGTAGCAAGGTACACTTCTATTAGAACCATCATGGCAATTGCATCCAAGATGAAATAGAAGTTACACCAGATGGATGTGAAAACAACGTTTCTAAATGGTGTTATTGAAGAGTAAGTATACATAAAACAACCACAAGGATTTGAAGTCGAAGACAAAAAGACACATTTCTCTAAGCTAAAGAAGGATCTGTATGGGTTGAATAAATATCCAAGAGCTTGGTATGGAAGAATCGATAGTTTTCTGATGATCTTGTGTCATGTCCCCATCCCAATGAGACTACTAGATAACAATGTTTCACCCACCTACTAGTACCCTAGGTTGGGGAGGAGGCACTAAATCTTACAATAAGGGAGCTATGAGACCCAAGAGAACCTTATTTTACCACTTACACATTATATGGGGTCATACAAATAATAAATATGGACAAAATAAAGTGGCAATGCTTCATGAAGACACTTGGAGGTTCATGGAGACCTTGGGTGGCTAGATTCTTCCTTACACTTGTCATGAATTAACCCAAAATTATAAATTATGAGTGATGGAACATTATTGGAAGGTGAAGAGGTGTCAAGTAACATGTCATGAGCCAAAGGATTCAAATATGTGAATAGTAATAACTCCCCATGGAATAGGAAGAGACTAGGAAGAAACTATGTGCCACTTGGAGAGAGATTACCTAAGTTTTATGACAACAATGATGGAAGATTCAATGACAAAATCATACCTGATTGCAGACCTGATTGTATACCTATGAAAAAATACCCACCAAGAGGGTGCATTTTGGGGTTGGTAGCAACAATTTGAATTTGGAGGAAGATTGAGGGATGAGGAGAAGGACACGTGTCATGACGTTACTAAACATCAAGGATGAGTTGGAGGAATCCTATGAGAGGGAATTCAAACTTGGAGGACCTTAGTATGGTTATAAAAATATTTCATGAGGAATTATAATGGATTTTATCATTTTATAATTTTCCTTTGGCATTTTGGAAAGCACTAGCTTGTCCATTGCATGGTGAGTGCTCACTTGCCTTGCTAGTGAGCCAATTTCGAGGGAGTTGGATTCTCATCAAAATTGGTTGTTGGAGATGACACCCTGAAATATAATTTTGACCTTAATGGATATTTTTTATTTCATGCTGCATGCTTCTACAGTTCATGTTTCATCTCTCCCCCCCATTCTCTTATACCCTACTTAATTATTCCCATGTTTCCATATGATGGGGCACTAGTGTGAATGATGCTTGCACCTTGTTGAGTCCAGATGATTCCCAAGCATGGGTGAATGATTTATGGATATTTAATATGTCTGCCATACTCTATGTAAATCTAAATTATCAGAAATACATATGCAAAAAGGTCCACATTTCCAAGCTATGGTTTGACTAGTTTCCATGTATTGGTTTCCATTTCAAAGGAGTCGTGAATCTGATTTGTGTTGAGGAGTTGCTATGATGTTATATGCTGTTGAGTGAGATATTAATATGATTTTAATGTTATACATTCCTTATGATATTTTATATAACCATTTCATATACATTTTATGATTCAAAGTTAAGCGATTACTGTCATTTCCCTTAAGCAAATATCTCTGAGGCTCAAGGGTAACATACAAGGCCAAAATATTACGGTCTTATCGGATGGAGGAGCCACCCCTAAGTTCATATATGCATCCTTGGTTGAGAGGATAAAGTTACAAGATGAAACTTTCGATGGTTTCACAGTCACTATTCCAGGTAAAAATTATATGGACTGCACCAAATGGATTCCAAAGCTTCAAGTTACTATAGGAAATCATACTATCACTGACAATTTCTATGTAGTGAATGTGGCTGATAAAAATCTGGTTTTGGGAGTCCCTGAAATGAGGTTCAAAAATATGGAAGGGAAACCCATCTTGTTGACAGGAATGCACACTTATCCAAATCAAGTGGTGTCCTCTCATAGAATGAGGTCTATCTTGAGGCATGGAGGCACATAATGGACTATTGAATGTTTAATTACATCTTCTAAGCCTCACTTGAAGGTTTTCAAGCATCCTAAGGTGATAAATCCATTATTTAGTAAATATGAGAGGGATTTTGGAGATCTCCCTCCAGGAAGACCACCCAACACAGGAGTGGAGATATCATTGAGTTAGAGATAGGAACAAAAAATAACAAAATGCAGCCATATAGGAACCCAAAAAGGATTCGAGATGAGATTGAGGAGGCCATTAAAGAACTTTTGGAGTTGGGTCTCATAAGGCCTAGTTCCAGCCTATATGCTTCTTCAGTTGTTATGGTAAAGAAAAAGGATGGAACTTTGAGAGATGTGCATTGATTTTAGAGCTTTGAATAAGAAGACAATGAAGAATAGATATCCCTTCCCAAGGATTGATGAGCTCCATGGAGCCAAGTTCTTCTCAAATATTGACCTTAGATTAGGTTATCATCAAATTCGAATGAGGGAAGAAGACATACCAAAGGTTTCTTTCAGATGCCACTATGGTCACTTTGAGTTTGTTTCCATGACCTTTGTCTTGACAAATGCTCCTGCCACATTCCAATATTGCATGAAAAATATATTCCACAAGAAACTTCATAACTTTGTACTAGTTTTCTTTGATGACATTCTTATTTACAGCAAAACATGGAAGGAACATTTGCATGATCTAGAAGTGGTATTAAAAATTCTGCATGATCAATCTTTGTTTGCTAAGCTGTCAAAATGTGAGTTTGCTTTGACAAAAATCTTGTATCTTGGACACATCATTGTTCAATATGGTGTGAAGGTGGATATGAAGAAAATAAAAGCCATTATAGAATGGCCTCGTCCCAAAAATCTCACTGAATTGAGAGGATTCATTGGAATTTGTACCTACTATAGGAAGTTTGTGAAGGGTTCTGCCAAGTCACTTCACCTCTCACTGATTTGACAAAGAAAGATGATTTCCAATGGCATGAAGGGGCTGAAAAATCTTTCCAAAGAATGAAAGAGGTAATAAGAAATTGTCCTATTCTAGCCTTGCCTGATTTTTCTAAACCATTTGTCTTGGAATGTGATACATTAGGAGAAGGCATTGGAGCAGTCCTAAAGCAAGGGAAACAACCAATAGCTTTTGAGAGTAGGAAGATAAAACAACATGATAATATTTACTCTATTTATGATAAAGAAATGTTAGACATCATGCATGCTTTGATAAAGTTTAGGCAATACTTGATGGGAAACAAACTTGTGTTCAAAACTGACCATAACAACCTAAGGTACTTCCTCACTCAAAAGGATCTGAATGAAAGGCAGAAAAAGTAGGTGAGTAAGATTCAAGAATTTGAATTTGATATTGAATAAGTGAAGGGAAAGAATAATGTGGTAGTTTATGCCTTATTTAGAAGACCTTCTATTTCTCTAATGGATGCAACAAAAAATTGGAAAGCCATATTAGAAGTAGAATATGCCAAGGATAAGTTTTATTGTGAATGTTTTGATGGGAATAACCATGATGATACATATAAGGTGTTGGAAGGAATCATATACTACAAACATAGAATATATTTGGTCCCTGGTTTGAGTTTGAAAGATAAATTTTCAAACAAATCTCATGAGTCTCCTATAGCAACACACCCTGGTTTCTTCAAAACATATAGAATGTTGAGGGAAAGGTTCTCATGGAAAGGGTTGAAAGCTGATATTATGAAATATGCTAATGAATGCTCACCATGTCAGCAAAAAAAAGTGGAGCACACTTATCCAACTAGCCTCTTACACCCCTTTCCTATTCCAGAACAAAAAAGGGAGAGCATTTCCATGGATTCCATCACTGGTTTGCCCAATGTACTTGGTAAGGATTGCATATTTTTAGTGGTGGATAGAATCACTAAATTTTCTCATTTATTTTCTGCTACTACCACTTTCACTGCTGCACAACTGGCTGAACTATTCTTTAAATAAGCTTTCAGATTGCATGGGCTCCCTAAGATCATTGTTAGTGACAGAGATAGTATATTTTTGAGTGCATTTTGACAATAAATCTTCAAAATGGTGGGGAAAAATTTGACACCTAGAACAAGCTATCATCCACAAACTGATGGCCAAACATAGAAGGTGAATCAATGGTTGGAAGGCTACTTGAGGAACTATGTTAGTGGGCAGCAAAAAGCATGGATAAAATGGTTGCATTTGGGTGATTTTTGTTACAATACTACTTTTCATATGTCCATTGGCATGTCTCCTTTCAAATAACTTTATGGTTATGATGCATCCACTTTTATTGACCACATTTTTGGTGATAGTAGATCTCCAAAGGATAAAGATTGGATTGAAGAAAGTCAAGAAATTTTTAAGCTTTTGAAAGATAACTTGCAGGTTGCCCAAAATCAACAAATTCAATATAGAGTGGAGAGGCACTTCCAAGTGGATGACTTGGTGTATTTGAGATTGCATCCCTACAAACAAACCACAATAGAGGGTAAAGGTTTAGAAAAGCTCAAACCAAGGTTTTATGGTCCCTACAAAGTGATTCGAAAAATTGGAGAAGTGGCCTATGAATTGAAGATTTCAATAAGAATTGAAATTCATAATGTATTTCATGTTTCATGTCTAAATAAGGTTATAGGTTAGAATATCTTAGTTTCATATACATTGCCTCCCTTGGATGATGAAGGACAACTTGTTCTCGTTCTGGAAAAAATATTGAAAATAAGGGAAAGAAGGCTAAGGAGCATAACAATAAAAGAAAACTTTGTACAATGGAAGGATTTCCCTAGTGAGGAAGCCACTTGGGAAGATGAGAAAATTTTGCAGCATCCAAAATTGGCATTGCTTGAGGACAAGCAATATTGGGTTTCAAGATTAATTAATCCTCCTTTGTCCAATATAGTCTATTTGGTCTATTTGCCTAACTTAGGGGGTAATTATTAATGTATTAGAGTGTGGGGGACAGACATAGAAGTTATCTGCCACTTACCGCATGTGCATGCATGATTTTATGTGCCTCTAATACTAACCCCTACATATTAGGAGCCCACTCTGAGTGCCACCAGCAGCCTCCATCAGTTGTATTAATTTGTCACACTAATCTAGGGACTAAACACAAGTCTCATCAAAGATTAATAATAATAAGTCATGAAAATGGTGTAATAGGGCTACAAAATGAGTAGCCACTCTATATATTCACACAAAGAATGAGTAATACAATACAATATCATGCTGCAAGCATGAATGACAAAGCAATTCGAATTCCCAAGGAGGTCATTCGAATTGAATGAGTGAGTCTAGCTTAACTGAATGTAAGCCATAGTGAACACTCAAGTTAACCACTGATTAAAACCCTAATTGACTCAACTGAACCCTAACTAAAGTTAGAGTGCAATAAATGACTGATTCTAACTAAAAGAGGTCAGACACATGTCATAGCAAGCCAACCATCAAGTGGTAGCGCATCAATGACTTCAATGAACCCCGATGAGGTTAACTAAAGTGTAACTGGACATCAGAAGTGGTTGGAGGCGCCTCTACTGACTCCAGTTCATTAAATAATCAATAAATAATCAATTTAATGATGGAGGGTGCCTTCATTGCCTTGTTTAACTGATTGTAACCATCAGTTAGCCTCATATCACCCCTAGAGTGCTCCAATTAGCCTCCCAAAATGTAGGAGAAGGATAAGTTAGCTTCCTTGACTGAAGGTAGGCAGGGGTGTGATCTAGATGATGTCATATAGTGCTCCTCTTATGTCAATTAAATCAATAATACTTAGGATAGTGGTTTAACTAGGCCAAATTGACCAAAATGAGTGTGTAAGGTGGTAAATGTCTCCAACAACCCCCCTTAAGCTATACTCAGGAAGAGTTAGAAAACATAAATGCATAAAAATGTTAGGGCCCTGGAAACTAAGGCCATAGGTCACTCTATACAATGTTGAAACTGAAACAATGCTCAAAAAACAAATTAAGTGAGGAAAAGAGGGAAGACCTAGTGGGAAAACCCCTACTCAAGCTGAACACTGAAAGTAGTTTGATCACCCTGATGAACTCACCCCCCATAGTGAACGGAGGTAAGTGAACTTATTTTTTGAAAATTTCTTGGTGAAGATGTCTACAATCTGCTCATCAGTCGGGCAGTATTGCAGAATGATGGTCCTGTCATGCACTAGCTCCCTGATATAGTGCATGTGGATCTCTACATGCTTGGTCCTCTGCCTAGTAACTGGATATGTGGATATATTAATAGCACTTTGATTGTCACAAAAGAGGACAGTGGAAAAAGTACTACCAAGATCAAACTCTGAAAGAATGCCTTGCAACCAAACTGCTTGGATGCAAGCATTCACCGCTCCTCGATACTCGGCCTCTGCTGAAGATAGTGCTATGGAAGCCTGCTTTTTGCTAGACCAGCAAATGGGTCCACCACCAAACATGAAAAAATATCCAAAAGTAGACTTCCAATCAATAGAATCACCCACCCAATCAGAATCTGTGTATCCAACCAGCTCTAGCTCGGAGTCTGTAGCATAGTGAATGCCGTAGGTCCTGGTTCCCTAAATATACTGGAGGATCCTCTTGGCTGCCTTCCAATGAAGATCATGAGGCTGCTGCATGTATCTTGATACATCATTCATGGCATAGCATATATTAGGCCGAGAATGTGTCAAGTACAACAAGCTACCAATCAGTTGTCGATAGATAGTGCAGTCCATGGGAGGTGTTCTTTTTCCTTCTTCAAGGTTGATCCTTGAGAGGAAAGGGAATGGTGCAGGACTAAATTCAGCCATTTTAAACTTGAATAACAGGTCTGATATGTATTTGGACTGAGTGACGATTATCCCGTCATAATTTTGCTCAATTTCGAGTCCCAAAAATTATTTTAGGAGCCCCAAATCACTCATTTCAAAGGCATTGTGGAGAGCAGTTTTGAAGGCTGAAATGGAAGCAACTGTGCTACCTGTGATCAGTAAGTCATCAAAATATAAAACAATAATAATAAAATGACCATCAGACTGCTGTAAATACACATTTGGATCTGATCTACACCTTTGGAATTTTTGCGAGAGAAGGAAGGCATTTTGGAATACCACTCTCTTGGGGCTTGTTTTAACCCATATAGTGACTTCTTTAGCTTGAAAACCAAAGATGGATCAGTGATGTAGCCCTCAAGATGCTTCATGTATATCTCCTCATGAATATCTCCATGTATAAAGGCTAACTTAACATCCATGTGAGGCACTTCCCAGTGCTTGGATGCCGAAATTGCCAAAACTAGGCGGATGGAGTCCATTTTTGCAACCGGCGCAAAGGTCTCATGGTAGTCCACACCTTGGACCTAAGAGAAACATTTTGAAACCATCCTTGCCCTATATTTTCAGGTGCTACCATCAGCAGCAACCTTGGTCCGAAACACCCACTTGCATTGAACCAATTTCCTTCCCGGAGGAAGAGAAACTAGCTCCCAAGTAGTGTTTTTCTGAAGAGAATTCATCTCTTCATCCATTGCAACTTGCCATCTCGGATCCTGCCGAGAATGGTAGTAGTATTTTGGTTCTGAAATAATGATCAAATAACAAGTTTCATACAGAAAATTATCAGGACAAGAGAGCGCAATACCTGCTCTTTGGAAATCAGACCGGGTTCTCCTTGGATCTTCCAGATTTCCAATGTTATCTCCTGCAGAGGAGAGTGTCTGTTGGGCCCATGTGGGAAGATGATTTTGTACTTCAGGTTTTGATTCAGCATCTGATTATTGGTACACACTGATATCAGAAATTAGAGGATCCTGTTAACACCCAAAAATGGTTAACTACCTCATCTACCCCACTACGTGGCTCATTTGTCCATTTACCTACCATATTTCCCTAAAAAACCATCTAAAAAGGCTCCAAAAGGCCTAAAATGCCTCCAAAAGGCTTAAGAAGTCTCCAAAAGGCCTAAAATGCCTCCAAAAGGTCAAAAAACCCCTTTTTCCTCCAAATATAACCAAAATTCCTCTAAAAATAGCAAAAATCCCCAAAAGGGAAGAAAAGGAATAAAAATAATGAGGAAAAAGGAGGAAAACCCTAAAAACAGCAAAAACCCTAAACAAGCTGCCCTAAACCACATGGTTTCCAAAACCATGGGCCAGCACTCCACCACTAAAAAACTATAAATAAGTGGTGGAGACCCCTCATTACACATCCACAGTCAAAAGCATCCTACCTCTGCCGAAATCATTCTCGAAACCCTAGCTTACCATCAAGCTATTTCCATCATCGAGAACCCTTTTGGCCCATTTTCCACCACCGGAAAAGGAAAGGAAGCAGCTCGGAGCTCGGAGCCACCGACATCGGACCGGCGCAACGGACTCTATCAACCTCTTCATCAGAGGTAACATAAATACAAAACATCATTACACATTTTCTTATTGTTTTTTACTTTCTGTTATTTACTTTTCCTGCTTTAGTTTAGTTTATTTTCCATTTACATTATCGAACTGCTACTAAGGAATCCAGATTCCTTAGTAGGTGCTCATTAGCACAAGCTAGAGTGAAAACCCTAGCCACAGTTTTGGCGACTCCGTTGTCTCTTTTATTGTTAGTTTTTTCTTTTCGTACTGCATTTTCAGTTTGCCGTTTTCGGCCGCCCGAAACCGCGCCGTTTTCTTCCGCAGCCGCGGCCCGACCGCGCATTTCAGGCCTTAAGCCGCGACCAGCCCGCCGCTGTCAGCCTTTTTGCCTGCGTCCCGACCGCGTTTTTTCCGCCCACAGTCGTGATCCGACCGCGCCTGTTCATTACACAGGCGCGCTCCGACCGCCGCTGCCAGCCCCTAACCCGTGTCCTCGACCGCGCCTGTTCGCCCAGAACCCGCGGTTTCGACCGCCGCTGCCATCTAGCCACCCGCGGCCCCGACCGCGCCTGTTCGCCCCGAACCCGCGGCCCAGACCGCGCCTGTTCGCCCAAAACCCGCGGTTTCGACCGCCGCTGCCATCTAGCCACCCGCGGCCCCGACCGCGCCTGTTTGCCCCGAACCCGCGGCCCAGACCGCGCCTGTTCGCCCAGAACCCGTGGTTTCGACCGCCGCTGTCATCTACCCACCCGCGGCCCCGACCGCGCCTGTTCGCCCCGAACCCGCGGCCTCGACCGCGCCTGTTCGCCCAGAACCCGCGGTTTCGACCGCCGCTGCCATTTAGAAACCCGCGGTCCGCGCCCAGTTTTTTGCATTTGTGGCCGCGCAGAAACCTAGTCGATTTACCTCCATTTTTCCTGCACTTGCACAGCCACCTGTTCCATTTGCAGCCCTGCAGCCACTCCTGCTTCTTGTTTTACAGCATTATTTTAAAATTTTCTTTTCAGCATTATTTATTTCAGCAAAAAGTTTGCATGGTTAAAGTTTCTTACAGTTTTTCATACATTATTGAGTAGCTATTTTAGATTCATCATCTCACATGCACACAATCTGTCCCCTAAATTCAAGAGAGACTTAAAATCTACTTAACTCAACCAACACTATAACCTCATTTGAGGAACACAAAAGAATTTTGTAGTTAGGTAGGGTCAAGGGGATAGCCTTCCAATAACACCTCTCGGTCATTTTCACGTGAGACATAGTTGTTGTCCTTTAGGGAACCAAAATCCCTTAGTATTTTTTGACACGGTCACCACCAGTTTGCCAGAGGGCCTCTCCCTTAGGAGGGTTGAAGTCGTGAGATTGGTTCCGGAAGTCTGAGTGGAATCCCGCAATCCATTCAGTAACTGAAGGGCTACCTTTCGCAGTTCTCGGAATATCCCTGTATAGGGAATATTGCGGTTAAAGGACCAAGCGGCAGATTCACCTTTCTGGACGTGTCATGAACGGGGTATCTTAGTTGCCATTCTTCTAGGTTTGCATACCCGGTGTCCCTCCCGGTAGGGGGATACTTTAGCCATTTGACTTTTCTACTTATATTGTCTGACTTGGATTTCATCACCTTGCAGAGGATATACTTAGTTAAGTCATAATAACATTAGCTAGGTGTTTGCATGCTCCTTTACCTCCTCTTGGTCTAGTGAGTCCACCGATTTTTCTTTTTAGGAAACCGACTGCTTATTGGTATTCTGACCACTTTGTTGACACTCCGCCTATTGTAGCACGCAGTTACAGTAGGTGTTTTGAGTTGCTGTTTGGCCTGAGTGCCTTGTTTTTCGAGCTCTCCTTCTGCACACACGGTTGCATTAGGATTTTTGAGTTCTTTTTTCGACACCACAACCCATATACTTAAAAACTACTTGTCACCATTGACTCTCCGAGACATTCTCATCGCCTCAGAGGTGAGCCCCCACAGCACGGTTCACTTGACACCTCCCGTCATTACCGTAGACCTAGAGCCTTGTCACTTGACTCCACTCGTCAACGACACAGGGCTCCGTCACTCGATTCCGAGAACACTCTTCACACTGCCCCCACTAGCCCCATGGCTGGCGTGAATCCCAATCCCTCCACTATAGGGACCACCAGTGGTACAACCGCCACTATACGAGTTACTACACCTATCATGGGTATGCCCTCCACAGGAGGCCCGTCTACCATTCCCGTCACCGTACCTATTCCCGCGACAGGAATACCCATACCCACCCCATTAGTAACTCCTACCACCCTTGGTGGCGCAGGACCTTCTCATACCACCGTAGTTCCCCCACTTGGGAGTAACATCCCTCACATCACCCCTCCACTTGGGGGCATGGGCCCCAATGTGGTCCAACCCACTCCCGCATCACATCCTACATCTAGTTTGCCCTATATGGCTAGCCTCAACCTACCTGACCTAGACAGGTTAACCAACGACCCCATCCAGCACAACCCTGTGTGGCCCCCCATGCCTACCAAACTCCCCTCTGACATCCCTAAGTTTGAGGGTAAGGCAGGTGAGGACCCCCAGAATCATATCATGTCTTTCCATATATGGTGCTCCTCCAATTCCATAGTAGATGACTCCATCCGCCTTCGTTTATTACAGCGCACTTTCACTGGTTCAGCTGCCAAATGGTATATCGAGCAACCTCATGGAACCCACACCACCTTTACGTCCCTGGCCTCGACCTTCCTCCAGTTTTTCCAGTTGCCTGTTCGCTATGACGCAGGTGTCGAGATCCTTCTATCATGTAGACAGAACACGGCTACCCACATCACGGACCACATTCATGAATGGCGACGACGCCGTAGCCTATGCAAAATCAAACTTGATGACCGGATCTTCCTAGATTGGTTCCTTAAGTCCCTCCTTCCGCTCATTGCTAAGGATGTGGCAGCCGACCGACCCCAGTCAGAGGAAGAAGCTATCCTTAAAGCCCAGCAGTTTGATCTCATTTACGCCCAATCAGGTTATCTTGACACCATCATCCCGGACGCCCCTCGTGGCGATCCCTCACATCCCGATGCGCCGGGGGCATCCCACGCTGCCGATGGCATCATTGGCTGTCTCTCTTCACAGCCTCAGCCCTTTTCTATAACCCGTCCTACTCCTGGACCTGAACTTTCGCGGGCTACATCACAGCCCGGCGCAACCAACTCTTATGCTCACATCCACGGACCTTCATGTCCACCTCAGTGTTTCGGCAATATGCCTTCCCCGGTCGCACCTCAGCCATACTACCCTTAGCAGGCTGCACCTACTCTTGCGCCGCCACAATCCCAACCTCCTTATTATCAGCCACAGCCTGCCCCTCCGACAAGCTCGCAGCCCGCTCCACAGCATTGCCAACAACCCCCTCAAGTAGCCGCGCCAGTGCAGCCTCCACCCCCATACTATCCACCGCAGCCTGCTCCCACACCTGCGCAAACTGAAAATCCACCTACTACCCAAGGGCAGGTTTACGCCCAAGAAAACCCACCGCAAAACCAGAATAACCAACGTAACCAGGGCCAACAAAACCGCGGTAGGGGCCGAAATCGTGGGAACAACTAGCAGACCGAGCAAGCTGGTCAACAACCTAATCCCCCTGCTAATAATAATGCAGCTCCTACCAACCAAAACCCTGATCGCCCGCCCAAGCAGGCTAAAAACCCAAACCTACGAACCAACTTCCCTTGTTCGGTTTGCGGGGTCTATGGCCACTACACACACTTTTGCCCACAGATGGAGCGAGTTCAACAACTCTTGGCTGCTGATAAGCTACGCCAAGGACAGGCGGCTCCTCAAGCACAGTCCAATCCCCCACAACCTCAGCAGCCACCCTTGGTCCTACAGAACCCCTTACCAAACCAAGGCTTAGTGAACACTGAACCATTGGCTCCCCCTCAAGCTAATGCGCCTATCCAACAAATCACTTACGCCGCTCCTGGTCAGCCCCCGTCTGACTCAGGTACCCACCATCTGTTGATGATGTCCTCCAATGAGGTCAACCTCCAGACCCGGCGGAACCAATATGGCTCCGCCCCGGAAGCACCACCCGCAGATAATCCCACTAATGCTCATCCCACCGATCAGTCGTTACGCATACCTCCACCTCCACTAGATGGAGCCCCCAAAGCACCCCGTTTCCCACTTCGCCGTATCAATAACAACCCCAATGCGCGGGCTGCATCAAACTACAACATTGTAGATGACTTAGCCCAGTCTCCCGCAGCCAT
>LPNX010848149.1:5730-83696 GCA_001517045.1 Pseudotsuga menziesii
AACAATTTAGAATGAAGGATTGCAAAGCAAGCAAAACTCCTTTCCTTTCAGGAGTGAAGCTGGAAGAAGCTGATTCTTCACCGATGGTAAACAATACACTGTATAGGCAATTGATTGGCTGTTTGTTGTATCTGACACATACTAGACCTGATATTTGTTATGCAGTAAGTGTGGCTTATAGATTCATGGATCATCCTCAAGAGATCCATTGGAAAGCAGCCAAAAGGATCCTTAACTTTGTTCAGGGAACAAGGACACATGGGATCTTCTATAAAGCAAAATGTGATCTTGAGTTGATTGGATTTACTGATAGTGATTGGGCAGGTGATAGCATAGACGGAAAGTCCACATTAGGATATGTGTTCATGCTTGCAGAAGGGCCAATCATCTGGTCAAGAAAGAAACAGAGTGCCATTGCACTCTCATCTACAGAAGCAGAGTACAGAGGAGTTGTTAATGCATCAACTCAATGTTTATGGTTGCAGGGTTTACTTGGAGAGTGTGGCTTCGAACCTGAGTAATCAACTACCATATACTGTGATAACCAGAGTACCATTCGAATTTGCAAGGATCCAGTTCAGAAGCAGAGAAACAGACACATTGAGATCCATATGCACTACATCAGAGAACTTGTGCATGATGGCACCATTCACCTACTCTTCTGTTCATCTTCAGAACAAGTAGCTGATATCTTCACCAAAGCATTTTGTGAGAAGACCTTCAGCAATATCAAATCACTGCTAGGGATTGCTGATCATGCTGTGAAAGCATGAGTGAAGAGAAGATTCTACAATTTTGTTTTACAGTCCATGTTTAAGGGAGGATTTTCCCAAGTTGGTTTTGCCTCTTTCCTTGTTTAAATGGATTTGCAGTATGTAAAGGGTGACTAAGCCTTGTTTCTAGGCCCTATAATTTTTCTGATATATTACTCATAAGTCAGGATTAAGGGGGGGTGTTAGAATAATCAACCCATAGTTTACCCACTTAGAAATTAATTCCATTATTTTTTGTCTTATTTTCCTAGTTCATGTGTCCCACCTTGTGCAAGTTGCTATTTGCCTATCCATAGAGGTCAAAATTGCCTTATTTGACTCATGTAGTACATGGGAGAGCTAAAGGAATCAATTCTTCTTTATTCCTGGCCTCCTAGGCGCCCTTCTGCTTTTTCTGCTTTATTGCCTGCTTTTTCAGTGTTTTAAGGCGAAAGGAAAAGCTAGACTAGGTGAGGTTGACTTGTTTTTTTGTCCTACACATCCTCCTCTCTTTTCTCCATGCAAAATCATGTATGAGCTGCCATTCCACCACTCTTTATCTTTCCTATGCCTTTTTCCCAATTCGTGAGCTCCATGACAGATTTGGGATCAGCTTTTTACACCTATGGGGGATTTGCTTATTTTTGGTAAGCCTGCTTTATGCTAGATTTGGATGCCTCCTCATGCATTTGATTTCTTGATGTATTCTATTTATTCAGCAACCTATGTTATTACAGGGTTGGCTATTGTACACTCTGTTAATACAATTTAGTGTTACAGCTCCATATTCAGTCTCTTTTGTGAGCAATTTTGCATGATCAATTGATAATTGTTGTGAGTAAAATTAATCTATTTCTAGCCTTAATTTCCACACACTCAACACTTTACTCAATATATGCACAAAATTCACCTTCTATCTCTGCTCTTCGCAACTGAACAATGCCATCCGATGCATCCCGTGTGGTGTTTTATAACCACTTCCAATTCAAAATCCATCATTACCAAATCTAACTTCATCATTATTGCCAAATCATGTAGTAATGATGCCAAATACATCGACAATCTTATGCTTCTAATGGTCAGATCATTCATTAATGGGGGTCACTTCAACAAGAGCCGCCAACCAACTGGTTTAACTACCTGTATTTATTACTTGATTTGACCACCCCATAGCTTGATAACTATCACAAAGGGTCAACTGACTATTTCTTACAATTGTAACCTTGTGTAGCCTCTCCCTCAGGGATTTCCTTATGCTGCTAAACTAAAATTCTCATTATCATTTTTTTTAAACCTTAAGTGGTGCGCATCTCCGACCCCATTCTATAGGGCTTCAAGTGACACTCGTTGATGAGTTTCGGCAAAATTGTGCCATCTAACTATTGTAACTGAACTGTACCACCAGATGTAATTGACTGGAAAAGATAGGGACCTAACTAGTGTGTTTGTAACTTACCCGGATGCTTGATAAACTTACTGTCATATAACATCACCAAATCTTCTGTCGCAAACTGTTTATGCTTAATATGGCGATCATGTAATGCCTTCTATCGATCCTTTGCAACCTGTTGGTGGAATCCTAGGATGAAACGATCTTCTTCAAGTTGAATCAACTGTGCAACACATTTTTCTAATGCCGCTGCATTAGTCATTTGCAAGTAGTGCGATAGGCCCGGAGAACTACAAGAATTTTTAAATCCCAATCATCATGGTTAATGTTACATACCTTGGTCAGTGCTTTCTCCAAAATTTTGTTGAAGGCATCAATGGTACCATTTTCCTAAGGATGGTAGGGTTTACTCTTGTTATGCTATATCTGGAGCTCTTCAGTTAGCGCGTTTACCATCTGGTTGACAAAGTGACTTCCCTGGTCACTCATCAAGATCCTAGGACACCCAAATTGCATCACAATGTTCTCAAAAATAAATAGGGCTGCCATTGCAGCGATACAATCAATGACTGGTGCAACCTCCTCCCACCGAGTCAGGTGGTCATTTGCAGTGATGATATAGCAAGCACCAATGTGTTTACTTGGCAGATTGATAGCACCCACAAACTCAACAACCCATTTATCAAATGGTTGGAGAGTCACTTGCAGTACCAGTGGCATCTCATCCCTCCGTGATGGTTTACCAACCCGTTGGCTGACATCACAGCTCCTCTGATAGTTTGTATCATCATTATGCATCATGGGCCACCATAGCCTAGCACGCAACACTTTTCGTGCTGTAGTGCGGCCCCCATAGTGACCTCCCGCGATTCCTACATGCGCTTCTTCTAGAATGGGACCCTGCTCATGCAGTAAGATGCACCGTCGCAATATTTCATCCGGTCCAAGTTTATATAGCTTCCCAGCAATTAGTTGAAAATCAGAGGCTTTTATGACCAACTTCTTCTTTTGGCTAATCGACATGTCTACTGCAGTGACACCAGTAGACAAAAACTGAACAAGTGTTGCATAGTGATCATCTACAACTTCAACGTGGAACAATTGCGCATCTGGAAAGCCATCATCAATATTGGTTGGTTCTTCACCATTCTCAACACGTGATAGATGATCTGGGCCAGCATTCAACCACCCTGGCTTTACCACTATTTCAAAATCAAACTCTTGGAACAAAAGAAACCACCTACAGATTCTCCCCCCCAAAACAGGATTATTGACTAGGTATTGCAAAGAAGAATGATCAGTGAACATCTTGAAGTGTCCACCCAAAAAATAGTGCCTAAACTTTTGCAGAGCATAAACCATCGCTAGGCCTTCCCTTTCACTCATGGTATAATTTCATTCGTAAAATGATAACTTTCTACTAGCTCATCTATTGGATGATCGAATTCTCCTTCACCTGGCTGTGCAAGAACAACCCCTAGCATAGTAGAAGAAGCATCAACATGCACATGGAATTATTTGTTCCAATTGGGGAAAACTAGTATTGATGTAGAGGCCATCTTGGCCTTCAGGGTGTCAAAGCTTTCTTGACGTTTCGGATTCCATTCAAACGCAACGTCTTTATTTAACAACTTTTCCATGGGCATAGTAATAATAGCGTATCCTTTGATAAACTTGTGATACTATCTCATATGTCCCAGTGTTTATCAGAGCATCTTTACATTCGTTGGCGGTGGTAAACTGAGGATTAGTGCAATCTTCATCGGATCAACCAACATACCTTCTTTGCATACAATGTGCCCAAGTAGTATGCCAAAGGGTGCACAGAAAATATATATTTTTGAATTCAATGCAATCTGATGCTACCTACACTGTTCTAGCATCAATCGCAGATTGTCCAGATGGTCTTTAACTAGGACATACATGGTCCAGTCATCCATTTATACCTACAGGAATTTCTGAATAAAATCTATAAATACAACAACAACAACACGGGAAAATATAGCAGGTGCATTCTTCAGCCTAAATGGCATGACGGTATATTGGAAACAACCCCACTCAGTCAAAAATGTGGTCTTATGGCAATCCTCCTCCGTAATACGGATCTGGTGGTATCCCGAAAAGCCATCTGTGAATGAATATACCTCCTGGCCACCTATGCCTTCTAGGACTTCATCTGTGAAAGGGGTCGGGAACGGATCGTGTACACATGCATCATTCAACTTTCACATATCGACACAAATGTGGATTTCGCCAGTCTTCTTATCTTGGACCACCATCGGGCTTATCCGCTCTGATTCTTCTATAGGTTCAATGATCCCAATGTCGACCATCCTATCAATCTTAGCTTTCACGTGATCCTTATATCACGGTTTTAATATAAATAGCCTCTATCATACCAGTTTTGCATTTGGCTTGAGTGGAATCTACATTTCCCCTAAATCCCTGAGTATCCCCTTCATTTCTGAGAATCACATTGGAAAAAGGTCCTAGAATTCATGCAATAGATCGGTGACTTTGGCCATCATCTCTTCGCCCCAATAGTCTCTGACATTAGCAAATTTCAGATTCTCTACCGACCCAATGTTAACTTTTCGTATCCTCAGCGGCTGGTTCATCGAGTCCATCGGTATGTTGGGAGCTGCGACACCACGGCTTCCTTTAGACTCTAGAATATTAACATTCCGCGGCTCGTCATCATCTTCAGGTTCCCCGGACAAGTTGTAGCATGTCATCATGGATTGGATAGAGCAATGCACATGAGGATCAATAGGGTATGCAGCAGGGATGACTTTCAGTACTACGTTGCAGATAATGGTTAAAGCATTACATACCTCGGGGTTGGCATCCTAGAAGCTAAACATTTGCACAAATAAAATTGACAACTCCTCCCAAGTGGTAGTGGTTCTATGCAATTCGGCTTCCACATACCAAGATCTTGGCATTTCTTCTAGAGTATGAACAAAAGCGTGAACCCACTCATCCCTGGGTCACGATGTCCATAATGTTTGACATTCAATCAAATGATAGGTGGGGTCATTTTGTCCATCATATCTCCTAGCATGATAGACCTCTATATTGCCAAAGTGGACCATCATAAACTTGCAGCACTGCTCCCAATCATGGATTGTTTACTTGTGTGTCACCCACCATCGAGCCAGAGTAGCCTTTAGTGCTACATCAAGAGCTAGTATCCTTTGTGGTTCAAAAAAAATTTCTTGGAATTCTTGGAAGAACTTAGATAGTCCTGACAGTCCTTTGTAAATGGGTAACTTGACAGTCTCAGCCACAACATGTTGAATAGACTGTGTAATCAACCCGCATTTTCTGAATGATACCTCATGCAACTAATTCTGCCAATTTTCTAGAGCATCGTCAGAGTCAGAGGACACGAAACTTGTGCTACGCCATCCAAGTTTGCCATTGACAATAGGGTGGATATATTCCTCAGAGATGTTATAAGCATGGTCCCAACTTCTCTTGACTTCTTGCTTTATGGTTTTGAAGTATCACCGTCCTTCCTGAGGGTCCATAGGAGCAATGACCCTGACATCCTGGTTTTCAAATCTAATAATACATTTTTTGAAGTTGATAACCACCATGTTATCATTATCCCATCCAATTCCTAGCAGTGCAGGATAGGAACCACCATCTCCTACAAATTCTATTATGTCAAAGTCAACACGTTTTTTCATACCTTCAATGTTGACAACCAAGTTTGAAACATGACCAATGGGCTGAACCTTCGCCTAGTTTTCTAAACGCAGCTGTATCGATGACCATCCCAACATTAGCTTTACATCAGATCCAAGGTCCAAAATGATCGAGCCAACCTCATAATCCCCAATCTAAACATTCATCCTCATATCCTTGCTAGTCTTCCCTTTTTGCAAGGAATTCACAGTGGAATCCTTCACTGTCTTATCTGGGAGGTGTAATAATGCCTCAAGCTCGAAAAGGGTATCTGAGTCCCTTGCCAGCAATAGACAGCTCTCGAAGAACTTTCCCAGGGTACCATACTTCTGTGATGGTCCTGCCTCTATAGATGGATCGAAAGTAAATGGCATATCAATAATTGGTAAGTTACCTGGATTTATTCTGATTTCATTCTTTGCGTCGAAGAAGGTATCTTTCTCTGTCACAATATCAAATGCAACCTTATTCTTACCAGTGAGCTGAACTTGTAGTCATGGTCCGTCATCTCCAGTTTTCGCACCAGCGTGAGTGACAATCCCAATGTCGACATCCTTCATCCGTGGGTCAACTTGAAGTGGCAACTATCGATCCCTGGTTCAAAGGAGGGTTCTGATTCAATGGTTGATTCATAGGTTGGTTCTATGTCTGAGGTGGGTTCTGAGTTTGAGTCTGCGGTGGGACCTAGTCCTACATTATCAGCTAGTTCTAGACTTGGAATGCAGGTTGATTTTGATTCTGCGCATTCTGTAACTGGGGAATTTGTCCTGCCTACCATTTTGCAATCAACTGAGGAAAAATTTCAACATTATGATCACTGGATGAACAGTATGTGCATTGCGCATGAGGGAACTCTCTCTAGTAATGCCCAAATACCCCATAGGTATAGCACTGGACTGATTCATGACCTTGTCCTCCCCCACGGCCGAATCCTCCTCCTCGACCTATGAATCCTCTGTGGAATCCTCCTCGGACTCCTCCTTGCTGAAACTGCAGTTGGACCATTTTCCACTGTGGTGGATTAGGTTGCTGCTGAACATAATTACGCAGCTTGAACATATTGCAGCTAATTATACTGGAGTCGCGGTGCTTGGTTATACTGTGGTTGTACCACCATTTGTGGTTGTGGTACAAAATATAGCTACGCCATAAACTCTTGCTGTGGTTGCATAGGGAAAAACTGAAATGGAGGTGGTGGCATATACAGTACCTGTGCTACTAGTTGTACTACTTGTGGCTATGCTTGCACTGTCCGTGGATCCTCTCCTTTTACAAAGTAGGAATCATATGTTCTTTCCTAAAGAAAATCATAAGTGTGGTAGTTTTTTTCATCATCTCCAATGGACTAACAAAATGTATAGTACAAAATTTCTTCCTTGGTAACCATCTTCTACATATAATCACAGTTCTTGGGTTGATGCCCATAGACCTGGAAGATGTGACACCATGTTGCGCCAGCACCACTCAACGGGCTCGGGGCTCCTAACAGTAAATAGTTTTGAAATGTTGGAAAAGTATCCTTGGTATGTCCACTTGCATGGCAACGGGTGCACCAAATATCATCATGATATTCCTTATCCTTTTTGATGTCTTGCAATTGTAGCGTTAAATTGTCCAACTGCACCTGAATCTGATTCATTCCCATAATGGTTTCCCCTACTGATGATGCCTCTAATTTCATCGCAGTCTCCAGAGCCTCACTCTGCATCGCAATATTTTTCTGAATTAATGGTTGTTAGATATGCAGGAAAAGCACTGTGATAAACCATTCTTTATGCTGAACATCGCTCTTCTAAAAAATAACCCAAGCCATCAATGTCTTAAATCGTTGATCAAAATACCAAATTGTTTCATTGGGGAATTTTTTGATTTCTTTCAATTCAGTAATGTACTAAGCTTTGGATTTTGGCTTCTTAAATTCCTTAAATATCCATGTTCTGATCTCATCCAGTTTTTTTGCAGTAACTCCCTGAGGCACCCTTGTGAAGCTCATAAACCATTCCAATGCGTGGCCCCTCAGAGTAGTGGCTAGCTGAATTTTCTTGACATCATCATCAATAGTTTTCCAAGCAGTCTAGATCACTTCACATAAGAACCATTACTGCTCTAAATCATCAGTGCCATTTCCATTGAATATTGGAAATTTCATTTCATCTCCCTCCAGTCTAGACCTCCTTCCTCATGTTGGTGCTCTATTACTAGACTTTTACTGACACGTTAGGAAATTCGACGTACAATGCACGTTCCTTCCTTGTGGTGGAGTAGTGCATGGAGGAGTAGACACGTTACTGTTGGGGCTTGATCCTGTCCTTCTTCCAGGTGTAGCCTAGGCCTGTATATCCTTGAAATCCAAAAAATGTCACTTCGTCCCATGTGGTTGTTCTTCATGGTATCGTACTTCAACTTCAGCAGGACCTTCTCCCGTCCTCTGCCTCTTTTTTTGAAACCTTGCTCCTCCCCTCATACAACCACTTTTTTCTTCAATGACCTGTACATTCTCACCAGAACTGATGCCCATCTACCCCTTATTCCTTTATGCATTTCCCCCCTTATTCCCTTATGCATTTCCCCTATTTCTGTCATGGTTCCTACATCCCATGCACACTAGAGTTCAACTACTCTTAGTCCATTTTTAGGATACCCTTTTCACAGACTAGTTGCTTAATCAATAGTTGTAGCAACAATAGGAATGCTCCATGATGTCCACTAAAAACTCCCTTTTCGCCTCACTGAAAGATTTATTAGTATCAACAGCAAACTCAGTGATATATCCTTCCAAGATACTATCCAACCATACCTCGACTGCCCACAATGCCATGTTGTTGGTTTCTTGCAGCGCCTGGATTAATTCTGGAGTCCAGTATGTTGGCTCTCCTCCTTGAAAGTTTGTTTTCTGCTTAGAAAAAATTGCCAACCATTCATGTAAGAGCACTAGGAATTCACAAAAGAACCATTCATGAGGACCTTCGTGGATATATCTCTCCAACCAATGGCCCGTTGATAGCTTAGGATTCTGGTTTTCGGCTTCAGCAAACTCTTGCAAGTTTAGATCAAACCATCCCTTGATCCTTGATCGAGTCAGATTCCATAACATATCCCCCTCTTATTTGCGACTCGGTCCCGGCAACAGAACTATTTTTTGGTGAATCCCACCAACAAAGCTTCACCGACAAGGGTTCCCACTCTATCGATGCCCTACAGTGCAATCTCCCTAAGCACCGGCCCAAACAGGTTTTACCCTACCCAGCAACGTCTACGAAGCAGATGAGGTCTCATCTGAGGCATTCAAGGGAGAGCTGTCAGAACCAAGTTTTCGACAGTGGGGAAGGAGGACATGGGGATCCGACAGAGGGAGATCATAACTTATTTGATCCTCATATAGTATCAAAATATCATAGCATTATCCAAGGAACATCATAGTGCATCAAGCATAAATTACAACAAATTAAAACTAACAGATTGCATTGATATAGTAGGAAGAAGCTGAATCACATCTATAACATGTCATTTTAACAAACTAGATTTGTAGCGTCATAACAGATCTATAAAAATAGACAAGAATTGATCCATGTGCATTGCATCATATATTAATCTTGTGAAAATGTGCCACATTACATAATCCTTCTCCAAAACTGGAGAGTACATACATAAAAAAGAAGCCCACATTGTTAGAATAATGAACCCATAGTTAGCTACCTTAGACATTAATTAATCCAATTTTTGTCTTATTTGCCTAGTTTCCATATTCCACCTTATGCAAGTTGTCCTCCACACATCCATAGTGGTCAAACGTGCTAAATTTTAGTCATGGAGAGCTTGGGAAACCTCTTGGAATCAAATCTGCTTTATACCTGGACTCCCTAGCCTATGTCTGCTTTTTCTGAGTTTTAAGGCAATTGGGAAAGTTTGACTAGGTGAAGTTAACTTGTTTTTTGTCCTCATTATCCTCCACTCTTTTATCCTATGAAAAGCATGTATGAGTTGTCCTTCCACCACCTATTATCTTTCCTAATTTATTTTTCCAATTCGTGAGATCCTAGATAGATTTGGAAAGTGCTTTATGCACCTATGGGGGATTTGCTTAGATTTAGTAAGCCTGCTTTTGACTAAATTCGAATGGAATCATTATGCATTCGAATATCTCATGTAATCATTTATTGTGTCAGCCTATGAATTCACAGAGTTGGCTATTGTACACTTATTCAATACAGATTAGTGTTCAGCTCCATATTCAGTCTCTTTTGTGAGTAATTTGCATGTGTAATTGGCAATTGTTGTGAGTGTAATTGTTCTAACACCTGGGTTCAATTTCCACATGGTGTCAGAGCCTTTGTAGATCAATTTATCTCCTTCCAATTTGTATTGCAGGTTTGACATCATTGACTGGGAGCATTCTGCTGACTGACGGGACAATTTCTGAGCTATGGATCAATCTCAGAAGATCATCTTGAATCCATTTAACTTCTTTGAATGGAAAGATGAGATGGAGATACTGTTGAGAGTGAAATACCTCTATAGCATGACTATGGCAACAAAAGTAGAGCCCAATGCAGCTGCAAAGAAGATTAAATGGCACAACAAGAGGGATGAGGCCTATGGTCTCCTGTGTCTGAGCATATCTAGAGACCTCCTTTTCCATCTTGATGGATTGACATCATCGAATGAAGTATGGGAGAAGCTTGTTGATATTTTTGGAAAGACAGATGACATGAGGGGACATCAAATTGAAAATGAATTGATCTCCCTGAGTCCCAATAGCTTTGAATCCCTGCAACTCTATTTTTCCAAGTTCAAAGCACTTGTTTTGCAGCTAAAACAATGTGGGATCAAAAAGAAGGATGAACAATTGGTTTTGGCCATAATCTTGAAGCTTGGCCTTGACTATTCAATGTTTGTATCGACCTTCTATGCCACAAAGTTGACAGCTCAAGCCTGGAAAATGCCTAGCCTTGCAGATTTCATGGAATCTCTCACACAAGAACAAGATAAATTGGTGATGATGGGCACCATCAAACCATCCAAATACCAAGCTCTGGTTGCCACCTGAGCAAAAGAGAGACAAGAACAAGTCTCCAGAGGAGCCTCAAGGTTCCAAGAAGAACCCCCAGAAGAAGAAGAACAAAGGAGAAATGAGCAAGTACGCATACTGCAGTAAGGGAAATCGTTCTGAAATCTCCTGCATGAAGAAGAAAATTGACATTCTGACCTGACTCCTAGAGAAGAATGGAATCTCCCTTATAGACAGCTCAAATAAGAGGGAAGGAGGATCAAATTCAGAAGACAGAGACATATTTCATGCATTGGTTGTTGGCACATCAAGCTCACCTAGTTTCATCATTGATTCTGGAGCTTCAAGACATATGGTTTCGACCAAGGAGGCATTCACCTCACTTGACATGTCGAAAGGTCCACCAATAGTACTAGGAGATGACTCTCTCATTGAAATTTTGGTCAAAGGGAGGATTGATCTTGACAATGGTAAGTTCAGCAATGTGTTGTATGTTCCAGGTCTTGCCTCTAACATCTTATCAGTGTATCAAATGAACCACACAGGGTCTCCAAAGAAGGTCATATTCTCCCCTGATGAAGTTGAGATCACAGAGATATCAAGTGGTAAATTCATTGCAAAAGGAGTTGCAAATCACACTTCGAAGGTATACATGTTCTCACACTTCCTACCCTACTCAAACCCCTCTGCTCTTCTGATTCATGCTAATGAGGCAAGAAAGCTTTGGCATGAAAGATTTGGCCACCTAAATTACAAGTATATTTCTGATCTTAGTTAAAGATAAATGGTCATAGGGTTACCAAAGATTAAGTTTTCCAAAGGAGTCTGTCAAGGTTGCATCTTAGGAAAACACCCAAAGCATAAATTTGAGAAAGCTAGTCATGAGAGAACCTCTGCACCTCTTGAGTTGATCCACAATGATGTTGCTGGCCCATTTCCTCATATGTCAATGAGTTAAGCCAAATATGCATTGACATTCATAGATGAATTTTCCAGCTATTGCTGGGTTTACTTCCTAAAACACAAGTCTGAAGTTTTTGGCCTCTTCAAAGTCTTTAAGGCTTTGGTTGAAAACTAGTCTGGGAGGAAAATCAAGGTCCTCAAATCTGAAAATGGTGGTGAGTATGTCAAGTCTGAGTTTATTAAATATTGTGTAGATGCAATTATTTAGATGTAGCATTCTATCCCTCACACACCACAACAGAATGGCGTTGCTGAGAGGAAGAACAGATCACTGAAAGAGATGGCAACCTACATGATGGAGGCTAAGACTTTGCCACCAAAGTTTTGGGCCGAAGCTATAAACTATGCAGCCTATATCCAGAATAGGGTGCTTCATAAATATCTTGATGGTATGACTCCTTTCGAAGCATGGAGTGGGCACAAGCCAGATGTGATCCATTTCAGGATTTTTGGCTCAAGGGCTTGGGCTAGAATTCCAACAGAAAAGAGGAAGGTTTTGCAGCCCCAAAGCCAAGAGTGTCTATTTGTTGGGTAATCTGAATATTCAAAAGGGTACAAGCTGATCAATTTGAGCACAAACAAATCCTTCATTGAAAGGTGTGTTCAGTTTCAAGAAGAGCCCCTAGCAGCAGTGGAAGTTGGAGAATCCTCTTCACCACCAAAACCTCTGAATGTAAGTGAAGAGATAGTTGAACATGCTGATTCTGATATGTCTAATAATGATGATTTAATTTCATATCCTAACAGTCCTACAAGACCAAAATAGGCATGCAATACCATTCATGCAGCTGGAGAACTAGCTGGAAATCCTAATGATCCTAGGAGGACTAGATCTCAGTTTGAGAGTGCTCTGTGCATGAAAGATCCTATGTTTGCAGAGAAATGCTATCTGATGGTTGAATCAGACCCACAGACATATGAATATGCAGCAAATTATACAATATGGCAAACATCCATGGAAGAATATTTCATCTCACTCCAGAAGAGCAACACTTGGGAGCTGGTTGATCTTCCCTTAGGGAGGAAGCTAGTTCAGTGTAAGTGGGTGTACAAAACCAAATTTGCTGCTCATGGTTCACCTCTGAAGTACAAGGCCAGATTGGTAGCCAAGGGCTACTCACAAGTAAATGGCATAGACTACAATGAGACCTTTGCACCAGTCGCAAAGATGGACTCCATCAGGCTAGCCTTAGCCATTGCAGCTTCAAAGCAGTGGGAGGTACACCACATAGATGTGAAGTGTGCTTTCCTGAATGGAGATATCACTGAAGATATTTACATGCAGCATCCTCAAGGATTTGCTACTAACCCATCTCTTGTTTGCAGGCTAAAGAAGTCATTATATGGGCTTAAGCAAGCCCCTAGGGCTTGGTATGCCAAGATTGATAGCTTTCTGCTATCACTGAATTTTGTTCGATGAAAATCAGATCCAAATGTCTATTTGAAGCTGATTCATAGTTCATTAATGATCATTTTTTTGTATGTCGATGGCCTTCTCATTACAGGAAGCTCAAAGGATCAAATTGCCTCCTTGAAGGATGCAATGAACCATGCCTTCTCAATGACAGATTTGGGCTTATTGAGCCAATTCTTGGGGCTCAAGATTGCTCAAAACAAAGAAGGAATAAAATTACATCAGTCCAAGTATGCCTTGGATTTTCTGAACAAATTCAATATGAAGTATTGCAAGCCAAGCAAGACTCCTTTCCTTTTAGGAGTTAAGCTTGAAGAAGTTGATTCTTCATCTATGGTAAACAATACAATGTATAGGCAATTGATTGGATGTTTGTTGTATCTTACACATACTAGACCTGATATTTATTATGCAGTAAGTGTGGCTTCAACATACATGGATCAGCCTCATGAGATCCATTGGAGAGCAGCCAAAAGGATCTTTAACTTTGTTAAGGGAACAAGGACTCATGGGATCTTCTACAAAGCTAAATCTGATCTTGATTTGATTGGGCAGGTGATAGCACAAATCGAAAGTCAACATCAGGATATGTGTTCATGCTTGCAGAAGGGCCAATCAGCTGGTCAAGAAAGAAACAGAGTGCCATTGCACTCTCATCTACAGAAGCAGGGTACAGAGGAGTTGTAAATGCAGCAACTCAATGTTTATGGTTGCAGGGGTTACTTGGAGAGTGTGGCTTCGAATCAAAATACTCAACTACTATCTACTGTGATAATCAGAGTACCATTTGAGTATGCAATGATCCAGTTTGGAAGCAGAGAACCAAACACATTGAGATCCATATGCACTACATCAGACAACTTGTGCATGATGGCACCATTCACCTACTCTTATGTTCATCTTCAGAACAAGTAGCAAATATATTCACCAAAGTTTTTTATGAGTAGACATTCAGCAATCTCAAATCACCACTAGGGATTGCTGATCATGCTGTGAAGCATGAGTGATGACAAGATTTCCAAATTTTGTTTTATTGTCCATGTTTAAGGGAGGATTTTTCCCATTGGTTTTTTCCCTCTTTCCTTGGTTAAATGGACATGCAGTATGTAAAGGGTGACTAAGCCTTGTTGCTAGGCCCTATAATTTTCTGATATTTTACTCATAATTCAAGCTTAAGGGGGGGTGTTAGAATAATCAACCCATAATTAGCTACCTTAGACATTAATTAATCCAGTTTTTGTCTTATTTGCCTAGTTTCCATATTCCACCTTATGCAAGTTGTCCTCCACACATCCATAGAGGTAAAAATTTCTAAATTCAAGTCATGGAGCACTTGGGAAACCTATTGGAATCAAATTTGCTTTATTCCTAGCCTCCCTAGCGCATGTCTGCTTTTTCTGCTTTATTGCCTACTTTTTCTGAGTTTTAAGGCAATTGGGAAAGTTTGACTAGGTGAAGTTAACTTGTTTTTTGTCCTCATCATCCTCCACTCTTTTCTCCTATGAAAAGCATGTATGATTTGTCCTTCCACCACCTATTAGCTTGCCTAATTGATTTTTCCAATTCGTGAGCTCCTAGACAGATTTGGAAAGTGCTTTATGCACCTATGGGGGATTTGCTTAGATTTAGTAAGCTTGATTTTGAATAAATTCGAATGGCATCCTTATGCATTCAAATATATCATGTAATTATTTATTGTGGCAGCCTATGACTTCATAGGGTTGGCTATTGTACACTTATTCAATACAGATTAGTGTTCAACTCCATATTCAGTCTCTTCTGTGAGTAATTTGCATGTGTAATTGGCAATTGTTGTGAGTGTAATTGTTCTAACACCTGGGTTCAATTTCCACACACATAAAATCACAGTCAATACAAGAAAGTCTCCATAAAATATATCTCACCAAATATTATCCCTTACAATCGCGCATGCAATACAATTGTTCACAACTGCTCTCACACCTATCTCTATGACCCCTCTATATTTTTCCAAAATAGATCTATAAATAGGCTTATTCCTTTACATCAAGGGTCCACCAATAACTAAATTCTAACCGCTACTGACCTATTGCAACAAAACTTGGTCAAAATATACATAAAATATTCAAAAACAGTTATTTTCTCTCTTATCGCGCCAATCTACCCTTGTGTAGTACTACGTGAGCTTGCGTAGCTGCTGTGACGCTGCGCAACTAGATTGTCCCCAACCCCTTGCCAACAACTACCTCTTTTCCTCTTCCCCCAATATTTCATTTGTTCCAGAAATTGGTTGAGGTAGTTAATGCCTTAGGCAAAGCAAGGCATGGAAGCTTGATTGTGTGTCTGAGAAAACCTGCAAGTCTGTAGTCTGGGAAGCCACATTCTTACTTTTGACACAAGGAAGCATGTGATGTGTTCCAGTCCATGCTTTCCCTCAGTTGCAAAATGGTTTTGTTGTTGTTCCTCATTAGGGGATGACACCATTCGATCACTCACACATTTTTAACTCTCTTGAGTCACAGGGAGGTCTCTGTTCATGGTTGTGCAATGTGGTTCATAGTTTGGAGTTGTTTCATCCATCTACATTGTGTTATAGAGTGGTCTAAAAACTTGTTTATTTGTGTTACAGAGTGAATCCCGTGTTGATGTGTTTTCCCTATGGTTTGTTGTGTCATGCACCCTATTTTAGATATGAATTCTATGCAAGACTTAGGAGTGGAAGAGACATAGAATGTGATTGATAAACCTATTGTGGGAGCTCACAATAAGATAAGTGTCTAGTGAATCTTCTCTACACATCCTGAAGAGCACTTGAAGGGAAGGTGTGGCTCGAGGGACTATGGAGCATAGAAGGGGACACTTCCTTGTGTTGGGTGTGTAGGAAACGTGGATGCCAAGATAGATATATATTGTGAGGGTGTACTTATATCTGTGGATGAGCTCACTATATTAGTAGTTATTCCTATCCACTGCCTTAACAACTTGATAAACCCAAAGATAGATTGGCTTAACTGTTAACTGTCTGATAAACCTAATTGAACATTGGCTTGGCTGAGCAGCCTGATAAACACAACTGGTATTTGGATTGGCTGTTCCTTGTTGTGCATTTTGGCCTTATGAGTAATCCTTGGTTGAGTAAGCCTAATAAACCCACCATTGTTTGGCTTGTAAGCCTGCATCCTAATAAACCCAACTTGGTGTTGGCTTGGATGGACAGTATGATAAAGCCAAATAAGGTTGGCTTGACTGTGTGTGTTATGATCTAGCTGTGTGTGAGTCTATTGTTCCCTAGTTCCTTTTGGAAATCATGCCCAACTCGGGGGTGGCAGTTGTGTTGAGAGATTGATGAACAAACTGGCCTATGGTTGGGTGGAACGTTGCAACCACATAGCTAGTTGTGGGACAACTCCATCATCCAATATAAGTATTCTCTGTTATTCTTGTTTATGCAATGTATTTCATATGAATTACTATATTGGTTATGTAAAATGATTATGAATGTGATGAATTCTTGTTAATGTTTTAGTAGAGTTATTGTTGATGAATTTTCTTTCATTTTCATCAACAATAACTCTACTGAAACATTAACAAGCATTCATTACATTCATAATCATTCTACATAACCAATATAGTCATTCATATTTTTCGAATGCTTGTTAATGTTTTAGTAGAGTTACTATTTCTATGTATGTTTTAATTCATTTTTCCTAAGCTCATGAAGGCTAGAAGCATTTTACAGAGTCAGAATGCATCTGACTTAGCATTTCTGCCCCTTGAAATCTGCCTGACGAAGGAAAAAGGAAAAAATCAGAAAAGAGTTGTTGGAACAGGGCAGAATGTGGGTTTCTGTGCCCTGGGATCCACCTATAGAAGGGCAGAAGGTAGGAAGTGGAAGAGTGGCCAAAAGTTCTAAAAAAAAGTTGACTTTTTGATTTCCGAAGTGTGAGGTCAAAAAGTGGAAGTTAGAAATGCAGAAAAATGCTAAGGCTGAAAGTTAAGTTCTACTGTTGGGCAATAGGGCAGACCCGGGTTTAATCCTTTAATGCGCACCAACAAAAGACCCACAGAGTTGGCCCTTTCGGCAACAACCTGCGCGCAGGTTGCAGTCTCACCCGAAACCGCTATGGGGGTGCCGCAGAATCAGGTTTCTGCAAGCAGAGAGGGGGATTACTGTACCTTAGCCTTTTAATAACCTTATTAAACAATAATTACAAGCTTTACCATTCATTCACATACAACTTCGCAAATAAATAAACAGTCGTGACTTGCTCCACCCACTACAGGGAATTCACAGCGAAGCTAAATGTTAGCAGTGATCTAATTATCAGATGTATACAGTTATTAATGCATAAAAGAAACAGAAACAGAAACAATCACAAGAAACCACAACACCGGATATAACGTGGTTCACCCCCAGTATAGGGGCTACGTCCACAAACTGTGTTCTATTCAACTTGCTACAAAACCACAGTTTGATCTGCGCACTCAGCTGCAGATCCTTTCAGTCCTCAAAAAGCCACGCACTCAGCAGCAGGCCCCTGCGCACACAGCTGCAGGTCATTCCTCAATCTTTCTTACAATAATCCTCTGCGCACACAACTGCAGAGGTCGTCCACGCACACAGCTGGGACTTAACCTTTTTCGACAAAACCAATCTTAGCTTCGCCTTAATATTTCTTTCCTCATAAAAACCTAACCTATCTTCTTTACACAAGCGCTTATTTATACTGCGCATTTTTACAAAACCATGGTCTTAAACCATGGGCACCCAAAAAAACCCTAAACCCTGGATTTAAACCACGGGTTTATTACAAAAAGGGGGTTTTGACTTACCCTGACACCCCTAAGACTATCTTGGCCCATAACTCCACATACCAACAGCCGCGAAGTTACCAAAACTGGTAATCCTTAGGGTACGCACCCCAACAGGCCCCTAAGACTCACTAGTGGCCCGTCCCGGGACACTTTGCGAGGACTCTGGTGGGATAATCTTCTGCGCGAGGGTCTGGAAGCGACTGGTGAGATTATGCCGTATATCATCAGCGGCTTTCTCCTTTTCCACCAATTCCTATAATACTGAAGATGAGTCTGTGTCAGCCTTTTCCTGCGCAAAAGTGTCATAGGTCTTCAAGAGTTTGAGCTGGCTTTCCGCAGTATTGGTCAATTCTAATGCTTCATCAACCAGGGGCTATAGCGCATTTTCCAGCATCGTTACCTTCGTCCTGTAGGACTCGATTTCCTGCTGAAGTTCCTTGCTGCGCTTCACTTTAGCCATCTTCTGCATAGGTGGCAGCGTCTTGATTTCTATTCTGACTGCGTCTAATTCATCCTGGTGCAGCTTGACGGTTTCCTGGATCTTACCTACATCTGGATGGTCCTGTAGTTTTTCCCATGCTTCTATGTTGTCTTCCATTAACTTTGCAACGCTGGCCACATTAGCTGATATTTTTGCTGCTGAAGCCTTCATGTCCTGCTGGCGCTGTTCTCGGGCCTCTGGTGGAGTCTCAGGAGGAATGCGCAGTTGAAGCTCTTCTATTTGGTGCTGGTGTTCTATCCTCATCCTTTCAACCTCGCTGTGGGAATGCTGAGCATAGTCTCGCAGCTTAGCGATTCTCTACTCTGGTTCCTTTGTGCCCTGTATGTCGGAGTCAGAAAGACTCTGACATGCCTCGTCCAATGCTCGCATCAACGTAGTTGTTGTATGTTCAGCCTCTTTCTTCTGTTGTGCGATTTCTTCTAGGCGTGCTGCAAAGGTTTTGTTTTGTTTGATGGTGTCTTCCAATTGGATTTGGGACAATTGGGTTCGGGCATGGATCTCCTTTGTAATCGCGAGCTGGCAGAAGTGCAGCTCTGACATAGACATCTTTGTATAATCAAGCCGCGCGGTGATATCCGTCTGGGGTCGGGACTCGGTGTCAGGCTGTATTAGAGTTGCTCTTGGTACCTGTGCCTGGTGATCTCTGGGTGGCCATTTCCTAATATCCTGGTGCGTGGGTGCTGTAGTGCTACTTGTCGCCGTACTGTGTGCTGATTTTACTGCTAGCTCTTTTAGCTTTGATACCCTGTTTGCGATACCTGAGAGCCCGACAAGATGCAGTTCCGCAAACTCTGACCATTTTTTAGTAAGTGCTGACGTAGATTGTTCTAGAGCATGCTCCAACGCATCCAGCGTAACAGTGGCTTCTTCCTCAATATCTTTGTCCTTCGACGCTTTTGCCTTTTTGCGGGACTGCGGCTTGGTTACCTCGGCTACTTCTGGTGACTTGCGCTTCATTTGTGGGTTAGGATCTGATATGGTCTTGACCGACTCCTCATCCTGTCCATCCTATTCATCCTGCCCATCCTGTTCATCCTGCCCATCCTGTTCATCCTGTCCGTCGTCATCCCTCTGTGAATCACTGAGGTCTTCGCTATCTTCCAATGGGCTTTGCTGCTGCACCTGGCTAGTACCTGCGCCAATATTGGTAGCTGGGGGAACCGAAATAGAGGGTTTTTTCCCTAAATCTTTTAGCCATTCGGCCGGCCAGTGCTGAACTATCCGCTTGATATCTGGTTCGGTGACTACATATGGTAATTTGAAGCATTGTCGTTGTGGATCTGCACGAGCTTGAATGAAAACATTATGCATATTAGCACTAAAGTGCGCGACGCCCTCGTATTGAGAGAACACTTTGTTGGTAAGTCGAGGTGTTCGCACAATCTCATAGTGAATACTCATAGCATAGAAGACGAACACAGTGTTCGTCATCTGCTGGGTTTCCTTATCTGAGGATATCCATAGGGAGGCATACCTCGCTGCCCCTGGTGTGCCATGGTTTATTTCTACAAACTGGGCTTCAGTGGGTTCTTTCCACCCAACTAATGCAATAAGGATTATAATCCGGGAATAATGAAAAGGTCTACCTTTTTCTTGCGCATCGCGGGAATCCTCCAAAAACTCCTTCGCAAGATATCCGACCCAATTATAAGTATACCCCTCAGCACAGTTCATAGCAATCCGGATAACCGGGGCAGGTACTTTAGTTGGCCTGCATTTCCGTATGAGTTTGCAGGCTAAGAGTTCAGCTGCAAACCGAATGGGCTGCTCCCAAATCGCAGAAGTGTGATAACCCCGTTTCCCTTTTGTCAGGCCAAACCGCTCCTTCATGGTTTGCGCGAGCTTTGTATCATCATGTTTGGACGGAAATTCGGTTCCCGGATCAAGTCCTGCCATGGGTAACCCTGTGATCCTATGGATGAGGGCGGTGTCAATAGGAATTTTCTGGTCCCCTATCCATAAATAGCCGTCATGCACCAGGGCTAGTAACTTCTTGGCCACTACAGTCACATGTATGCCACGTCCGAAATGGGGAATGTTAAATAGCTTGAGTAGGCCAGCTTTGTCCAGGCCCGCAGCCCATGTTTGCACTTTCAGTAGTGTGACCCTATGATCGGGGTACTTGACGCGGTGCAAGTATTCTACTGGTTCAAACTGTGGGAACTTTCCATGGTCATTGGTGTCGTGATCACTGTACTTAAGCCGATCAATCTTCCCTATCATACTTCCGATCAACTGTACTCCTGGTGGCAACGAGGGTGTGGCTAATGTAAATTGCTTTTTCTGACGGGGTAACGCGGTGCCTGGAAAAACAGGTGGTAGATATGGTGGCCGTGGTGGTGGAATATTATCCCTTCCCCCGGCCGGGGCCTGTGCGGAACCAGAGGGCTCCATAGGATGAGCCACTAGTGTTTTCCCTGTTTGTTGCGGCCGGTCTTGGTTGCGCTTGGTGCAAATTTCAGTTCTAGACTTTTTCCTGGTAGACCGTGTTTGCATCGGCCGTGGTGGTGCTAGAGGAGTGGCTTCATAGTGAGCTATGGCAGGTGGCCGATTAGAGCAGGTGATCAAACCCTCTTGCTCGAATTCTCTGACCAAGGCATCAATCTCGCGTTCGGTGGTCATGGGTTCACTCAGAAATCTTGAAGAAATGCAGGATGCAATTTTTCCTAACTTAGGCATCTTCTTATACACGCCATCAATCAAATCGGGTAGGACAGTGCATTGAAGGCACCAAATCTCACGAAAATCTCGTCCATGTGGAGCACGATTGCCGGTACTAGTCTTAGTACAGTCATTTAAAGAAATTAAAATCCCGCCGCCACCAAATTGGTTGCCTCCCAACGGTCTGATTTTGAGCCTCGCTACATTTTTGGGCCGCGGCAGGATCATGGTTGAAGCCTCAGGGCAATAAGCAACCTCGGCCCAATAGTGCCCTTCGACCCGACCGGGTAGTATCTGCGACAGGACTATTAGATTTGAGGCACTAGCGTCTTGGCTCTGCCCCTTGATTTGATATCCAATTCCTGGATGATCAACATTTTCCTTGTCGTGATTTGATCAGAAAGCTATATCTAGAATATGACCACTTTTATTAATGGGAAATGCGATCAAAAAGCGATCCACAAGATCATCCCCACTTACAGTACTGTGGCGGAGCTCAACCTTCATATGCCCATTTTCCGCTATAGGGTCCAAGATATATATGAACTTATGCATCCACTCCTTACGAGGTGTGTTTTCCATTGCTGTATATTTATGCCTCAAATGTCCCTGAAGGCTAGTCCGCGCCTTGAACTTACTTCGCACTTCTTGCGTTTGCCTTATGACTCTGGGGCGCAGGAATTTCTGGTAGGTTCCGCGACGGGGTTGAGACTTTGTATGATCAGTCCCCCATGCTGTTGTGGCTTCGACTGCTATTTCCAGACTCTGGGTGTTTTGTGACGGAGGTACTTGTTCTGACATAGGTGCAATAAATTCTCCAGGTTCTGTCATCCCAACTGGTTCAGGCAATTCTCTAGGCTGTTCTCTAAGGCATCGAAGAGACTGAGTGATCTGCGTGCATCTATGGCCATGTAGCTCATACAGTGGATTCTGCCAATTCTCCAGACCATCATCTGAATCAGACATGCAGGAGCTATCACATTGCCAATCCATTACACCATCATCATTAGGCTCGACATAATCTGCATCCTTGGCTGTGATGTTGTAGATGTGGTCTAGAGTATCATGTTCCCCTTCATCTCTGAGTGGTTCTGTATATCATTCTCCTTGGGATGGTTCGAGGGGTATAATAACACGCAGGCCATTTCCTTTGAAGGTCATCTGTCTCCTTTTAAGGTTGATGATTGCAGCATTGACCATGTCCCACTCAATTCCCAACAGGGTTGGGTAAGGGTTGCTGTCATCAATGATCTCAATAACTTCAAAATCTGCTAGAGTACTGACCCCATCGATGTCGATTTGAACACTAAGAAGTCTCCCTAGCGGTACAATCCTTTGTTGGTTAGCTAGTCGTAGTTGTATAGGTGACCAAACCAGGGACGGCTTTCCCATTTGTCCCCAGGTCTGCTTGGGTAGGACATTAACGTCTGATCCAAGGTCCAAAATGACATCAGTCATATCATATTCTCCTATCTGAACGTTCAATCTCATTTCCCTTCTCGTTCTTCGAACACGACTAACATTTTTCTCCTGATCAATTCCTCTCTGAGGGTCTGTGACAGCAAGAAATTTTTGCAGCTCTTTTAGAGCGTTGTGATTCCGCAAGAGTTTCATACAGCTCTGCAAGAAAGAGGATAGTGTACTTACTTTATCCGTCGAGGCCTCCTGTGGTTGCGACGCCTGCTGAGGTTGCCGCACAGGTACTTCTGCAGCGCTAGGGTCAACACTATCGCACAGGGCCTCCTGGACTAGGACTTTCTTGGAGGCCTTTTGTACGCACACCGCGGCAGGTTGCTTTGGTGAGTCTTGAGTATGCGTCGTAGCTCCACTCCGAGTGACCACATTGATGGCTGGGGCAGGTATTTGTTCCGCGGAAATCAACTGAATAGTTGGGGTAGGGCCACGGTTGTTTTCCTGAATCTTTGCGAGGATCTAGGGGCACTGTTTAATCACGTGATCCAATGCGCGGCAATACCGACAGGTCGTAGTGGGGTTCCGACAGTCGCGAGCCAAGTGACCGGCTTGGTTACAATTGTAACACACAACCTGGCCTCTACCTCTTTCGGTCATTCCACCACGGCCACGACCGCCAAAAGCACCTCTTCCGGAGGCGGCACCGCGATAACTATAGCCATAATTATTCGGAACTTCATTGTGGACTCGGTAGGCATCAGAGGTGCACTCTCGCATAAGGTCGTAGCTACGACACTCGTCTTCATTATGCCCTACAGACTTACAGAACTGGCAGTAGGGGTTTTTGGGAACTTGAACATATCTCTGAAGAAGATGGCAGTGCTCAGGGTAATGCTGGCCTGAGGTTCGGCAAATCTCACAATATAGAACACCGGCATTGAATTGGTTGGGCGTGCCCATAGTTAGGTATGTTCTGACCATGGGGCACTGGTCCCTATCGTGACCCTCAGTCCGACATTGCGTACACCAGACCTCCTCTCGACTGGTTTTATCTTTTTTCATATCACGAAGCTCCAGGGCCATCGCTGCCAGCTGCGCTTGGATTTGAACAATACCAGAATCATCTCCGATGGGAGTGGTCTCTAGCTTCATTGCGATTTCCAGAGCCTCTTGCTGGTCAGCAACCTTCTGTTGCATGAGCGAAGTTCTGATATGTGGCAATAACGCTGCGATGAACCATTCCTTGTGCTGCGCAGGACTAATGGTGAAGATGACTTGGTCTAATAGAACTTTGAATCTCTGGTCAAAGTCCCAAACGGATTCGCCGCGCCGCTGTTGAATCTATTTGAGTTCAGTGATGCTCTGTGATTCCGACTTTGGTTTCTTAAATTCCTTAATTATGGCGGCCTTGATTTCATCCAAAGTGGGGTGCTGATTACTGGAGAATTTCATGAACCAGGTCAAAGCCTAGTCGCGAAAGGAAGTAATGAGCTGCGCGGTTCTCACATCAAGGTCGGTAATACTCTTCGCGTTCTAGACGGCCTCACACAAAAACCAGAACTGTTCTGGATCTTCTGATCTCGTTCCTTTGAAGATGGGCATCTTAATGTCATCAGCTAGGTGGGCCATGGTGGTTCTGGGAGGGTTGGGAGGGGGACAGGACGTTGAGGGAGGGGGGTTTACAGGGGCAGATTTACCTGTGGCCGGAATACTTGGACTTGGTTTCCTGTCACACTTCGACCGAACTTTAGGGGTAACAAAGTGACGCTAGGGGGTAACAGGAGGGTTTCCTACCGAAGGGTTTTCTTCGGGGTCTGGCTGTGGAGGGTTTACAGGGGGAAATGCGGTGGTCTTTCCTGAGGAGTAGGACTCAAAATCTCTTTTATACCGTTGCGCACTTCGCGGCAACCCACTTTGTGCTTCGAGAATATTCTCACTTGCAAACATATGTTAGTACTACTAAACTAACAGTCTGATTCAAAAAATAATATACCCTTTTCAACCAATAGTATTTTGATCTTCAAGCTTAAGGAATTTAAAAAATTACCACGGGGCCCCTTGAAAAACTGCCGTTCAGCTTCGCTGAAAGACGTGCTTGTATCAATGGCAAACTCTGTCACGAAGGCCTCCAACGTTCGCGTCGTCCAGAAATCGATAGTGCGGGAGACCTCGTTGTTCATGTGTGGCACAAGATTGACCCTTGCGGAGGTCCACACAGGAATCCGTTGAGCTTGAAAGTTCGTCCTCCTTTCCGTTAACCTAGACAACCACTGGTGCAACTCTATGTGGAAACTACCAAAGAAAATTTCATAAGCATCACAAAAAACATACCTTTGTAAAAAGTCACTGGCGCTTCGACACGGATTCGTATTCTCTTGCTATGCGAATTTCAGACAAGTCTTAGCAAACCAATCCCCGATTTCCTTCACAGAGGGCCTCCAGATCATAGCCCCTGAGGTACAATGTAAACCCCTTCTTGAGCAGATAATGAGTTCAACCGGCAACGGAACCAATTTGTTGGGCAATAGGGCAGACCCGGGTTTAATCCTTTAATGCGCACCAACAAAAGACCCACAGAGTTGTCCCTTTCGGAAACAACCTGCGTGCAGGTTGCAGTCTCACCCGAAACCGCTATGGGGGTGCCGCAGAATCAGGTTTCTGCAAGCAGAGAGGGGGATTACTGTACCTTAGCCTTTTAATAACCTTATTAAACAATAATTACAAGCTTTACCATTCATTCACATACAACTTCGCAAATAAATAAACAGTCGTGACTTGCTCAACCCACTACAGGGAATTCACAGCGAAGCTAAATGTTAGCAGCGATCTAATTATCAGATGTATACAGTTATTAATGCATAAAAGAAACAGAAACAGAAACAATCACAAGAAACCACAACACCGGATATAACGTGGTTCACCCCCAGTGTAGGGGCTACGTCCACAAACTGTGTTCTATTCAACTTGCTACAAAACCACAGTTTGATCTACGCACTCAGCTGCAGATCCTTTCAGTCCTCAAAAAGCCGCGCACTCAGCAGCAGGCCCCTGCGTACACAGCTGCAGGTCGTTCCTCAATCTTTCTTACAATAATCCTCTGCGCACACAGTTGCAGAGGTCATCCACGCACACAGCTGGGACTTAACCTTTTTCTACAAAACCAATCTTAGCTTCGCCTTAATCTTTCTTTCCTCATAAAAACCTAACCTATCTTCTTTACACAAGCGCTTATTTATACTGCGCATTTTTACAAAACCATGGTCTTAAACCATGGGCACCCAAAAAAACCCTAAACCTTGTATTTAAACCACAGGTTTATTACAAAAAGGGGGTTTTGACTTACCCTGACACCCCTAAGACTATCTTGGCCCATAACTCCGCTTACCAACAGCCGCGAAGTTACCAAAACTGGTAATCCTTAGGGTACGCGCCCCAACATCTACGATTTCCGAGTTCCAGGTGAAAGGTAGAAAGGTGGTCAAATGATTCCATTGAACATTGATTCTCTGATTTTTTAGTTCTAGGAGGAAGGAGGAAAGGTAGAAGGAATAAAGTTGGTCAAAGGATTCCATCGAACGTTGATTCTCTAATTTCCGAGTTCCGGGCGGAAGGAAGAAAGGTGGTCAAATGATTTCGTCGAACGTTGGTTCTCTGATTTACGAGTTTCGGTCGGAAGGTGGAAAGGAAGAAAAGAAGAAGGGTGGAAGGTTAATGTTTATATCGTTTTTTTTGCTCCCGGTTCCCAGATTCTGTTGTGGAAAGGCAGAAAGGGGAGTGTGGAGGGAAGAGTGTAGAAAGGAAAGGTCTAGTGTGGAAAAGGGTGTTCCCAGTCACAGAAGGGATCTGTCAAGGGGTTAATTTAACTAAAATTTTAATTACAGGGTATAGTCTAAACGAAAAAGGATTATTACTATATAAAGATAGGCTACATATACCTAATGTACCTAATATTAAGTTACTAATTTTAAATGAAATTCATAAGACTCCTTAATCAGGACATCCTGTTTATTAGAAGACTATAACCATGTTGCAGAAGGATTATTTTTGGCCAAACATGAAGAATGAACTAGAAAAATACATTACCAATGTTTTGAATGTCAACAAGTTAAGACTGAACACCAGCATCTACCTGGATTACTACAGCCATCACCTATCCCTAGCTGGAAGTGAGAAAAAATCAGTCTTGATTTTATTATAGGTCTACCTAGGAATCAAAATCTGAATGAATTGATAATGGTAGTCGTTGATAAACTTAGTAAAGAATCTCATTTTATACCTATAAAAACCACTTACAAGGCTGCTAATATTGCTGATATATTCATGAAACAAATATTTCATTTACATGGGATAATGAAAGTTATAATTTCAGACAGAGACCCTAAGTTTACGGGAAATTTTTGGAAGTATTTGTTTAAAGGACTGAATACTATTTTAAATTTCAATACCTCTTTTCATCCCCAGATGGATGGATAGACTAAAAGAGTGAATCAAGTGTTGGAAGATATGCTCATAATGTATGTTAAGGAACAACTTGGTAAATGGGAAGATTACTTACACCTAGTAGAGTTTGCTTACGACAATCACTACCAAGCTTTAGCAAGATACAGTCCATTTGAAATTTTGTATGGCAGAAAGTGCAATACCCCCATCTCATGGAGTAACCTAGTTGACAGGTTAGTATTAGGGCCTGAACTACTAAAAGAGATGGAGTTAATTGTAAAACAGGTGCAAGGTAACTTGAAAGTTGCATAAGACAGACAAAAAAGTCAAGCAGATCTTAAATGAACTCAAAAAGAGTTCCAGGTAGGTGAACATGTCTTTATTAAGGTAAGAGCTAAAAAGAGTTCCTTGAGATTAGGAAGTTGTGCTAAGTTAGCACCCTGATATTGAGGAACTTTTGAGATACTATCTAGAATAGGATAGGTGGCATATCAATTGGCTTTAATGCAAAATTTGAAGGTTCATAATGTTTTTCATATTTTTGTGTTAAAAATATATATACATAATGCTACTCATGTTATAATCTGGAATGATGTGCAGGTGGAACCCGAAGGAGATTTTCTGGTGGAACAAGATTCCATCCTTGAAAGGAGGGAGATCTTGCTTCGGAATTGCACCATTGGTTAGGTGAAGGTGCAATGGAAGCACCTTAGTCCAGAAGAAGCCACCTGGGAATTGGAGAGTCATATGCGGGCTACATATCCAATTCTGTTCGAGGGCAATTCTGAGGATGAAAAATAAATAACATCAAGGATGATGTTATAATTTAAGGGGTGTGTATGTCACATGCCCCAAATTGAAAAACATTTTATGTTTTAAGAAACATTATGTTATATTTTATTATAAATTTTGTAATTAATGACCAAGTGGGGTCAAGGATAATTGAATGTAATTGCTGAATATTTTATTAACTAATAAATGAAAGATGAGACAACAACTTAAGGAAGCTGTTAAATTAGTGTTTTACTGGTCACTTGGTGGAGTATGCTGGGTTGAGAGCATATTGACACTTGGTAGCATCCTCAAACTACTTCTAGCTGTTGTAGGAGGAAACATCCCTATTTTGGTGGTCATGTTCCCCAAGAAAGTGGAACAAGAGCAGGTGGCTCATTAAGTGAAAACTGACCCAAAAGACCTAGGCATGCTAATAAAAATTCCCATTGAAGACAACTGAGGCTGCTCATTCTTGACCTGTGAAAATTCTGAGTGAATGAAGTACACAATAAAATTTGATGGAGGGGACTAGCAGAAGTTGGTTTTGTGTCAAAACTACTGAAGATATGAACTAGTGCAGTTATTCTAAGCTAAGTTCATACTACTACAAGGATAATAGATTTACTGCTGAATACTTGGTAGAGTTGCAGAGGATTACTAAACTACATCTCTCACCTAGTACTTCTACCAGGTGGACCAGAAGATAAGCTCGGAGGTCGTGATATTTGCAGTTCAGCTATCTCCAGGAGTTGGTTGGGAGGAACAGGTTCCTTAAGATGTTGTCACCTCTTCTACATTTCCAGGTTCTACATGATTTATTTAGTTTTCTAATTTTTTATTTACATATAGAAGGATTGAGTTTAAGCAATACTGTGTTATGCTTATGTTCTGTTATTGTTAGGGTTAGTTAATGAAATATTTTACTGTCAAAAGATAGTCAATGCTAGATTAGATATAATTAGGGTAAATGCTTAGAATAATTTCTAGTTTTACTGATAGATTAAAAAAATAGCTAAATGTCTTTTCCCACACCTTTTAAAAGGTAGTACTCTACTGCAGTAGGTTAGATTAAATTTTGATAAGTGTTGAATGAAGTATGCTTGAATGTGTTTATTTACCTTCTTCATATTTCATAAGAGTTAATCATAAGTATGCTATTCCTTTCTACTTCAGATGTTTTACTAAGATAGAGTACCATGTCATAGCATAAACAAAATTGTCTCTAAGGAAGATTTAAAAATATATATACACTCAGTCTATTTAATTATTTACACAGTAGATAGATTATTTACTATAAGTCTATTATTATAGTAACCAAAAGACATTATAAAACATAAAATAAATAAGTAGGGTTAACTTAAAGAAACAGTAAAATAAGGTAAGAAATTACTTAGATGACTTCACAATTAATCTAAGTAAAAATGCAATTAATCTAAGTAAAAATGTAACTTTAATAACATTAAAATCAAATATTAAACTCTGTATTAATTTAGAAGTAATCAGGGTTTTATAAATAAATCATGTTTTTTAAGAAACTATAAAATATAAATAACATTACCTTTTCTTTTACCAGTAGAGGGAGTATCCAGTTTCAGTCATAAACTAATTAAAGCATACATACTTCATTTGTATAACCACAAATATATAATAAATGAATATATAAAATAAAATACATTTTCCACAAGAAACAATATTAAAACTGTATGGTAAATATAAACTAAGAGAAATTAAGTAAGGACTTTTCAAAATATTCAACCTTTCTTCTATCTATTTACTGAAGTAAATGCTTTTGACAGTAAAAATAAAATTATGTTCTAAAAACCAATTGTCTGAACATTTGGTTTCACTTTTAAACATAATCAAAACAAATATCAATTTACAGTAACAATAACTCTGTGTAGGATTAATTTAAAAGAATTGAAGATAAACCAGAACAGGTAAAAAATCTCACAACATGCCATCTTTTTCTTAAAAACCATAGTATATATATATTATCAATTATATAAATTACAAAACAGTAAGTTTCCAAGATTATTCAAAATAGAAATAGCATTCTAAACCCTAAACCATTACTGTAATCATATTAGTTATAGCCTAATGCCTGTTTTACAACAAAGTCATGGATTAAAGCCTGATCAGAAAAATAACATACTGTATAATCAAAACTACGGTCGAGAAGGCCACTCAAGTATTTATCAAGTCACGGACATGAAGGCCCAAAGTATTCCTTCACGATATAGCCACTAGGGCTTCAAAGATCTCTTAACAACATATCATAGTCTTGGCCATATGGCCTTCCAAATCAAATAGATCACAATGTAGCCACAGCCCAGTAGTAATCCAAGAACCAAGCAGACAACATCAACAAAAAATCACCATACAACTAGTGCAAGAGAAACCTCAAGCAAGACCAAGGATTACCAGGATGGATACAAAGCCTGGAATCCCTACGTGGAGTTTCTATGGCATAGTGTAGCATAGACCCTTCACTTGAAAGCCTACATAAGTATAATAAAACACTAAATGAGAAATGTATACAAATGATAGAGTTAATATCTTATGAACAAATGTAGAATAGTTGTAAAATACAAATAAATTCCTCACCTGAAGAAACTGACCTCAACCTTGAACTGGGTAACGAGAACAAACCCTAGCCACCAGAACATTTACGCCAAGCAATGAAGGAAGCACCGTCAAGAAACCCTAACAAGGAAGTCCAAATCAATGTCAAAGTAAACCAAACACTGAACTCACACAATAGCGTTTTACCACTACACAAGTGCCAAAGGATATCTCACACAGAGGCTTTAATGGCGACAAAGACCACACACTCATAGAGATAAAGAATAGTAGTAAAACTCACATATGCAGAGGATGGAGAGGAAGTTAAAGACTCTCATAGGTAAAGGTAATCCATAGAAGCGAAAGTTCTCATTTGCAACAGGAAATAAATAGTGAGTCCATGCAGCCATGAGCCTGCAGCCCTCCCATTCCAAAGTAATGGGAAAATTTAGTTAAATGCGATTTTTGAGGGTTTAGGAGAACTTATATGGTAAAACCCAAAGGTCAAAACCCTAACCAATGAACGTCGGCCATGTGGCTTCAGATATATTTGTGAAATGTGGGTTTTATATTATAGTTTGAGACCTCTTTGGAGCATCCTGCACACATTAACAATTTATAAAGGAACTATGGTTACAACACGTTTCATAACATTCAATATATTATAACCCTAATGAGTATTGTAGGGAGTTTGAAATAATACTAAGGTATATAATGTCATGTTTTGCAATATTTGGGAATGGGTAAATAGTCATGTAAGAATTATTCAACTTTATTTGCATAATGAACAACAATTTATGAGAAACCATAGCATTGTAAAAGACCTTGTAAAAGACTTAATCAATTATGTATGAATGCTTGCAAGTATAGAAAACTGCATAGCTGAATTCCTAGTCTAGGTATTAATTTAGTATCGTTATAAGATACTAATGTTTGTTTTTCATTTTCCCCTTGTGAGGTAAAGAATCTTACAAAGGTTAGGTAGAATAGATTTTATAGAAGATGATCTTATTCTTTTTTACACAAAAGCAGTAATACTATAGTTTAAAGATATTAAATTTGTATTATTGCATCTCTAGTTCCTCAGTACTAGAATAGTTAGTAAATTGTCTTATTCACTAGGTTTCTATTTCCATGTGTGAATGTCAATCATTGTACTTTATGACTATATCTAGATTTTTAGAGTTTATTTAACTCATTTATTGTTGAAAACAAATAATCTTGAATCACCTTAGCTTCAAGTAATTCAGTATAAAAGGATCTGTTATACCATTACCTTTCAATAGAATTATATATACGAGCTAAACTCATAATAGAATGATAGAAATTAGATGAACAAGTTAAAGTTGAAGCGAATGGAAGAACAATTGGACTATGTTCAGTTTACAAGACACTTATGTCACCAGAAAACTAATTAAAACATAAATATATACAGATCAACGATACCTCATTTATTGCTCAAATCTCTAAAATAAATAAATTCACTAGCATTATATTTTATGCTAGTTGAGATAATAATCTCGATCTGAAAATTGGTGACAAAATGTATTACCTGTAAAGGACCTATAAAATAAGCATCACTTCACTGTATTAGCTAAAAATCTAAGTAAGCCTTGATCTCAACTGAAGTTCCTTCATTTTTTTCACAAAATAGTAAAACAAACTTAGCACTAGTAATTAAACAAATGTTTCAATTATTGTTGTTCCAAATCATAACCTGCTAAATCAAATCCTTAATAATGATTATGAAAACAAACAATTAAGTATGCAGAACTAGAAATTAACAAAAGAATTAGTTCTAGTTTAAACCTGATTAGGTTAACCGTTAACAGTTAAATGTTCCTCAGTAGTGACGATTGCAAACATTTAATGTCATATGAAAATTTTTAAATTTTTACGAATTTTTGGAGTATTACACTACCTCAGTCATACAAAGACATGATTGAGTTTGAGGAACCTAGAACTCTAGAAGAGGCTATAAGAAAGGCCAAGTATTTCTATGATTAGAACAAAAGAAAACTGGATTCCCAGAAGACATGGAAGGACAAGAAGAATGAAAAGTTTGACCAAAGGAAGAAAGGTTTGAAACCTTCTCACTTCGGAAGTCAGCAAATGAAGCCATCACAAGCTGTGACTAAGCCAACAAGAGTGATGGAAGACATGCCAAGAGATCCAAAAGAGATCAAAGAACTACTCCAATGTTGGGGATCTAGAGGAAACCATATGCGCAAGAACTATACTCTTGAGAATGGGTATGTAAGCAAAGCTCACAACGCCCAAGGAGCTAAAATGGTGGGTCAAGTAGCAAGGACTGTCCCTAGAATTTATGTAGTGCAAGAGGAACGTTAGGCATATCATCAATCAATTGTGGTTGAAGTTGAAGGTAAGATTGTTGAGAAATTTGTTTCTGTTTTGATTGACCCTGGATCTACTCACAGTTACATCACTCCTATAATATTTGATATTTGTGCTTTTAAGAAGTTAAAGAATAGAAATTCATGGTTAGTTCAACTAGCCACTGGAACCAAGAGAAAATTTAGTGAAGTGGTAGAGAAATGTCCACTTGTCATGCATGGGTTAGACATCTATATAGACCTTAATGTTCTTCCACTTGGTTCCTATGCTATTATCATTGGAATGGATTGGTTAGAAGTTCATAGATTCAAGCTTGACTTTTACAATAAGAATTTTGAATGCATGGATGAAGAAGGAAACCCACTGCTTGTAAGAGGCATTCCAAAGGTGATTTATGTTAGGTAGATTTCAAAAATGCAACTGAAGAAGTTCTATAGGAAATGTTGTAGATTGTATGCATCCCATGTTTTGGAGGTAGCATAGAATGAAACTACGAGGTTGGAAGACTTTCATGTATTGCAGGAATTCATGGATTTTTTTTTTGATGAAATTCCAGGGTTTCCTCCAAAGAGGAACATTGATTTTACAATTGACCTTGTGCCTGGAGCAGCACCAGTGTCCAAGACACCCTGCGTGATGAGCACCCAAAATTTCTAGAGATGAAGATGCAGCTGTGAGAGTTGTTGGAAAAGAAGAATATCAGGCCAAGTCTATCCTCTTGGAGAGCACTAGTTCTTCTAGTGTAAAAGAAATATGGTACACTCGGGTTGTGTATTGATTACAGACAGTTGAACAAGGTTACTGTGAAGAATAAATACCCTTTACCTTGAATTGATGACCTTTTTTATCAAATTATAGGAGCAAAGGTATTTTCCAATATTGACTTAAGGTCTGGTTACCATCAGGTAAGAATGAAATATGAATATATCAATAAGACAACCTTTAGAACACGGTATGGACACTTTGAGTTTGAAGTGGTACCATTTGATCTCACAAATGCACTAGCTACATTCATGTGCCTCATGAATAGTGTTTTCAACAAATATCTAGACAAGTTTGTTCTTTTCTTCCTAGATGACATTCTTATTTATTCTAAGGATGAAGAAGAGCATGAAGAACATTTGAGGACAACATTGAAATTGCTAAGGGAGCATAAGGTGTATGCAAAGTTAAGAAAATGAGACTTTTATAAAGATAAAATTCACTATTTGGGTCACATTATCTCAGAGGAAGGAATATATGTGGATCCTGAGAAGATTGAATCCATTATGAATTGACCAAACCCAAGAAATGTGACAGATGTGAGATCTTTTATGGGACTTGTAGGATACTAGAGGAGATTCATTGAAGGATTCTCGAAGGTTTCTCATTCAATCACTTATTTGCAAAATAAGGGGATAAATTTTGAATGGACACCAAGATGTGAGGAGAGCTTCCAGCAGTTGAAGAATATTTTTACAAGTGCACCAATTTTGAAGATTGCAGACCCAGAAAAATACCTTGTGGTGTGTACGGATGCATGTAATCAAGGACTTGGAGGAGTTCTTATTGAAGACAACCACGTGGTATGCTATGAGTCAAAAAATTCGAAGGAATGTGAGAAGAAATATGATACTCATGATCTAGAATTTGCATCCATAGTACATGCTCTCAAGATGTGAAGGCATTACTTAATGGGAAGGAAATTTGAGCTAAGGACGGACCATTGTGGTCTGAAATACTTGTTTTCCACAGACAACTCTAAATGCTAGGAAAGCTAGATGGCTAGAGTTTTTGCGTGAGTTTGATTTTGAAATCAAACACATAAAAGGAAAAGAAAATAAGGTGGCTGATGCACTCAGTAGGAAGGTGCATGAAATGCATGTGGCATCTCTTAGTACTTTCCAATAATATTTGAAACAATAGATTATTAAAGGAAATGTATGTGCAGATAAAGGACAAGTTGCAACAAAAGAGCCTTGAAAAGAATTATGAGGGATATAAATTGGAAGAAGATGAACTTCTTAACTATAAGAACATAATTCATATTCCAAATGTGGCAGACCCGAGGAGAATTCTTATGGATGAAATCCATCAAGCTCCATATTTTGGTCACCTAGGATATCAAAAAATAGTTGCTACAATCATAAAGTAGTATTTTTTATCGGTAATGAAAAAATACATTGCTGAGTATATTTCTAAGTTCATGAAATTTCAGCAGTTGAATGTTGACCATCAACACCCAGCAGGTTTGTTGCATCCCTTACAAGTGCCATAATGGAAATGGGAAGTTATTTCCATGGATTTCATTACAGGATTTCCAATGACTGTGAGATAACATGATTCCATCATGGTTGTGGTGGACAAGTTGAGAAAGGAATCACATTTAATACTGGTCAATTCCATGTATAAGGTTGATTCCATTGCAAAAAATTTCATGAAGGAGATTTTCAGATTGCATGGATTTCCTAGGGCAATAATTTGTGACATGTATACCAAGTTTACTTCCAATTTTTGGAAAATTATGTTTCCAGATTTGGGTACAAAGATGAACTTCAGCACTTCCTACCATCCTCAAACACATGGAGAGAGAGAGAGAGAGAGAGAGAGAGAGAGAGAGAGAGAGAGAGAGAGAATAAGGTACTAGAATACATGCTTGGCATCTATGTAATGGATAAACCATCCAAGTGGGAGGATTATTTACACTTGGTAGAATTTGCATATAATAATAGATAGCAAGCATCATTAGGAATGAGTCCATATGAAGCTTTGTATGGAAGACGGTGTAGGACACCAAGAAATTGGGATAATCCAGTGAACAAGATTGTGCTTGGTCCATAATTTCTCGAGGAAATGGAGAAAGAGGTTGCAAAGATTAGGTAGAACCCGAAAGCAGCCCAAGATAGACAGAAGAGCTATGCAGATAAGCACATAGTGCATAGAGATTTCAGTGTTGGGGATCATGTTTACCTTAGAGTGAGGCCAAGAAAGAGTTCCTTGAATCTTGGAATTTGTGCCAAGCTGTCACCAGGATATAGTGGGAATTTTGAAGTGCTTGAATGAATAGGGCTAGATGCATATAGACTTGCATTGTCTACTAGCACTAGAGATCATAATGTTTTATGTTTCTTTGCTTAAGAAATATATACATGATCCTAACAATGTGATAAATTCGGATGTGATTCAGGTGGAACCCGAGGGAGAGTTTTGAACAACATCATTGTGCATCCTCGACAAGAAGGTCACGTTGCTCTGGAATCAAGCTGTTGGATAGGTTAAGGTGCAGTGGAAGCACTGCGGTCCTAATGAGGCTATGTGGGAGCTGGAGGATTCCATGCAATTGGCACATCCATTTTTTTTCAATTTTGTAAAGCATTCAGGACAGTGCTAATGAAGGGGGAGGGAAATGCAACACCCTGGTTTGACCCCATGGTATTGAAATTGTACATAATGTATATATTGTACTGAAATCATGATGAGGAGCTCAAGGCCAAGGTCGTACCATTGATTTGATGTTTTTTGTGTCAGAGACCAAGGTTGATGTCGATGGTTATAGTGTTAAGTCAAGTGCATTATATTTTGAAGTCACCATGTAAATATACAACTTAATAAAATACCACAACTAACTATGCACTGCAACATAAGATATGGGGGCATTATTTCTCAAGGAATAGGGAGGGAAATTAGTCAAACTTTTGAGGAAATAGGGTGAGGCCATATGTCAATGGGGAAACCCATTAGCCCTCAACTACCTTTGTGTCCCCTGCATTCAATCATTCAGTTATTTCAGAAGAGCTATTAAGGAAGTTAATGTCTTGGGCAGAGCAAGGCATGGAAGTCGGTTTCATGACTGAGCCAACCTATAGTCTAAGAAAACTTGCATCGTGAAACCTAAGGAAGCCACATTCTTTCTTCTGAAGCAAGTAATATCAGGTATGCGTGTCCATCCCATCATTTTTGGAGTCTCCTAGTACATCTTGGTCGTTCATCATTTTGATCCATTATTCAACATTCTTCTAATCCATTATGCAGTGTTCACTCTCTTGAGTCGTGAAGGGAGATTGTTCATTGTTCACTATCCTGAGTCAGGGAAGTGGTTGTCCAGTGTGGTTCATTTTTCACATACACAACATGAGCTAGCAGAGTATTGCTAGGCATTTTGCAATGTTTTTCTGTGTTATAGAGTGGTATGGAACTTTGGTTATCTGTGTTACAGTGTTGATCCTTGTGTTACTGAGTTACATTGTGGTTTGTTGTTATGTGTACCCTATTTTCGGTATGAACTATATGCAAGACTTAGGAGTGGAAGAGACGTCGAATGGGCTTGATAAACCTAGTGCAAAGAGGAAACTCATGAAAATATAAGAGTGGATGGTGAATCTTCTATGCACGCCTTGAAGAGCACTGGAAGGGAAGCCACAACCCAAGGGACTATGTAGCAGAGAAGGGGATGCTTCCTTGTGTTCTGTGTGTAGGTATTATGGATTCTAGGATAGATGCATTTTTTAGAGGTGTCCCTAGCTCTTGAATGGACCACTAGCTTAGCCATTCTTCCATTCCACTACCTTAGCATCTCGATAAACCCAAAGGTAGATTGGCTTGGATCACAACCTGATAGACCCATTTGGATATTGGCTTGGTTGGGAAGCCTGATAAACCCAATTGTATATTGGCTTGGATGAGCAGCCTAATAAACCAAACTTGTAGTTGGATTGGATATGTCTTGTTGTGCATTCGGCCATGTGTGATCCTTGGCTTGACATCCTGATAAACCAAACTGCAATGCTGGATTGGTTGAGTAGCTTGATAAACCCAACAATTTGATGACTTGGTTGTGTATCCTGATAAACCCATCTATTAGTTGGCTTGGTTGGTCCTTAATATGAATGTTGGCTTGACTCTGTGTAGTATGATAAACCCAACTATTAGTTGGCTTGGTTTTGTAGCCTGATAAACCAAAAAGTGTATTGGATTGTTTTCCTGCAGCTTGATAAACCCAATTGTGTATTGGCTTGGATGGACAGTTTGAGAAACCCAATTGTAGGTTGGCTTTGTTGTGTTTGATGTGTTATGGCTATGTGTGCATGTGTGTTTCCTAGTTCCTTGTGGAAGTCATTATCAACTCGAGGGTGGCAGTTGTGTTGAGAGATAAATGAACATAAATGGCCTATGGTTGAGTGGAACATTGCGGTGACATAGCTAGTTGCAGGACAAATTGATATTCAAGATAAGTATTCTCTATTTTGTTATTTACGCAATTTATTTTCTTATGAATGTGTTAATTATGTTGAATTCTTATGAATGAATTAAGTAGAACTTATTGTTGATTAAATGTTCGTCCATTTGTATATGTATATGCCTTGTATTTTCCACTACATTTGCTTATGATCATGGAGGCTACAGGATTAGAAATGAGACTATCTTAAGGTAAGATGTGTTATACGAACTATGACATACAGCCATGGGAGGTGAAATTTTGGAGTCGAAAGGAGGAAAATTATAGAAAATAACAAGGAAGAATGTTGGTTTTCTGCACCTTGGAATTCGCCTGCGAAAAGTCAAAATTCAGAAGCAGAAAAAGAGCAAACCTTCTAAGGTAAAAGTGTGCTTTCCGCACCCTAGAATCTACCCAAAAAATCCGGTAGGAAAGAAATGGGAAAAAGGTTAAGGTAAAAAGTGGGTTTTCCAATTTTCGAGGTCCACAACGGAAGGTGGAAAGGCAGAATTCAGAAGGAGGAAAGTCGAAAGACAGAGCGATCGTTTTGCGAGTTTTTCGATTTTCGAGGTTCACAGTGGAAGGAGAAATGTTGCAAGACAGAGAAATCATTTCATGGGTTTTCCAATTTTTGAGGTCTGTAGCAGAAGGAGGAATGGTGAAAGTCAGAAGGAAAACACTCAAAAGATAAAATGATTGTTTTATGGAGTTTCCGACTTTTGAGGTCCGTAGCAGAAGGAAAAAATGTGAAAGTTGGAAGGTTGAAAGACAAACTACAAGGTGGTTGTTTTGGGGAGTTTTTGATTCCTAACGTCTGTAGCAGAAAGTGGAAGGGAAGAATGCGGAAGGAGGAAAAGTATGAAAATGACCCATGAAAATTTGTGAGATGCAGAACGACTGTTACAATGATGTTTATGCTTAAGCATGAATGTAAAAGGATGAAAATGACCCATGAATGTGTTGAAAGAGATAGAAAAGATAAATTTTAAATTATTCCACATATTAGTCAGGTGTATGGGTAGCAGGTTCATGTACATCGTGGCATATCAGAGAAAAATTAGTGGTTGCGTTCTCCTTTGAGGTGGGAGGGTACATGAAACCACCCATCATGTGAAATAATTTGTATCCATAAGGATATACCAATGTTGCAATGAATATTTTGGCTTAATTTTTCCAATAATATCTATGCCCCACTATTCCAATGGTTCTGAAATAATAACGAGTTATAATGGCTCGACTGCTTTCAACAATATGCCACTACTCCTTTAGCACACATCACACTTTCTTGCGTAAGTATGAGCTTACTTGAATAGAGTTGGCCAATAGTACCCATCTTTGAGTATCTTATGAGATATTGTATCTCTAGAGAAACTCCCTCCCATAGGATTATCATGCAATTATTTCACTACTTGAGATGCATCTTCTTTCTCAAGACATCTAAGAAAAAATCCATCATAGTTATTTCTAAAAATTACTCCATTAATTATATGATAGGAGGATGAAATTGAAGTTCCCTTCTCTGTTTGGATTTCCAATGTTTTGGTAGATGTCCTTTCTAAAGATCATGCACCAAATATCTGTACCATGATTCGAGAGTAGTGAAAATGGGACATACATAAATTAAGTTTAATTCAACTTCATTCTCCCAATCATGATATTCATTAGCATGAGTTTCCACAAGAAAATTACATAGTCATTGAACTTTAATAATGGTGTATGGCTTGAATTCCAAATCATACTCTTGTAGCACAGTCACCCAATTTCCTCTTTGCCCGCTCAATTCCTTCTGTACAAAAAGAGACATAACAACAAGATGATGAACGATAACCTTTGTTCTATTCTTCTAAATGTAGGGCCTGGATTGTTTCACTGCCTTGAATATTGCATAAGATTGTTTTATCTACGGTCGGTTAATTCAATCCATCCCCTTGCAACCTAGTGCTCATGAATGATATTGGATATTCACCTCCCAATTATCCTTTTTGAGTAATCACTATTGCGAGAAAGTTATCTGAAGCAAATGTGTACAGAATAAAGTCTTTTTTAAAATATAGACTCCTTAGAGAAGGTGCATGATCTATTGTTGTTTTTATTTCTTTAAAAGCGACCTTCTCAATATAATTCCACTTGAATTGTATGCTTTTCTTTACCATTTGCTGCAAAGGTTTCACAATTTGTGTGAAATTTGTTACAAACCTTCGAGCAAAATTTATTCTGCCCATAAATGGTTGCATATCCTTTTTATTATGGGGGAAGGGAATATAAGATATAGATTCAACTCTCTCGGGGTCTATTGAGATTACCTTCTTTGAGATGGTGTGACCCAACAGTTTTCCTTCAAGAATCGTGAAAAATACTTTCTTTGGATTTAAGGATATGCCATATTTTCTACAATGGTAAAATTTATGTTTTAGTTGAAAAGCATGGTCTTCTCTTTTCTTAAATAAAATTTTTACATCATCTAAGTATACTACTACACAGTGGAAAACTAATCCTCGAAATGCAATGTCCATGGCCCTCTAAAATGTGGCTCTGACATTTATGAGGCCAAATGGAAATCTCCTATAAGTGAATGTTCCCCACTTGGTGCGAAATGTAGTCTTCAGTCGATCTTGTTCTACCACTAACACTTGATTGTAACCTGAAAATCCATCTAAAAGGGAGAACAATTTTGAGCCTGATACCATTTGTAGAATTTGTTCCATTGGTGAAACTGGATAGTATCTTTATCTGATTCTCTGTTTAAATTTAAAAAATCAACACACAATATTATCTCTCCCGACTTCCTTCTCACCAGAACTAGATTTTCTACCCATTCAGATTTTCGAACCCTGAAGCTAATCTTAGCATCTAGTAGCTTCTTTACTTTGTTTTGGATTAAAGGTTCTAACTGAGGATTCATTTTCCTGAGTTGTTGCTGAAATGGTTTGGAGTGTGTCTTTATAGGAATTACATGTTGAATGATGTGTGTGTCATACTTTTTATAACTTCATATGTCCAGGAGAGGATGTCTTTATACTGTTGAAACAATTTAATGAACCTGCACCTTTCTCCAGGAAAGCAACATTTTCCGAAATTAACATATCTGGGCTCAGCTTTTGATCCTAAATCCACCAACTCATACTGCATTGATGAGCTATTTGTTTTAACATTAGCTGGTTTTCTGAATTTGTTTTGCAGATTAGACATTCCTTCAAGCATTCTTACTCCTTTAGGGATGAAATTTTCTTTCCACATATTTATGTTTTGTAAATTTTCTTGATATTCTTCTTCTTCAATTACAGATTCTTTGAAAGCTTCTTCATTGGTCATAAAATTAATAATATGTTCATCATCATCAAAAACCCTCATATTTGTGATATTGTTTAGTACCGATGGCCTAAAAATTAATTCAATGGAACACTTGTTATTAGTCAGCACTAACATAGAAGTGGAACTAGCTAATAAATCAGATGCAACATTTTCTATTCCATGGATTGCATTTATATTCAAATCAGTATAGTGTGCTATCAAATTCCATACTATAGCTTGGTATCCTTTCAGGTGTGGAGATAAACAATGAATGATGTTTCTTATTTGTCTCACAACTATCTTAGAATCACCAAAAACTTTTAAATTTCTTACATTTAACTCAATGGAGTTTTTCAAACCTTGAACTAGAGCTTCATTTTCAGTGGTGTTATTTGTACACTCAAACTATATCCTACAAGAGAGAAAAAATTTATTCTTTTCATGATCAATAAGGACACAACCTTCTCCCAATACCTATTGTGTTTTAGAACTGTCAAAATACAAAATACAAAATCTATCTTCTAAATCTACTTGGTTAGAATCATTCCCTACATTAGTAACTAAATTTACTATGTTACAATCAATGTCTTCATCCTGAAAATCAAAGGAGATCAGGCCGTGTATCTTATTCATAAATGAATTCCTTGGCTTGATAATTTCTTGGTTCAAGCTCTAAAAAATAGTTTCCCAAAATTGAAGATGAGAAATTTACTGGTTCGTTATTTTCTTCCAACTGAGTTACATTCTGCTTCATATGTGGTTCTCTTAGTATCTTAATCTGATTCTGACTATTCTGGTATGGCAATCACATGTGAGACCAATCAGTTGAAAAATAACCATCAAGTTTCGTTGAACAATCCCTGCTCAATATTAATCCATAAGCCTCAAGTATATCTACCACCATAATATCTATGAACTAGCACACCCTAGGATCTGCAAACAATCTAATTTGCACATCTTTCATGTTCGTTATAACTTTAACAACATACCTATCCAGTTGAATGATCTAGGAGGGGGATGGTGTCGGTTGACCATTAATCCTCTTACAAATAAAAATTGGCATAACATTGGACGAGGCTACTAAATCTACCAAACAATTATGCACATTCTGATTAAAAATTTCAAATGTTAACAAGAAAGACAAATCCTAAGATTTTGATTTACCACCAATGCTTGCTTCATTTATCTCAGTATCTAAATCATCCCCTGAGGTACTACATGGTTGTGGGTCAAAATATTCCAATAGTTTCTTTCTTTGCTGACGAAGATTACATAATTCAAAACAAGAAATATTCACTTTAGTTTTGTTAATGTCTTTCACGATATCATATCCCATGTTATACTCTTTAGTAATTTATATTTTGTTTGCCAAAGTTTTCACAGGTTCATTAATTACTCGGCTAGCTTATTTTATGCTTTCCAAATTGACCTTATGTTGCATCTGAATAGTGTTGATAATTTTATTCATGGTTTCCTTTATCTTATTTGTTTTCGGTAGCATTAAACTTTGATCCACCACTGATCCTTTACTCCTTGTTGTAACATTCACTAAGGATACTTGGATCTCCTTAGTCTATTCTTCCTTATCCAATCCTAATCTGGGTTCCCAATCCCATAACACCATCGTGGTATCTTTAGTTGTTTCTTCATGTTCGTTGGTTTGGTCTTATTCTTCTTCTTTATCTTCCATGTTGGCGTCTAATAGTTGATTCATTACCAACTTCATTGAATTTATCCATTGTGGGAAACTTTTTTCAGAGTGGTGTTCTTGATGAGATGTACAGAAATGATCCATACCAACTTCATTAAAATTCAAAACAGTAGAATTAAGTAGAGGTGGTTGGGGTTGTCCAAAGTTCTTCCCTTTTCTTGTAATAGTGCTTGAATGGATTTCTTAATGAACTAGCTCCCTTGTCTTTCTTTAAGTCTACTATTTTCTTTGATAATTTTTGCACCATTTTTACCACATTTTCTAATTCATTCAAATGTTCTTCTTTGATCCTAGTTAACAACAAAGGATTTTTACTGGGTGTTGTTTTCACTTTTGGTTTTGAAGTATGTCTTGTGATACCTTCTAAATCAGCTTCTACCTTCTTGGACTCTTCATAATTTTCTACCAATGTAGCCTTAACCACCGTTTTTACAAACATTGCTATGGGTGGATATAGTGCTTGAGTATAATATTCTACCAAAGAATCCTCAAATGGTTTTGTTGTAGAACTTAAACCGTTTAAAAGAGTAGTGAATCGTTGATTGAAATATTGAAACTTCTCTTTCTTTTCCATCTTCATAGAAAATAATTCTTTCATGAGTGTGGCTTCAGTTTTCTGGTTGCCAAATTTACTTATGAATATTCTTTCAAAATCGTCCCAGTTTTCTTTTGATTTATCATGTAGACTAAAAAACCATGAGGATGCTCTAGGATCGAAAGTATACAGGAATAGCCTGTAGACTACATATTTGTGTTCAACGTTGAGAAGGTTTAGAGCGAGGTAAAATATTTTGAGATGATATTTAGCAGAAACACCCTTTCCAGGATCAAAATTTGGTAGCAATCTATCTTAGTTCTTAGGTAAATCGTGCAAAGGCACAGCCATATTTAGTGGTTTTCTAGATCTCCATGCAGGTTGGTTGACATTTCTAGCCATGATTTGAGGTGGGGATTGTGGGAAAAATTGAGCTGTAGGAGATTTTGGTCCCAACTGATCAAGAGGTTGATTGATTTGTTGGATGGATAAATCCACCAATTCTTCCAAATTTTCCACAAGAAATGAATATTGAGTGTATGAAATCTCTTTTTGGGGAGCTCTCCTCCTAGGTGATGCGGGAATTACTTTCAATCCACCGATATTATTGATGTAGGATCTTGTATGCCTTCGAAGATGAACAACTTCTTCAAATGGGGAAGCATATAAAGGTTCTAAATTTTCTTCTTCAGAAATTGCCCTTTCTTGTTCTTCATATTCAAGAACGAAATATTCTGGGAAAGTCCTTTAAGATGTAGTTCCAACGGAATCTTTTCTCACAAACGAATTTCCTCTGCTAGCCATGCACTGGATACCCTCCTTCTAGAACCAAATATGTTGATGTCTAGAAAATTCATAGGAACTAACAATGGGTATTATCCCCGGTAATCGATCCCAATTATATCGTTCACCATTTGATATGGGGTATCCGTCCGGTTAATGGTCTTACTACTGTACCTTAATCTGTTGTAAATGTTTTATCGGTTACGACCTGATTCCCCATTTATGTTTTTTTCTTTAATTAAATGATGAAATGTAAATGCATAACCTAAATTCATGTAATTTTTAAAGAAAAACATCACAAGTGATGCACAGTTTCTTACCTCTCGTCTTCTCATTTTTGCCTTGTCAATTACCTTTTAGATCTAAAACTAAACTAATATATTCTATTATAGTTTACTCTATCCCTGTAGGGAGCATATTTAAAATTAGAGCATTGTACTGTAACCATTCATACCATTCTCACATATAGTTTTTTCAATTTAATATGCATATTCGGAGTAGAAATAATATCAAAGAAAGGTCTGACATAATAAGCCATTCATTGCTCATTTCATACACATAAATTTACGTAGAAAGAAAAACCATTCATAACCAAAGAAGTAATTAAGAGAAGTTAGAACGATCTCACAGTTGTATGGAAACAAGAAGAAGTAATTCCACATTGTAAAATTCAACACATCCCAAGAAAAGTTTGGTCCAGGCCTTTCCCAACAAAATAGGTCCTTCTTTATTAGCAGAAAATTGAGTTCTCTTACAAAATAGTGCAGCCCTCCTTTGTGCTAAAAAACATCCTTTATATCTATTTTCTATCTCTATTTATATTATAGTTACAATTCATCATCTAGTTTCCTTTCGATTACCCTAACCCTAGGGATTCCAAAATTTTTCTTCTAGTGCTTTACATTAGGAAAATGCCAAAAAAATATAAAAGACCAAAATTTCAAGTGGGACCTGCCAAGATGGAAACATACACTCCCCATGCATTAGCCTCTTTTGCAATAGTTTCTTATTTTATTGGCTCTAGAACTTGCACAGTTCTTTCATGCATTGCTAGCTGTGTCTCGACATGTGTCACTTTTTCCGAGGAAAACCTACACATGTCTTTTAAAATGAAAGTGTTGACAAAAGCATGCCCAACCCACGTGTTAATATCTTCTTCATTGAAAACTTATATCTCTAGATGTATTGTATGTATTCTTGTAGTTTGTCCTGCAAATGTGCCATATGTTGGTCCTTGCTTGGAAGGTTGGTGATCTTTGGAAACAATGGAATCAAGAATTTCTCGTGTAATTGATATATATTGTTATAGAAGTCCTCTCATTTTTCCATAGTTTTGGCAATTTCATTGCTTAAGCTTAGGGAAGCTTTACTACAAAACTATAGGAGTTCCATTTCTGATTTTATTCCTTCTATTGTTTTTTGTGGCATATGTTCCAGAAACTTTGAGTTGAATTTTGACCTTTTCTTCGAGCTCCATTAGTCATTTTCTGAAATTCGGTGATTCCACTACAGTCACCCTTAGTCTCGTCATTATCATCCTCACTTTATAGATCTCACCTATGAGAGAAACTTGAGCCTGATGTATCTGTCTTCAAATTTTGCAGGCTAGGTCAAAAAAGGACCGATGTCGTGCTTCTTCTCGTTAGCTATCTTCAACTGATTTTCCATAGATTCCTTTGGCTTTACCAACTCTTCTACTTGGGTTTTTTATTCTTCTACCTATTGGCTTTCCTCGGACTCTCATGAATCCCGTTGTGAGTGTAACACCCTGGTTTTGACCCCGTTGCATTAAATGTACATGATGTATATATTGTAAATGATCATGGTGTAGAGCGAAAGGCCAAGGCCCCACCATTGATCGGTTATGCTATGTTTTGGATTTAAATTCGTCACCGATGGTATATCGGGGCATGAAGTGTATATTAAGTTTATCATCATGTAAATATGCATCTTTAATTAAACAACCTAACCAGCTATGTTCGCAGCAACTAAATTGAGAAGGGGCATGATTTTCACAAGGATAAGGGTGGGGGAATGTCAAACCTTGGCCAATGGGGTAAAAAGCCATGTGTCATCTTTCCTTATTTTATTCAACTACCACCTTAAATGTTCATCTGAGTGGTTGAGGCAGTTATTGTTTGGAAGTGGGTGTGGCAGGACTGTCAGTCCTTTCCCACACGCACACTCCACCCACAGTTGACTTCACCATGGCAAAAGAAAACCATCGCCATCACTCACACAGGCATACCACTCTCTCCATGACGGTGCTAAACCCTCACGCAATTCCCATTTTGCGTCCTCTCTGTAGGCTGTTCATCCTTACGCAGGAGTAGGAGTCTTGTTCATTACTCTCACGCACAGGTATTATTCTGCTTTGGGCTCACACAGCGAGCTGGGGGCTGTGCGTTTTCATCCACGGTTTCCCTGTGAAGGGCCATTCACGTTTTCGGTCATGTGTATGTTTTTCCTTACCAATTCGTGGCCTGTACATATGTTCCCTCTACCCAGCTGTGAACTTGGTTTTTATTTCCATCCTTGGACTATGTAAGCTCCTTGGTGACTTCACTGTTTAGATCGGGTCGCTAATTTTCCCCACGTTTTTGGCTGATTTTTCCATGGTCTTCTTTACATTTTGGGGACTGTTGTAAATTCGCTTGAGAGTCATTTTGGCCATGATAGGGCCAAGAATGACTCAAGAATTGGCTTCCCTGTCTTAAGTTGTATTAGTTGATTGATTGCATGTGTGTAATGGTTGGTCTTCGGACTGTGTTGGGAGAAGGGATGGGGGCTTGGTTTGCTTGATAACCTAGTGATTGGAAACCACACAGACAGAGCTACAGGGTTGGATTTCTTCTCCAAAACCCCTAAAGAGCACTGGAAGGGAATGCAGGGCCTGAGGGACTGTGTAGCAGAGAAGGGACGGATTCCTTGTGTTGGGTGTGTGTGGGTGTCTTAGAAGCCAGGCTAGTTCTGGTGTAGGTGTTCTTGGCTCTATAATGAGCTCACTAGCTTAGCATTTAGCCTTTCCCAACTTTTGGATGGCCTGATAAACCCAACCGTGTTAGCTTGGCTATGTTTTGTGTATCCTTGGCTATGTGTCATCCTGCTAGTTCCCTTATTCCTTGGAGAATCATGCCCATATTGGGGGTGGCAACGCTGCTGAGAGATTAAGGAGTACGCTAGCCTATGGTTGGGTGGAACATTGCAGTGACGTAGCTGGTTGCGGAATGAGTTCATCATAAGATAAGTGATCTTGACCATTTTTACTTCTGCAACCATATTTTCTATTAATGAATGTTATGAACATGTTGAATGAATGCATGTATGAATGTACATTGAATTTCGCTGTGTTTGATAAATAATTGTAGCTGTGTATGATAAACAGTTGCAAATGTGCATGTTTTAATTCAATGCATTTCTTTCAGCATTATGTTTCAGCAATTTTATGCATGTACATGTTCATGGGGCTCTTAGCCCAGATGGTTAACGCCATGGGTCGCGTCCTCTTTGTCGGTCGGAGGCATGGGGACATGTCAGAGTGGTATCAGAGCTCATGTTGCAGCATGGGCCTGCATGAGCCATGAAAGTTACAGGGACAAAAGCAGTAATTTCTTTTTGCCCAGCAGAAATCAGTGAATGACTGGAAATTCAAAAAAAAAAAAAAATTCTAAGTGTTGAACTGTTGGATCATCGGAAGAGTTAGTGGTAAATACTTCCGATGTAGCGGAAGAGTTAGGCGAAAGCATACCCAATGGAGGACCATTGAAAATAATATTGCGGAAATTTTTCTAAGTGATTCGACGTCCATCGAAAGAAAATAGTTGATCAAGCATCCGCCATTGTGGATGGCTAAACAACTACGCGTCCGACGGGTAAGGGCTCCGACAGCCGACGCCGTAAAGAATTTTTAAAATTTTTCTAAGTAAAAAAAATATTGGCCATCAGAAGAAGATAGTGATCGTGTGCCCGCCGTTGCGGAAGTCTAAAGCACTAAGTCTTCCGACAGGGAAAAGTTCCAACTACCGATGCCAGTCAAAATCAGTTCACCAATCGGAAGAATAAAGTGGTTTGTGCACCGCCGTTTCGGAAGCCAAAAGCACTAGCCTACCGATGAGGAAAGACTACCACCGGAAAAAGATGGTTTTTTGCGTGCCACCATTTCAGAAACCAAAAGCACTAATTCTTCTGACGAGAAGTGACTGCCGACACCGATTAGGGTGTGCCACAGTAGATTTGGATGTTGGGCCGCTGATGAAATTATTTTGCCGATGCGAAGAAGAAAATAGAGCCAATCAAGCGACAAAAAGGAAGACAAAAGGGAAAGTTTTGAAAAAATTTCTAAGTTCGGGAATCATCGGCCATAGGTGATGGTTAGTGGATAGAGCTTCCGATAGCCGATGAGCTACATCGGCTAAAGTTAGTGGATTGAATGTCCGCCGTTGCGGCTGTCCAATGGGCCAATCATCTAACAATACATTATGGCATTGATTATATTAGATGAAACATCACTCAAAATATTCAAGATAGATTCCATAAGGGTGTCCATTTCCTTGCAATCCATAATAATGAATCTCTTCAGAATATCCACTGCATATTTTCCTTGACCAAGGAATATCCCATCTACACTCTACCACACCTCCATGCCTAAGTAGTGCATCATACCTAGGTATTTCATCTTGAAATATGTAGCAAGTATCCTCTTTGCATCTGTAATGAGTTTATCTTCTTGTGTTAGAAACAAATCATCGACATATAACAGGACTATCACTGGTCTTCGATCGTCCACCTTGAAGTAGAGGTTAGAATCCACTTTAATCTTGGTAAATACCAAGCTCATTAGGAATATATCCATCTTATTGTACCATGTCCTTGGTGCTTGTTTCAATACATACAAGGTCTTCTTCAATTTTCACACATCGCTCTTCTTATCATGTGTCTGGAATCCCAGTAGCTGTTCCACATACACTTCCTCCTCGACTACACCGTTCAAGAAAGTTGTCTTGACATTCATCTGGTGTATTTTCCATTTCATAATTGTTTCCAAAGAAATTATGGTCCTAATGGAAGTGTACCTTTCCATGGGTACAAATATCTCTTTGTATTCTATGCCTCATTTATGTGACAAGTCCCATGCTACAAATCTATCCTTATATTTCTTGATGGTGCCATCTGCAGCATGCTTGAACTTGTAGATCCATTTTGAAGTCACGACTGACTTCAGTCTCAGAACTATCTCCTAGACATCATTCTTCATGATTGAATGATATTCCTTGATCATCACATCCTTCCATTCTTTATTTTCTACATCCTCTTCATAGGTGGAAGGTTCTTTGTCGATGATGTCACATAGCAAAGCCACATAGCTATTGTAGAGATTTCCCCTTTTTCTCTCTCTAGGTATTCCTTTGGAGCACCATACCTTTCAGTGTCTTGTATGAGCTCTCATGCCCATGTTGGTTTCCTCTTATGGGAGTTTTTCTCAAGGGATGTCTCTACTGGCTATTGTGGTTCTATCATGTCATGATCTTCATGGTTCTAGGGAATTTCTTCTCCAATTTCCATATCTCGGTATCTCATCTCTTCAGTTTCCTCGACCTCCTGAATGGGTGTCCTCTTGGATATAAAGCATGTCTAGTCTTTATTAAAGGTTACATATCTACTGATGTCGATTTTCTTGAATCCTAGGAAGTATATTCGGTAGGAATTTTATGTATCATTGTATCCTACGAATATACACTTCCTCCCAAAAGGATCAAGCTTGGTCCTTTTCTCCTTTGGGATATATATGTACATCAAGAAAAAAAATATTCTCAGATGGCTGACTTCTGGTTTCTCTCTTGAGAAAACCTTTTCAGAAGTCTTATTGTCAAATACTTGATGAGGAGTACAATTCTGTACATACATAGTTGTTCTTGCTTCCTTCACCCAAAGGTGGATATGAAGATCCTGATCATGCAACATATATTTTGATACCTTCATGATGGTTTGGTTATTTCATTCCGTAGCCCCATTATGTTGAGTATTGTATGGAGTTCTCAACTCCTTGTTAATCCCAAAGTCTCTGTAGAGTTCCTTGAATTCTTCCTTGAGTTCTCGACCAAGGATTTATATTCCTTGAACTTACTGAAAACTTCACTTTTCCCTTTTAAGAAATATATCCAAGTCTTACGTGAGAAATCATATATAAATGAAACATAGTACACATACCCACTTAATGAACTAGAGGACGTGGTTTAACATACATACGATTGTACTATCCCCAGTATTCCTTTATCATTTCCCTCACTACTTGGAAATGTATTCTTCACATTCTTTCCTTATGCACATCCTTTGCAAATTCCTTCATGCTTTTCCTGGATATATGGCAGTCCTGAGACTACTTTTCTTTCCATCAATAGTTCCTTGTAGTGCATGTGTGCAAGCCTTCAGTGCAATATTTCACTTAGTTCAATCGACTCATGAACCGGTTCTTGTTCAGGATATCCCTTCAGCTTGTACAGGCCTAGAGCTGTCTTCTTCTCCAATCACTGTTGCATCCTCTATAGTATTTCCTCTGGGCCACATCAGAACTTTCCCATCAACAAAATAAACCATAATCCCTTTTTCATCTATCACATAAATGGATAGAATATTAATCTTTAATCTTGGAACATATAGAACATCCTTCATCTCTAAAGATTTCTTGGACTCAAACTTGTATGAAGCTTCTCCACTCCCTTTTATGGGGTATTGATAGTCACCCCCAAGTTTCACCTTGTGAGGTGAGTCATGTTCAAACATATTAACAAATGATTCCTTGTATCTTGTCATATGTTTAGAAGCTCCACTATCCACAAGCCAATTATTGCTTTTGTGTGAGATAGTGCCAGTTAGTGTTGAGATTATAACATACTCTTCATCTGAATCATCCTTCTCTCATATGAATCTTTTGTTTGTTGGTTCATTACCTTCGGCAACAAGAGCATGGTGTCTCATTTTATTTATAGAACACCTCTTGCAAAGTGTCCCTTTTCATCACAAGTATAGAATCAATCATTTGAAATATCTCTTTTCGTCTTCTTTGATTTCTTGTCCTTATTCTTGTTGTGATGAAATTTATCCTTCTTCTTGAAGTTATTCCTGGAGTGAATTGTGAGATATTAATCATTAGTTTCTCCCATCTTTTCTTCTCTTGTCACAAGTCTAGCTTCTTCTTGTGCATGTTCTTCTCGAATTCTGATGAAAAAGATCATCTTCCTTCTTGCACAAATTCCTTGAATGAATGAGTCCCATGATTGAGGGAGACCATTCAAGGTAGTCATTACATTTCCTCCTTCTTTGACATTTTCTTCAAGTGATTCAAGTTGTTCTTTGATTTAAGAAACCCTTGTGAAGTAAGAGTGTATAGTCTCGAAGTTTTGCATCTTCACATTCTTCAATTGGTTCCTCAAAGTCATCTTCTAGTTGATGTTCTTTCCTTCGAACATCTTTGTCAAAGCATCATATAATTCCTTCGGTGTCTTGAATGAAAGAACATGGGAGTTGACGTGGTCCTTAATATAATCTACAGTGATTCTCTTAGCCTTATCCATACTTCTCTTATGAGTAGCCTTAGCCTCATATCCCTCTGGTTCTAGAACCTCTTGAGGGATGTACAAATCCAAATCATTTTCTTCAAGGATCAGGGAGATTATTTACTTCCATTCTCAGAAGTTATTATCCCCTCCAAATTTGTCCCCCACCTGAGTATGACGAGTCATCTTTTGAAACGAGAACCTCAAATGGAAATAACAAAGATTTAGATATTACTGATTTGAGGTGTTAGACCCACGGGGACTTCACTTAGTGAACCTCTCACATAGCACGTGCGATCGTGGGATATTAAAGAATACCCTTAATTTCAAGAGATATTGACCCAAACTCTTTTTGTTAAAATCCCCTCCCAATACTTAAAACCTCCTCCCCACCCCTTTTTATACCTCAATCCTTATAAACCACCCTACCCACCCCCACCTTAAACCCCTCATCCCCCCAATACCTACAATATATTGGTTCGATTTTTTATAATTTTAAAACCCACAATATGAACTAACATTATAGGATATTGGTCAACAAGTGAATCCCCTGTGATTCGACCTGATTTTGGAGTTGGCTAACCTAGGGTTTGTCAAAGAAACCCTAATTTTATAAACTTGGAGTTTAATAATTCGATTTGGACAGAAATATGCACTTCCTTGAGGTGAATTGCTCAGCTAGGTCACTTTATGAAACTTGAGGTGGGAATCCTCCAAAACTTGATGACGTAGTTCCTCCTAGCACCAGTGACAAGGTCAAAATGAAACTTCTTCAATTCAGAAACTGCCTCCACCAAAATATGTGTCCTACTAAGGAGAGTTATCCTATCCTTATTTTCTTGATGATTTGTGGAGAGAACACCTTAAAGTAGGAAGCCCTAGTTTTCGTTGCTACACAATGCGTTCTTTCATAGAAGCTATGATACCATGTTAGTTTTTCTAGATTTTATTAGCTTGATTAGGATATTGGTTTGAAATAATAACAAGTAAATATAGATGCATAAGATATAAGAGATACAGAAGGCACAAATATTTTCATCGAGGAAACCATAAAGGAGAAAACCCCGCAAACTTCCTTAGAATAGTAAGATGATCAAAAGTAGTAATAAGAAGTATTCAATAGCTATATGTCTCTCATTCCTTTGTCTCTCTTTCTCTCTCATGTGAAATTGAGAGTGTGAGGTGTGTATAAATGGGGGAGAGATCCTCCATATTTATACCTTTCAAGTCATTGACCAAACATAATACTAGGGCCCACTTTTCTTCCCTAATAGGGCCGAGTTCTTCCAGAGAGACTCCAAATACACATTACATGATGGTACACTGGCAACTATTGCCCTGACTTACAACAGAGGTTTTACCTCAAGGTCTAGACACAATTAAGACATCCCACAAGGGGGTAAACACATACCCAATGGGGGTACAACAACATACAGTGATAATATATATCAGAATATATTCTAAAGTTACAAATACATCAACATGTTGCAAGTCACTAAATTGTTTTCTACAGTATCATTTCTTTAAAAATTATGTTGTTCAATAAATTATTTCTAATTAAAGTAATCTCATACAAGCCATCAATGAGTACTTATTTATTGAATTTTATTTAATTTTTTAAAGGGGAAATTTTACTTCGATTCATGATATTATAATTAATCAAGGAATCTGATGTCATTTAGTACAAATCATTCCATAAGTGAGATTTGAACATTTTACTTATATTAATTTACATGTTCTAAGAAATGCCCTTGTGCTTGTCCTGAAATGAATGCTAACATGTGTTAAATTTCCTTCATGGTGCATTGTATTTGATGACAATGTGGTTGTTTCTTAAATAATGTTTATAACATAAATTATTTTTCATTAATAAATTAGCTTTCATTCACTATGCAATGTTGTTTTTAGGAATGTGCTTGTGCTTATGCTAGAAGAAAAGATAGCATGGGTTATCGTTTCTTCACTATGCAATGTTGTTAATAACTCATGTCAATCCTTCTCTTTACTTTGTTAGTATATTGTTGTTAGACACATATGCTTTGTAATTCATCCCATGAGTATATTGTATTATCTTACATTCATGGGGGGTAATAATTTCTTAGATTATGCTTAGTATTTAAGTAAATGTTGAGGCCAATGAAGAAATCCATGAGTTATTTGTATTGAGCTTACTCAAAGGAGGTTGTCCCCTTGAAGTGGCCCGTGATCAATAAATTCCCTTTGTGCTATGTTTATTTTTTTTATATTTCACATTTTCATTATTTATTGCAGGAGGTTTCTCTCATATCGTATTAGAGCACTTTCTTGGGATCCCTGGGTGGAATTTTTTCCAAAATTGTTTTTTCACAGTGTATTGTCATGATTCTTACAGTAGTTCTTCTTCTTTGAATCAATATTGTTCATTTAAATTGCAAGTTTGGATTAGGGAATAACCCCTATCCTCTTAAATATGGGAAGTACCTGGCATATCCCTAAAAATTATTGTGAGGAGTACCATAGGAACCCTGAAGTAGCTGTCCATTGAGAGGACCTTCCGGCGAAAAGGGAAACGATCCTTACCTAATCAACTAGTTCCCACTCGGGAGGTAAACCAAGAGCTATCGTTTGTGGAAAAGTGGTTATCAGTTTTTCTTGAGTCATGGAGTAAGGGGTACTTCCCCAATATGCAATACATTAGACAACATTGGTGGCCAATTAAATCGCATGAAAATTTAGGAAGTCGAACATACATAGGGTCCATATCTATTGCCAATTGATAAATAATAGATTGCATCTATCGAGAGCCTTCACAAATAAATTGGTATAAATTTATGTTTTTTATCCATATCTTATTTTCTTTAAATCTGTTTCCATCAAAAATTCATTGGAACCCATGAAAATCAATTCTGTTTATTTCTTTCCATGAGGACCCTATCCCAATTTCCACTTTCCGAAGCCAGAAATCCCATATTTGTCTATTTTTAGGGGTTTCCATAACTTCTTCGATTCTCACCCAATCACCCTCAAATTTTTCCATAGTGTTCATTTTGTATTTATTACTCCTTTTTCATGTCCCAAATTTTGCATTGGGTCACAATAACCTAATCACATTTTCCATATTGATGAGAGTTTGTCAAATTGATACTAAGGGTCAAATAATTACCAAGGAGGAAAATTACTAGTTACCTAGGTTGGGGGTGGAAACTTTGGGATTCGGAATAAAGGGGAAAATGTATGATGTTTGAACATTAGAATGGAATAAATATTTAATAAATGAGATAAATAAATAAATACAAGGGAAAATAAAAGTGGCAATTGATCATGAAGAAAAATGGAGAATGTGGGACCCACACAAGCTAGATTTTCTATGACACATGGCATCCTCCTCTTGTAATTTAGAATCCATAAGAATAAAAAGGGTATTGGGATAAGTTGTAAGGTCAATATAATTGGAATGAAACAATTTAGGTCGAATTGGAGTGGAAGAGTAAATCCCATGGAAGAGGAAGATGCATTTTGGAGCTAGTGAAACACTTGGACTAGATTCCCTAGGTCTATGACAACAATAATGAAGATGCTATGACACCTATGACACAAATCAGATATGAAGGCTGACATATGACATATATAACATGTTAGGTCGAAATAGAGCATCCAATAGGGAACTCATGTGAGTTGGGCATGCTCAATGAGCTCCTACTCGAATTGGGGGAAGATGGAAGGCTAGGAAAGGGAGGAGATATGGAAAATCATGAGCACACACCCTAATTTGAATTGGATTTACTTTGTGGATGGATTGGTAAACTTAGGATGATAAGAATTTTTATAAAATATAGGAATCAACCAAGATAAGGGATTTTTATCATTTGAGAAAATTGCATTTGTGAATTGAGAGAGCTAGTGGATGACTAGTTTCTTTCCTCAGCCAATTTTGAGGGTGAAATATTCCCATCCAAGTTGGTGTTTGGAGAGGCCACTCAGGTATTTCATGGAAATTTAATGGATTTGTATTTTTAGGTGTAATCTATAGGGTATCTCGTGGTTCCTTCTAGTGCAGCACTTTCTCTCAAGCATTTCCAGTTTTTATTTCATATTCTTGCTCATGGAGGGATTGCACTTTGGGTGCGCTATTGATCTCCTTCAGGAAGCTTATAATGCCCAATTATTTTATGTTCTAATGTAAATTATCTTTATTACATTTTAGAAGACTCTGAGGTTGAAATACCAAAATATTTCATGTAAAAATGTTAAACAACGAAGAAATAGTGTCATTTCCCCACTATCTTGTTGTGAACCATTGTAATGCTGATGATTTTGAATTGGGAGAGATTTTAATTGTAAATTTATGATTGTAATAATATAAATATTCTATTTTATTCATTATCAAAAAGTAGCAGGTCAAAATATCAAAGGTTTGTATGTAAAAGTGACTATTAATGAGAAAACAATGACCATTTCCCCACTATAATTATGTATGCCATGATAAAGCTAATTATTTCAAATGGAAGAATGTATCTCTGATATATTTATGATGAATGGAATTTAATTTATGACTATTAAATTTTTTATGTTCAGCACTTAAGCATTTGAATTCAATTTACTCAGTTTAATTGCATTTGGAGAAGATTTGGTGCCATTTCCCCAAGGGTCGAATTAGTGATTTTGTAGCGGTTTGGGAGAGGGTAATAAAAACTTGTATAAACTGAATGATTATGAATATTATACCTTAAAAATTTACCTTAAACATACTCTTCCTTTTTTCAGAAATTTTAGTGGGTTAAGGAGCATTTGAGAATCCATTTCCAGCATTTACCCAGGGGGAATTGGAACCCCAATTTGCTAGTAAAGACTCCTACTTTGAACAGAAAATTAAACAAGTTTGAAGAAGTAATTGGAGGGTAAAAAATAATCCATGAAAATAATATTCAAGTATTAATATCATTCATACACCTTCTGATAATATTTGGGAGTATTTGGGCCAATTTGGAGACCTAGACATCAAAACTAATGAAAGGTCGAAATAAGGAAAAAAGCGAAAGATTGGTCATTGCAATAAAATTTAAAAAAAGGGAAATTAAAAGTGGTATAAGAGAATGGTATTGAAACATGTGGATTAATACCATAAATTGAATAAAAAATTGTAGACATGTCTTGGATTCACAATTGAACCACAATTCCCACTTTCCTTCCTCCCCCACCAACAATTACAGAAATTACAACCATAGATATTGGAGCATGTCTCCAAGAGTGTTGAAATTTGAGAGGGGATATTCATGAGTGGTATTATTTCCAAGAATATCTTGTCAATTATGGATTTAGGCACAAGAAGGAAAATGTGAAGTCATTAAGGGACAAGCAACATTCCACAAGTTTGGAGGAGCATGAAATGAGAAAAAATAATCCTACTAGTGAAAAGAGCAAAGATTTATCTTGCACTATAAATGAGGAAGTTATAAACACTTTTACGGACATCACATGGGATATGTGGAAGAAATGTTGTTCTAAAGGAGATGAAAAGACCTCAGATACACCACTAAAGGAGGAAACAGAGAATCATGAAGTGTAGAATCAATTATCTCAAACTGATTGCACAAAAGAACATAAAGAGGAAGGTGAAGACAAGATCACAATCCTTGCTGATGGGAGTTGTGAAAATCAAAGAGAATATACTAATGGGTGCTCACAAATCTATGTTGGTGACATAGATATCAGATTTAAAAATGTTGCTGTAAGCCAAATTTCTCATGAGCATAAATATGAAGAGAGTTTAGCAGCTAATGAAGAACCAAGGTCAACTTCCCCATCACCCCTTGAGCTTCAAGAAGTTGATCAAAGAAAGAAGGAAGAATATGAGGAGGTTCATTTGCAAGATCCTCATTTTCTTGAAGTTTCCTTAAAGATGAATGAAAAGAAGATCCAAGAGTCCCTTAGAATACTCCATGACACTCAAGCATTAGTGTCAAATTATTGTTGGAGATATACTTAATTGGAGGAAACATCTTTCCTTGAATACATGGAGAATATTCAAAGAGCAATGTGCCACATCAAAGGTAATTTCATGTCTTTGCTTTTTGATAGAAACCATTTGTTTGAGATTAATGAATTGTTACATGATACATACTTGAAGAATAATGATGATAATCATAAACTCACAATTCAAAATGAGCAAATTCTTGCATTAGAGGAAATTTCGACTCAAAATGGGTCTCCTAAGGAAAATTAATAAAATAATAGTTAAAATAATAAAATAATATTTATTAATTTTGGAGGAAGAAAAGAAAAAACTACTTTTTTGTTCGTATTTTCAACATATCTCCCTGTGTTTTTACTCAAATTACAATTGGGATAGCTTGTTGGATGTGGAATTAAATTCCATATCTAACAAGTACCCACTCGACATACTTTTGACGGGCCCCTCTACCCCAAAAACAAGAAATACCTGAAAAAAACATGATGATGATGTCATCATCACATTTTTTCAGGTATTTCTTGTTTTTGGGGTAGCGGGACCTGTCAAAAGTATGCCAAGTGGATACTCGTTGGATGCATAATTTAATTCCACATCCAACAAGCTCTCCCGATCAAGATTTGAGTAAAAACACAGGGAGATATGTCAAAAATACGAACAAAAAAAGTAGTTTTTTTTTATGATACCTATACCCAAATTTATATTAAAATTTTGTTTAAGAGGTGCTTCCTTTTTTAATTTTAAAGCATTTTTATTGGCTAATACATGATGACATGGAATTTGTATTATTTTTGGAAGGCCCATTTTAAATTGAAGTTTCCTCTAATGAAAAGTTGCAAGATACTTGTTTTTCCTCCTATGTTTCAGATTGTCAAATGGAGATTGTTTGGAGGATTCTCATGACATGGTGGATCATGAGAAATGTGTAAATTTGAATGTTATTGATTTGTTTGAATATGAACTTGAAGATATTTAAACACTTGATGTGGTGGAAGAGGAATTTGAATTGTCTCTTGATGAAGGTTATGCAATTTTTAAAGAAGAGCATGATTCCTCTACATTGGAACCAATTTATGACAAAGGTTTCACACTTTTAAAGGAACTACATGATACTACCCATATGGATATTTCCCGTGATGAAAATTCTGCACTTTTTTATCATTTGGGTGATTTAGTTAATTCTCCTACATCCTACAATTCCATGTTTTGCAGCATTAGTTGCAATGAATTATGGGTGAAAGAGTTCTTTTTTATGGTGCCACATGAGGGGTATGGAACTTCTATATTTACTTTTTATGATGACATGGTTGGAGCACATTATTATTCACATTTGCAGAAGCATACTTTTTTACTTTATGATGTTGCACATCTACATGGATGCACCTATGATATGCATTTGAGTCACTTCAAGACTCGTGGTTTTTCTTGCTCAACACTTGGTTCATTTGATGTTGGAGGAACTTCATCCAACACTGAGGTGAATAGATTTATGATTGAAGAACATTTTTTTTCCAGCCACATAGTTTGATATATATTTATGATTCTCTCATTCATGGATATATGGGTGAGACTTCTTGATCCAGATGGATATCGGTGGCCACCCACCTATTCCACTAGGTCAGAAAGCCCCAAAAAAATCAAATATTGATTATTTAATTGATGAATTAATTAAATAATGGGGAAAACCCCAAATCCTAATAATTGGGATTTTCTCTGATTTGACTGAAATCAATCTCATCGTCTTAGGATTGACTGGATCTGGCAATTCCTTAACTGAAGGAGGTGATCTGGGTTGGTCTGGGAGTGCACTGTTGCAGGCATTTACCATCATACACACTCTTTTGGTCAAATTGGCCTAGTTAAACCAATATCCTAAGTTTAATTGACATCAGTGGAGCATTAATTTCCATCATCTAGTCACACCCATGCCTACCTACAGTTAAGGAGGCTAACTTATTCTTCTCCTACTATCAAGGAGGCTAACTGGAGCACTCCGGGGGTGATCTAAGTGATATTAATGCACCTAATTGCTAACTGGTGGTTACAATCAGTTCAACCAGTCAGTTAGGGTGCCTCCTCTCATTAAATATATTATTTAATGATTATTTATTATTATTTAATGATCTGGAGTAAACAGCGCATCTCCACCAACTTCTGATGGTCAATTCAGCTTCAGTTAACCTCATCGGGGTTCATTGAAGTCATGGAGCACTAGCACTTGATGGTTGGCTTGCTATGACATGAGTTTGATCTCCTTCAGTTGAGATTCAGTCATTTATTGCACTCTAACTTCAGTTAGGTTTTGGTGAGTCAATTAGGGTTTTGGTCAAGTGGTTAACTGAGTGTGATTAAATGGCTAACAGTCAGTTAAGCTAGACTCACTCACTGAATTCAAATTTTCTCCTTAGGTATTCGAATTATTCATGGATTTAAGCTATTGCTTGACATTGGTATTGTAACCATTCATTGTTTATTGAATATATAGAGAGGAAACCATTTCTGGTTTCGATTAACACCATTTCATGAGTATTTGTTGATTATTCTTTCATGAGATTGATTCTTAGTTCCTAGATCATGTGCAAGAATTAATATGGTATCAGAGCATATGACGGGAAAAATATATATCTCTCAAAACAAGCTTTTTGACAGATTTCTCCATGAAATTTGAGTAATAGCTCAAAAATACAGCACTGCACCAGAAGCCAAGGCTTACCACTCAATATCCCAAGTGAAGAACTTGTTGATCAAGCTTGCTTGATTGACTATGTTGGGTGTGATGAAAGCCTAGAATGTGCAGGATTTCCGACCTTATGGTGCCCCTTTTTTGTTTTTGATTAGCAGGTCTTAACAGGTACAACTTCGAATGGACTCATCAATCCCTCTTCTCACCCCATTCACAAGCTATTCAGAATGGAAGTTGAAGATGATTGCATCTCTGAAGAGATGAGGTCTCTATGAGGTGTCTATTGGACTTGGAAAAGAGTCTTATGAGAATGAGAATGACTATCTAAGTGATGGTGATAGAGCTATTGGAGCAATATGTCAGGCCCTTTCTCCTAGCTTGTACTCCCTTATTCTTGGTTCTGCTGAATACCCAAAGGAAGTCTGGACAATATTGGAAAAAACCTTTGGCAAGCAGAATGAGGATCATAATAGTACTTTGGATATCATAGCCAGCACCACAAGAGATATTCACTCAAAATTCTCAACCTCTACTCTCTCTGATGAAGTTGTTCAAGATGAAGATGAAGCAGAATCTTCTACACATTCAATTCGAATTGAAGAAAGTGTCCATGAAGTGACTCCTTCTCCTGATGCTCCGAAATTTCATGAGATCTCTGATATCTCATCTTCTCATATTGCTGAAATAGAACAAGACATTCGAATCTCTGATATTGAAGAAAAATACTGCTGCACTTCCATTCAAACATTCACCGATGATTTTCCTTTGAATTATGTGCAAAATTTACCAGTAATTGCTTCCGAAAGTGAAGAGAAATTTGTTTTTTCCCCCTCTAATGTTGCTGTTGGTGTGCATATATGTAAAAAATTGGATATTTTGGAAGAAATATCATATTATAAGAGTGACACATTCGCTCCCCATGATCTAGATCTTCCAGCAAAATCCTGCAGGATTGCATGCACCAAAATTCAGAATTTTGAAGAAAAAGACAATTGTGCATCCACTGTCTCGGTTGACCATAATTTTGAATCTGATATGATATTATTTGGATCTGATATGATATTTATTGGTTCAAAATTTTAGGTTCATAAACCTTCAGTACTGCTTGTAGCTGTTCTCATCAATGGTGTGAAGAAACAAGTACCGCAAGTCTCCTACAAATCTACTGCCGGGGATTTGATTTCATTTCATAGTTTTGGATATGTTGTGAAATTATTTAGATCTGATTTACATTCTGATCTGATATTATTTGGTTCATATTTTAAAATCCAAGAGCTTCCAGTCATGCTTGTAGCTGCTCTCACCAATTCCGGTGTGAAAAAACAAGTACCACAGTTCTTCTTCAATTTTGTTGATGGGGATTTGGTGTTAGTTTCCTCTTATGAGGTTGCTGATATTTTTTTTGTGAATAAATAGATATTTCTAAATATATATCAGATTATGGAGCTCAAGAATTTTCTCTCCAGAGTCCCAGGGATTCTCTACCTTTGGTCACAAGCTCATCTCCTCATAGAACTAGTAAAGAGGAATACATTTTGCATCTGCTTGGACACTTGCTCCTAATATTTGGGGCTGATTTTACCACTCATGGTTTGCTGTTCAAGGCTGCAACATATCAGTTTCTTGAGTGTTCCACACATGGTTCGAATCCTCAAGAACCTTTTCTCTCTCTTCAGATGATTTCAGTTGCTCTACATGGGTCCAGTTTTCACCTTCCAGCTGCTTATATTTCTGATTCAGTTGAGTGCATTGTTTTTCTTCCAAAGTGGAAGATTCCTCCAGACATATTCATTTAGTTGGATTCATAGGTTCATATGCACAGTCTCAGGATGCTACTGCATAGAAGAACCAATTCTTGATTTACTGCTTAGTTTGAGGGGGGGTATTTTTCCCATGAGGTTTTCCCTGTTTCCTTGGTTATATTAAGTAGTTACTTTATTGTACAGGGTGACCTATGGCCTTTGTTTCCAGGGCCCTAGCATTTTATACATCTATGTTTTCTAACTCTTCCTGAGTATAGGTCAAATTGGCCTAGTTAAACTAATATCCTAAGTTTAATTGACATCAGTGGAGCATTAATTTCCATCATCCAGTCACACCCATGCCTACCTGCAGTCAAGGAGGCTAACTGGAGCACTCTGGGGGTGATCTGAGTGATATTAATGCACCTAATTGCTAACTAGTGGTTACAATCAGTTCAACCAGACAGTTAGGGCGCCTCCTCTCATTAAATATATTATTTAATGATTATTTATTATTATTTAATGATCTGGAGTCCACAGGGCACCTCCACCAACTTTTTATGGTCAATTAAGCTTCAGTTAACCTCATCGGGGTTCATTGAAGTCATGGAGCACTAGCACTTGATGATTGGCTTGCTATGACATGTGTTTGATCTCCTTCAGTTGAGATTCAGTCATTTATTGCACTCTGACTTCAGTTAGGGTTTGGTGAGTCAATTAGGGTTTTTTTCAAGTGGTTAACTGAGTGTGATTGAATGGCTAAGAGTCAGTTAAGCTAGACTCACTCACTAAATTCAAATTGTCTCCTTAGGTATTCGAATTCTTCATGGAGTTAAGCTATTGCTCGACATTGGTATTGTAACCATTCATTGTTTATTGAATATACAGAGAGGAAACCATTTTTGGTTCTGATTAACACCATTTCATGAGTATTTGTTGATTATTCTTTCATGATATTGATTCTTAGTTCCTAGATCATGTGCAAGAATTAATATGCACCACATCATGCAATATTGGGAATTTCACCCTCCCTCTCTCCTCCACACATGTGGGCTCATCTAGATGAGTTTTGGTGGATGCTTCAGTCAATAGGTTGAGGTGTCAGTTAGATCAGCTCTCCAATTAACAGTTAGACTCAGTCAAAGCTCAATTCAGTTTCAGATCAGGAATTGATGGACTCTCCTTCAGCTACAGTTGTCTATCTCCTTGGGATTTTCTCCCCCTTTGGGTTGGGGTTTCGATTTTTTGTATAAATAAAGAATGGTTGCCTCCTTTCCGAGTTAGCTAGAGTTGGATTGAGGAACTATTGCTACTGTAATACTATGTAATATCTTTTTCTATTGGAATAAAGTGAATCTTTGGAGGCTAAAATGGTGTAATGCTCTTATGTGTGTGGAATTAACATTGTCTTGCAGCTTTTGTTGTTACTGGTGTCTTTCTCTCAATTTCTGGATCTGAATCTTGTCTAGCTTAAAGGATTCAGCTGAATCAATAGGAGTATAGTTGGGAAAGTAAGATTACTTATTTCTCAACATCTCATAGCATATATGTTTGAGGATTCAAGTTATACATGTTTAAATAAGTTTATTTGCATGTAATCCCTCTCTTTTTCCATATATCTCTATCCATATCTCATAAGGTTTCTGTGCAAGAATGTTTGTTAGTTTTCAGGTAGCAGGGGTTGGAAGAAATGTGGATCTAGCTTGAATCCACTGGGAATCTGACTATTTTTTGAAGGCATTTTCCCTCAGCATTCCACTAACTAGTCTCTTTTGCAGATCCATTCTGGCAACAAGCACTCTTCTTTTCCTCTTCCTCCTTCAATCTTTTTTAAATCAGTCTGGTTACTTGTTTTCAGATTTAAAATTGTTTAGATATATCAATTTCAGGATTCATTTTACATATATCTTACTTTCTTAAATCTCATAAAACTAGATCTCATTCCTAAAGAAATTTTACAAGCATTCTATCTAATCTAGTTTCAGGGAAAGTTGTCATTTTTCAAGGCTGTGAAAGTAGATCTAAAGCTTGTTGAATGCATGGTTGTTTCCTTAAAATATAAAAAATTATATTCAGAAATTTAAGTGCTTCATATTTGCTTCCCCAAAATCAGGCCAATATCCCAAGTAAATCTTGCTTTCCTTGGTTCTTTTTCCGCTTCTTTAAAAACTAGTTTTAACGTAGAATTTTTGGGTAAAAAGTGTGTTCATCCAAAAGTACTTTCAAAGTACTTTTGGGAATATTTAACTGTGATAATATTTCTGTTTTTTATCAGGTATAACATAAAAGAGGAGTATATTCTGTCCAAAAAGCATTTTTGGACCATTCGAAACCCCCCAAGGGGTCTCCGTCTTCCCAAGTTTCAAAATTTTGCAATTTGTAAACCTTTGGTCTCATTTCGTATAAGTACCAAGTGGATTAATTTAATTTTTCTCATATTTTAATTTCTACTAATAAAAAGAAATATATTTTCGAATAGGCTCTTTCGAGCCTATTCACCATCCCCCCTAGGGGGGTTCGCGTCGTGTCATTTTTTTTTTGCGTTTTTTTTTCTTTTTCTTGTTCTAGTTTAGTCTTAACAAGAAGGATTGTATACTTTGATAACATTTTGAATTATTCCATATTTTAAATTTAAAATTAATCATACTACTTACCCCATGACTTTCCGATTGACCCGCAAGGGGAAAGAGATGCGTGGTAGGACTAATTAGAAAAGCGGTGTTGTGTATCTCTGATTCCATTTTCATTGTTATTTTTCACATCCAAGCAATAAAATTACCCCTCCTTGATTTCCTGATTGAGGTCCACTTGGACCGAAAGATATTCTTGGAGGGTCTTCTTTTTTAACAAGAACACACTCTTAAAATTTACTAAAATTGACAAGACTCCGGTGTGTATGCTCTGCACTTGGATGCGGTTCATAAGATTAGTAAAGCTGCACAAAAATCACTCGAGTGACTAGATTAATTAGTATTCACCTCCCAAATTGACAAACCATTAGGAGAAAATCCAACGCCTCGAACAAACTGTAAGCGGTGGCAAAATACCCAAAGGAGTGGGAACAACTAGAAAGTGATCTCAAGGCGCCAATCTCTGTCACACCCTGATGGGTGTGTTATGAAAAATAGTCTCTGAGACTCTATTCTAGCCCACAAACACCTTGCAAGTACCCCTTGGGTATATCTGGAACTCCAGATATAGAGTATAACAGATGTAAAAGTTCACTTTTGGACATACTCCAAGTACCCCTTGGGTATATCTGGAGTCCCCTTTTTGCCTAATTTAATTCATTCACATTCCACATTAATTTAAAATATACCAAGAGACATTTGCAAAACATTATTTCAAGCGCATGCAAGCACATTATTTTCTCTATTGACTCCATTTAAGGCACTGGTGATTTATTTGATCAATTCTTTCTATTATATATATATTGAGTGTCATTACTGTGCTTATCTGCTTTAAATCTTGTATCTTGTTATCTTTTGTTTCCACTGGTTAATTTCAAAACTCCTAAACAACTTAATCAATATAACACCATCACACTAAGTAATTAGCCTTATTAATTTAATAGTGTCTACCCCCCTTGGTTTCGTTAGGACTTAGCCTGAACAAAGGAGTCAAGAACAAGGTGACAACCTTGAGTCGAGACTTGCCCCAAGGACACACCGAGTGGCTTGAATATTTCTGCCACGTAACCTAGGTGTGTGAAAGGTGGAAACAAGAAGCATTATAGGACATGGGATCCTCACCTATGTCATTGGAGTATATTTTATTGGTCACTTGAAGCTTGTATGCACTTGGAAAATGGTGGTCTACTTACTTGGAGGTATAAGCACTTTCATGATTTTTTGATGAGGCACATCCTTGATGTACATTTTTATTATGTTGTTATGTACCTTGATGATATATATTATGTACTCATGATGATTGAAAGAATGAATACAAGAAAATGGGATCCCTGAATTCTCGTTCCTAATCGTATGGGTTGGAGAGCACTCTTAATAGTTTGAGTGCAATACAAGCAATGGGAGCCTAGGATAGTTTTTAGTCCCATAGATTTCATTTTTTTTGGAAACAAGCAATATGGGAGATGGATTCCCCAATTAATAAAGTTATTTTAATCAGAGTAGTGCAAAAGCAAGCATGGTGGTTCCTCTCTAAAACCTTCATGGAATCTCAAAGACTCAAAGTTGGTAAACTCAGTGGCAACTTCAAAGAATCATACAGAAAGCAAGTTCTTCAACACCCATGTTTGAAATTGCTTGAAGACAAGAAATATTAGGAAGGGATGATTTTTCATGTCCCAAATTTTGAATTGGGTCACAATGGACTAATCACTTATTTCATATTCTTGAGAGTTTGTCAAATTGATGCTAAGGGTCAAATAATTGCCAAGGAAGAAAATTACTAGTTTCTTAGGCTGGGGGTGGAAGCTTTGGGATTTGGAATAAGGGGGGAAATAAATGATGTTTGAACATTAAAATTAAATAAGTATTCAATAAAGGAGATAAATAAATAAATACAAGGGAAAATCAAAGTGGCAATTGATCATGAAGACACATGGAGAATGTGGGACCAACACAAGCTAGATTTTCTATGCAACATGGCATCCTCCTCTTGTCATTTTGAATCCATAAGAGTCCCAAGGGTATTGGGATGAGTTGGAAGGTAAATATACTTGGCATGAATCAATTCAGGTAGAATTGGAGTGGGAGAGTAACTTCCATGGAAGAGGAAGAGGAATTTTGGATCTAGTGAGACACTTGGACTAGATTCCCTAGCTCTATGACAACAATGATGAAGATGCTATGACATATATGACACAAATTAGATATAAAGGCTTAAATATGAAATATATTCCATCTTAGGTTGGAATAGAGAATCCAAGAGGGCTCTCATGTGAGTCGGGGAATCTCAATGGGCTCCTACTTGAATTGGGGGAAGATACAAGGCTAGGAAAGGGAGGACACATGGAAAATCATGAGCACGTGCCCTAATTCGAATTGGCTTGAGTTTGTGGATGGATTGGTAACCTTATAATTCTAAGTATTTTTATAAAATACATGAATCAACCAATATAATGGCTTTTTATCATTTGATAAATTTGCATTTGTGAATTGAGAGAGATAGTGGATGACTAGTTTCTTGTCTTAGCCAATTTCGAAGGTGAAATATTCTCATACAAGTTAGTGTTTGGAGAGGAAACTTAGGTATTTAATGGATCTTTAATGGATTTATATTTTTAGGTGTAAGCTACAAGGAAGCCCTCAGTTCCTTCTAGTGCAACACTTTCTCTCAACCATTTCTAGTTTTTATTGCATTATCTTTCTCATGGAGGGATTTCTCTTTGGGTGAGTTATTAATATTTTTGGGGAATCTTATAATTCAACATTATTTTATGTTATTATGTAAATTATTTTTATTCCAAGTTCATAAGAACCTGAGTTTAAAATACCAAAATATTTCATGTAAAAATGTTAAACAATGAAGAAATAGTGCCATTTCCCCACTATCTTGTTGTGAACCATTGTAATGTTGATGATTTCGAATTGGAAGAGAATTTTATTGTCCATTTGTGATTTTAATAAGCTCAATATTCTATTTTATTCATTCTTAGAAAGTATCCGGTTGAAATATCAAAGTTTTGTATGTAAAAGTGCCTATTAATGAGCAAACAATGACCATTTCCCCGCTATATGATGTATCTCTGATATATTTATGATGAATGGACTATAATTTATGAGTATTACAAGTTTCATGTTCTTCACTTAATTATTTGAGTTCATTTTACTCAGTTTAATTGCATTTGGAGAAGATTTGGTGCCATTTCCCGAAGGGTCGAATTAATGATTTTGTAAATGTTTGGGAGAGGGTCATAACAGCTTGTATAAAATTAATAATGATGCATATGAGACCTTAACAATGTCCCTTAAATATCCTCTACCTCTTTTCATATATTCTAGTGGTTTAGAGAGCATTTGAGAAGAAATTTCTAGCATTTACACAGGGGGAATTTGAACCCTGATTTGCTAGTAAAGACTCCTACTTTGACCATAAAATTAAAAAAGTTTGCAGAATTAATTGGAGGGTGATAAATAATACTTGAAAATCATATTCAAGTATTAATATCAGTCCTACACCTTCTAATAATATTTGGAATCATTTGGGCCAATTTGGAGACCTAGACATCAAAACCAGCCAAAGGTCGAAACAGGGAAAAAAGTGAAAAATTGGTCATTTTAATAAAATTTTGAAAAAGGAACATTACATCCTTATCTGTATTTGAAATTTTTGCCCATTCTGTCACCCTGATTTTTAAATCCCCATTTGTTTCTACCCTATCTCGCAGAAAGTGTCCAAAACCTAGTCAAACCCTAATTACCCATGAGAGTTTTCCCAACTCCAAGTTTTCCTTTTCTAAATAATTTTTTTTCTACCCATCCACCCCCCCCACCCCCGAAAAAAAAAATCTTGGTTATGGTTGTCACCTGCACAATATAAAACAAACAAATGGAAGATGAAATTTCCACCATCAAGACAAAACTACAAGATCTGGATTAAAAATTTCTTAGCCTCCATCTTCAACATCCAACCATGAAAAATAGATGATATCTAGAGTCTTCTGCACACACTGGGTTCTCTTCTTCCAACAAATTTTGTGGGTTGAAGCTTGTTTTTCCTTTATTCAATGGTGATGATATGACTTGATGGATATATAGGGAAGAATAATATTTTAGTGTGCATAACACTTTTTATTTCAACTGCAAGTCCCACTTGCATCCTTTCATTTTGAACATGAAGTCGTTCAATGGTTTTGTTGGTACATCAAGCCTCATGAAGAGCCAAAATGGACATATTTTTTCCACCTCCTTTTTGCAATGATTTTTCCCTAGAAATTTTGGTGACTTCATGGGAGCACTCACTAAACTTTGTCAAACTGGTACTGTGAGAGAGTATCACATAGAGTTTGAGAAATTGGTCAATCACACTAAAGGATTATATGATGCATTCTGCAAGATTTGTTGTATTAGTGGTCTAAACGATGCAATCTGATATTAGGTGAAAATGTTATGTACCAACATATTTATGGGAGCCCTAGAGTTGGATAAGTTGTTGGAGGACAATATTATAACTCAACAACACTCCAAATCCACTCTTTCTCCATTAAGAAATATGGTTTCCCAAATATCTCCAATTACGCCAACTCCTAGAACCAATGTTATCAATCATTTGTTTGAAGTTGAGATGCGGGAACATAGATTAAAAGGGATTTTTTATAATTGTGATGTGAAGTTAACTCAGGGATATAGATGTGTTGAGAAAAATCTCTATATATTACATTTTGATTCTTTGTCTACACCTAAAATTTGTGAAGATGCTCATGAACTAGTAGATGATTAGGTTGACATTTAACAGCCGCATCTTTACCCTCCTTCTCATGAGGAACACACATAGATATCTCTCCATGCATTAGCCAAAGTAACCACCCCACAAACCATGTAGGTCAAGGGTTTCTTCAAGAATATCCATATTACAATACTCATTGATTCTGGTATCACTCATAAATTCATTTACCATCATATCACCAAACAAGTTGATTGTTTTGTTCATCCTTGCTCCATCTTTGAAATCATGATTACCAATGGGGGATCCTTTTCTTACAAGGGGAAGGGTCGCATTGTTCATATCTCTATTGGATATTATAACTTGCAATGTTACATGTTTTTTATCCCTTAGGAGGATGTGATGTGTTTTTGGGCACTCAATGGTTATGCACACTTGAAACCATCTTATGGGATTTTTTTAAACTTTGGATGCAGTTTCCAGTCAATGGGAAAAAAATTTGAAGGGATTACAACTAGAGTCTCTCAGCATCATCATTTCACATTGCATGGAAAATATCATTAAGAAGAATTCACATTCTTACATTGCTCAGTTCCATTCCATTCAGATGCAACCATTAGTGGTCTCCACAACTCCCTTGGATATACAACAAATTTTGGATCAATATGCATGTGTCTTTGCTGAAACAGTGGGATTTCCACCTTAAATATGAGAGGAACATCATATTTTTCTCCTTCCTTGTCATGTCCTCAATTAAATAATTTCCAAATAAGACTATTTCCAAATAATGTTTCACCAACCTACTAACTCCCTCGGTTAAAATGGAGAAATAAATATTGTAAAAAGGGCCTATGGGACCAAAAATAACTTTATTTTAACATATTCACATTTAAATGGGTCACATAAATGATAAATTCTAAGAAAAAAATGTGGGATGGGTTCATGAAGACACTTGGAAGCTTGTGGATCCTTTGGATGACTAGATTCCCTGCACACTTGGCATGATGTCCATCCAAATTCAAACACATGGGTAATGTAACATTATTGGAAGGTTATGTGGTGTCAAATATCATATAATGAGCCAAGGAATTTGAATTGGAAAATGAGGGCAACTCCCATGGAAGAGGAAGAGACTAGAAGACACGGTGTGCCACTTGGAAGGAGATTCTATGCACCATATGACAACAAATGATAGAAGATTCTATGCCAAGTATGACAAATTCAGACCCTATTGCTGAAATATTACAAATATGAAATGGCATGGATAAAAATAGCCACCAAGAGGTCTAGTTTGGGAGTTAGAGACAACCATTTGAATTGGGGAAAGAATTGGAGCATGAAGAGGAACAGAAGTGTCATGTGAGTTACAAAACAACTAAGATGAGTTGGATGAATCCCATAGATATAAATTTGACCTTAGGAGGCCTCATGAAATTAATAAAATTATTTCATTAGGAAGGATAATATATTTTTATCATTTTTTTAATTATCCTTTGCAATTTTGGAGAGCCTTTGCTTGTCCAATGACGGTGAGTGTTCACTCTCATTGCTTTTGAACCAATTTCGAGGGAGTTGGATTCCTTTCCAAGTTGGTTGATGGAGAGGCCATTCATACCTGTCATGGGATATTAATTAAGGAGTTTTATCTGAAGGTTGAATTTCGATATATTCAAATTCTTATCTATCTCCCCATTCTCTCATTCTTTCCTCTCCATTCCTGCACACTCTCATGTTGATGACACACTTGTTGGAGTGGTGCTTACACTTTGCTGAGTAATTTAATGAAAAATATTTGGTATATTATTTATGTATATTTAATATTATATACATATGATCTGTAAGTCGAAATATCAGAAATGCATGTATGAAAGGCTTGCATTCTTCATGATCTTGAATAACAAGTTTTCATGGTTTTGGCTTCAACCTTGAAGTGGCTTTATATCAGAATTGTATAAGGAATTTATATGATTTTTATGATTTTTGGGAAGAAATATATTATTTAAGACTCTATAATTTCATTTCCATATTCTATTCATCTCGAAATCAAAGAAATTCCTGTGTGAAAAGCTTGCATTCTCATGCCATTGTAGTTTCCATGACTTTGGATTTAATCTTGAATGAGTCTTGTATCTAATTTTTATGATTTTGTGACAGCCATATATGATTTTTTACTCTATAATTTCATTTCCCTATTCTATGTGGGTCTAAATCCAAGAAATCCGTATGCGAAACTCTTGGAATTCCATGCTACTAATTCACTAGCTTTCATGTATTTGACTCCCATACTAAATGAGTTGTATACTAGACTTGTATGAAGGGATTTATATTTTGTTTAATAATATTGGGGAATAAATTTATATTCTTTATATGGTCTCTATATTTCACATCCTGATCTGAACCTTTAACTCTACCTTTCATATGTCAAAATCGAGCTAGTTATGCAATTTCACCATAAGCAATTTCACTGAAAGTTATCAAATGAATGTGGAATTATATAACAAGTTTGAATAAATAATAACAATGTTTAATTATAGTAAATTATTTATTATATAATTCCCCATACTCTTATTACAAATTTTGTAGGTTCATGTATGAGTTGGGAAGCCCAGTTGGCCTACACCTTAGGGGGGATTTCATCACAATTTCCTAGTAATTTTTGGACTTTTTGTTTTCAGACCCAAAAAATATTGCATAGGTATAAAGTATGATAAAAAATATCCATAAACCACCTTGGTATGTTTTAATAATCACCATACCATCTCCTTTCAAATTCAAGTCCATTTGGTGAAAGTTGGAACCCTTTAGAGTCATGACTAGTTAAGCTCTAATAATGCCCAATTTGTAACTTTATCCAAAATGGTTCCATTGCTGGGACCATTTGTTGGCACAACCCACCAACAAATCCTCATCTATAGGGATTCCCACTCTATCAACACCCAACCATTTTTATGTTCTTGAGCATCGGCCCAAACAGGTTTGACCCTGCCCGGCAACACTCATAGAGCAGATGAAGTCTCACTCAAGATGTTGAAGGAGAGCTGTCGGAACCAAGTTTCCAAAAGTAAGAAATGAGGGCATGACATCAACACTTAAATTTATAATCAATAGATACTTCAGAAATAGAATCACATCATTCATCACAGATTTACTAGTAGAACCAGTAGATAGCTAATGGATCGCATTACTTTATTCATCGCAGCAGTAATCAATCATTCATATAACCGTAAAGATCCATCATTATCATTGCTGATCATAAAAATATGAAAGAAAATAAGAGAAAAAAGCACTTTAGGGAACATCTGTCATGTCATATTACTTCTGCATGATAAATTCACAATATGTAGTACATCCCCACAGTAGGAGACTGGAAACAGATTGACACATACAGAGCAAAAAACCCACTCATAATAGACACATATGCAAAAAGATACCCAAAAATACAAGTTCTTCCCCATAATTCTCTCTCTCTCTGTTCTTATCAAATGTATCTCTCCAAAAGCATATCTCGCCAAAAAGTATATCTACTATTGCAACTCTAGATCTATATATAGGCTTGCGCCTTTACATCTAAGGTCCACTTCTAACTAAATTCTAACAAACTACTGACCTATATCCACAAAATGTGGTCAATCGGTACAAAATTACATAAATAATTTCGACATCTCTCCCTCGACATCTTAGGTGAGACTTCATCCGCTCTATGGGTGTTGCTGGGAAGGGTCAAACCTATCTGGGCCAGTGCTTAGGGATATCATGCTGGTTGGACATCGATAAAGTGGGAACCCCCATCGATGAGACTTTGTTGGTGGGTTGCACCAACAAATGGTTCCGTTGCAGGGACCTTGTTGCAACTGAAGGGAGGATATGTTGTGGCTGAAGCAATCAACTTTAGGACACAAAATCCATATTAAATGATAATTTATGATATATATTGAAGATGATTGACATTTACAAATGGAACTCGCCTTTATAGGCTTGAGTGTATAAAACGAAGGGTTACACCCTTTCGAATAATAGTTAACAAATTTACTTAATATTTATTTAATATTTGTTACATTGCCACTCCCTTTAAAGGAGATTTATCCTCAAAGATGTGTTAGAGAAAGATGTAGTTGTCATAATTGTTTGGATTCCCATGTTGCATATTCTTCCGGTTGGTTTTTCCATTTTATAAGGTACTCTTTAATTACTCTTGTCCTTAATCTTCTTTCTCTGGTAGTAATGATATATTCTGGTTCAAAACTAATTCTTCCTTCATCATCTAACAAGGGAAGTAGTGTTTGTGCTGGAGACATTTACCACCATACACACTCTTTTTGGTCAAATTTGCATAGTTAAACCACTATCCTAAGTATTACTGACATTAATTGACACCAGTGGAGCATTAAATGACATCATCCAGTCACACCCATGCCTACCTTCAGTCAAGGAGGCTAACTTATCCTTCTCCTACATTCGTGGAGGCTAACTAGAGCACTTCGGGGGTGATTTGAGTGTCACTAATGCAATTTATTGCTAACTTATGGTTACAATCAGTTAAATAGGGTAGTGAAGGTGCCTCCTCTCATTAAATTGATTATTTAATGATTAATTAATGAACTGGAGTCAACAAGGGCGCCTCCACCAACTTCTAATGTTTAGTTAACCTCATCGGGGTTCATTGGAGTCATTGAAGCACTAGCACTTGATGGTTGGATTGCTATGACATGTGTCTAATCTCTTTCAGTTGAGACTTAGTCATTTATTGCACTCCAACTTCAGTTAGGGCTCATTTGAGTCAATTAGGGTTTTTATCAGTGGTTAACTGGAGTGTTGACTATGGCTTACATTAAGTTAATCTAGACTCACTCATTCAATTCGAATGACCTCCATAGGGATTCAAATTGATTCTCATTCATGCTTGTAACATCAATGATCTTGTGCCTCTCTATTTCCTTGGATCTTCTTTTCCATTTTGCGGGATTGAAGACTTCAAAAGAAGTATGGGATAACTTGGAAACTCTATATGGAAAGCATGATGACTTGAGAGTTTACCAGGTTGAAAATGAATTAATGTCTCTCCATCCCTCTAATTTTGAGACTTTGAATGGATTTTTCACAAAGTTCAAGCATATTGTTTTACTCTTGAAGAAATGCAAAGTGGAGAAGGAGGATGATCAGCTCATCCTCACCATACTCTCCAAACTTGGGACTAATTATTCAGTTTTTGTTTCTACATTCCATGCGGGGAAGCTCACAACCCCTGGATGGAAGATGCCTACACTCAATGTCTTCATTGAGTCCCTAACAAGTGAACATGAAAAGCTTGTCCAAATGGGGATCATCATATCTTCCCATGATCAAGCCCTCCATGTCTCGAGGCCCAAATATCTGAAGGGTAAAGGAAAGCAGCAGAAGAATCAAAAAACTAAATTTGATTCTCCTAAGCCTAAAGTTGAAAACCATTAGCATGATGAATCTTCTGGATCAAGGAAGAACAAAGGAAAAGGGCACCATGGGAAGGAAAAAGTGAAGTTTTCTTACTGCGGGAAGGGCTTCCACCTTGAACATGCCTACATGAAGAAGAATATTGATGAAGCTACCTCTCTCCTTGAGAGAAATCACATCAATCTTCCAGAAATCTTTTGGAGGAGAGATCAGCAAGATCGAGAACCACAGCATGAAAAATGTCATGCCCTCATGGCAAGCACTTCGAAGTCCAAAGCACTCTTGATTGATTCAAGAGCTTAGAACCACATGATGGATGAAAGAGACTCCTTTTCATCCTTGGAGACTGGAAAATCCATCCCCATCCACATGGGAGATGACTCCACCATCATTTCAGAAGGACAAGGTACTGTTGATCTTGAAATTGGTTTTTTTTCAAATGTTTTGTATGTACCGTCTCTGGCATCAAATCTCCTTAGTGTCTATCAAATGACACATACAGGAGTTCCTAAGAGAGTTTATTTCAGCCCAAATGATGTTGAGATAACAAACATTGCATCCGGGAAACTCATTGCTAAAGGCCTTGCAAACCAACATGCAAAAGCCTATGAGTTCTCTCACTTTGTTGTGGATGCAAATCCCACTGCTCTGCTAACTCATGGAAATGAGGTTACTAGGCTGTGGAATGAGAGGTTTGGACATATTAATTTCAAATATTTACATAAATTACAAGAAAAATCCATGGTTTAAGGCCTCCCAGTCATCAAGGAAACCACGGGAATTTTCCTGGGCTGTGTGATTAGAAAACACCCTGAGCACAAGTTCAATCGGGGGAAGGCAAACTGAGCTACATGCATATTGGGCCTGATACATTATGATATCAGTAGCCTGATTCCTATCACATACATGAATGGATCAAGGTATATTATTACTTTTATTGATGATTTTTCAAGGTACACATGAGTCTTCTTCCTCAAAAAGAAGTCAGAAGTATGTGAAAAATTTCTTGAATTGAAGGCCTTGATCGAAAATGCCTCTAGTCTTAAGATCAAGATCTTGAGATCTGATAATGGAGGGAATTATGTCAGTAATTATTTTCTGCACATATGATCCCAAAGTGGTATTTAGGTCCAACATTCAATTCCCTACACTCCCCAGCAGAACGGAGTAGCGGAAAGGAAGAATCGGTCTCTCAAGGAGATGACCACCTGTATGTTGGAATTAAAGAATATTGCTGCAAATTTTTGGGCTGAAGCCATGCATGCTGCAGCATAAATTTATAATATGGTGCCACACTCATCCATGAAATGGAATACCCCTTTTGAAGCATACTTCGGACACAAGACGGATGTGTTGAACCTACGGGTACTTGGGTCCACTGCACGGGCCCGGATTCCGCTTGATAAAAGAAGGGATTTGCAACCGCAAAGCATAGAATGTATGTTTATTGGGTATCTTGATGAATATAAAGGTTTCAAGCTGCTTTATATCAATACCAAACATATCATCATTGAGATAAGTGTCAAGTTCGATGAGCCTCTTCAGGAGGTGGAACTAGTGAAGGAGAAAACTGTTGAATTTCCTTCCTATTCTACTGAATATTTGGATGATGAAATTGGGGGTGATGACCCTGATTTGGATCCTATAATTTATGATATCAGTGTGCATCAATCATCATATGATGAATCAGACCTTAATTGCAAAATCATCTTCCTACATGGGCCCAACAGACACTCTCCTTCGCAGGAGATAACATTGGAAATCCGGATGATCCAAAGAGAACCCGGTCTGATTTCCAAAGAGCATGTATTGCACTCTCTTATGATGATAATTGGATGTCCAAAAATTTCTATTTGATTATTAGTTCATGTTAGAATAATCAACCCATAGTATTTACCCACTTAGACATTAATTCATTTATTTTTGTCTTATTTGCCTAGTCCATGAGTTCCACCATGTGCAAGTTGCCAATTGCCTATCCATAGAGGTCAAACTTGCTATTATTGACTCATGTAGCTCTTGGGAAAGCCTTAGGAATCAAATATACTTTATTCCTGGCCTCCTAGGTTCCCTTCTGCTTTTTTTGCTTTATACCCTGCTTTTTCAGTGTTTTAAGGCACATAAGAAAGCAAGACTAGGTGAGGTGAATCAGCTTTGTTGCCTCTTCCTCCTCCACTCTTTCCTCCATGAAAAATCATGTATGAGATGAAATTTGACCACTATTTATCTTGCCTATGCGCCCTTGCTAATTCGTGGGTTCCTTGATAGATTTGGGATCAGCTTTTTACACCTATGGGGGATTTGCCTATTTTGGGTAAGCCTGCTTTATGCTAGATTTGGATGCTTCCTTATGCATTCGATTTGATCATGTATTCTATATATTCAGCACCCTATGTTATTACAGGGTTGGCTATTGTACACTCACTTAATATAATTTTGTGTTACAGCTCCATTTTCAGTCTCCATTGTTGATAATTTTGCATGATCAATTGTTAATTATTGTGGGTGAAATTAATCTACTGCAGGCCTGAATTTCTACATGGTATCAGAGCCATTTTAGGTTGTTACTCTCCTTCAAAAAAATTTTTGCAGGTTCGACATCAAGACTGGGAGCCTTCTACTGACAGCCGGGACATATTTTCTAAAGCTATGGATTCACAGAAAACTATCCTCACTCCCTTCAACTATTTTGAATGGAAAGCAGAGATGGAGATCTTGTTGAGAGAGAAAGGCCTCTACAGGGTGACTATGGCTACAGAAGCAGAGCCCAATGCTGCTGCAGAGAAGATCAAATGGCACAATCGGAGAGATGAGGCCTATGGCCTCCTATGTCTCAGTATTTCCCGAGACCTCCTTTTCCATCTCGATGGATTAACTTCACTGGATCAAGTATGGGAGAAACTTTCTGAGATCTTCGGAAAGATAGATGATATGAGGGGACACCAAATTGAAAATGAATTGATTTCCCTGAGTCCCAATAATTTTGAATCACTGCAGCTATACTTCTCCAAGTTCAAAGCACTAGTTTTGCA
>LPNX010848149.1:86768-138523 GCA_001517045.1 Pseudotsuga menziesii
GTGCTTGGGAAAGCCTTAGGAATCAAATCTGCTTTATTCCTAGCCTCCTAGGTTCCCTTCTTCTTTTTCTGCTTTATACCCTGCTTTTTCAGTGTTTTAAGGCACATAGGAAAGCAAGACTAGGTGAGGTGAATCAGCTTTGTTTCCTCTTCCTCATCCACTCTTTCCTCCATGCAAAAGCATGTATGATCTGCCATTTGACCACTCTTTAGCTTTCCTATGCGCCCTTGCTAATTCGTGGGGTCCTTGATAGATTTGGGATCATCTTTTTACACCTATGGGGGATTTGCCTATTTTGGGTAAGCCTGCTTTATGCTAGATTTGGATGCTTCCTTATGCATTCTATTTGCTCATGTATTCTATATATTCATCAGCCTATGTTATTACAGGGTTGGCTATTGTACACTCAGTTAATATAATTTTGTGTTACAGCTCCATTTTCAGTCTCCATTGTTGATAATTTTGCATGATCAATTGTTAATTGTTGTGGGTGAAATTAATCTACTGCAGGCCTAAATTTCTATAGTTCAAATACAAAATCCTACTACCATGCTCGGAAGGATCCGATATGGCAAGTTTCCATGGATGAAGAGATGAATTCTCTTCAGAAAAACACTACTTGGGAGCTAGTTTCTCTTCCTCCGGGAAGGAAATTGGTTCAATGCAAGTGGGTGTTTTGGACCAAGGTTTATGCTGATGGAAGAAACTAAAAATATAAGGAAATTCTGGTGGCAAAATGTTTCTCTCAGGTCCAAGGTGTGGACTACCATGAGACCTTTGCACTAGTTGCAAAAATGGATTCCATTTGCCTTGTTTTGGCAATTTCAGCATCCAATCCCTGGGAAGTGCATCACATGGATGTTAAGTCAGCCTTTATACATGGATATATTAATGATGAGATATACATGAAGCAGCATAAAGGCTACATCACTGATCCATATTTTCTTTTCAAGCTAAAGAAGTCACTATACGAGTTAAAACAGGCCCTAAGAGAGTGGTATTCCAAGATGGATGCCTTCCTTCTCTCGCAAAAATTTCAAAGGTGTATATCAGATCCAAATGTGTATTTAAAGAATTTTTATGGTCATATAATTATCATTGTTTTATAATTTGATGAATTACTAATCACAAGTAGCACAGTTTCCTCCATTTCAGCCATCAAAACTGCTCTCCACAATGCCTTTGAAATGAGTGATTTGGGGCTCCTAAAACAATTTTTGGGGCTCAAAATAAAGTAAAACTATGATGGGATTATGGTCACTCAGTCCAAATAAATTTCAGACCTGTTATTTAAATTTAACATGGCAGATTGTAGGCCTGCACCATTTCCTTTCCTTTCAGGGATCAGCCTTGAAGAAGGAAAAAGCACACCTCCCATGGAATGCACTATCTATCGACAGTTGATTGGTAGCTTGTTGTACTTGACACATTCTTAGCCTGATATTTGTTATGCCATGAACGCTGTATAAATATACATGCAGAATCCTCATGATATTTATTGGAAGGAATCCAAGAGGATCCTCCAGTATATTCAGGGAACCAGGACCTACGACATTCACTATGCTGCAGACTCCGAGCTAGAGTACGTTGGATACATAGATTCCGATTGGGTGGGTGATTCTGTTGATTGGAAGTCTACTTCCAGATATGTATTCATTTTCAGTGGTGGCCCCATTTTCTGGTCAAGCAAAAATAAAGCTTCCATAGCACTATCTTCAGCAGAGGCCGAGTATTGAGGAGCGGTGAATGCTTTCATCCAAGCAGTTTGGTTGCAAGGCATTCTTTCAGAGTTTGATCTTGGTAGTACTTTGTCCACTGTCGTATTTGTGACAATCAAAGTGCTATTAAGATATCCACAGTTTCAGTTACCAAGTAGAGGACCAAGCATGTATAAATCCACATGCACTACATTAGGGAGCTAGTGCATGATAGGACCATCATTCTAGAATACTGCCCGACTGATGAGAAGATTGCAGACATCTTCACCAAGATATTTTCAGAAAATAAGTTCACTTACCTCCATTCATTGTTGGGGGTGAGTTCATTAGGGTGATTCAGACTACTTTCAATGTTCAGCTTGAGGGGGGTTTTTTCCCATTGGGTTTTCCCTCTTTTCCTCACTTAGTTTGTTTTGAGCATTGTTTCAGTTTCAGCATTGTACAAGGTGACTTATGGCCTTAGTTGTTGAGGCCCTAGAATTTTTATTCATTTTGTTTTCTAACTCCTCCTGAGTATAGCTTAAGGGGGGGTGTTGGAGACATTTACCACCATACACACTCTTTTTGGTCAAATTGGCCTAGTTAAAACACTATCCTAAGTATTATTGAAATTAATTGACATCAGTGGAGCATTAAATGACATCATCCAGTCACACCCACACCTACATTCAGTCAAGGAGGATAACTTATCCTTCTCCTACATTCGGGGAGGTTAAATAGAGCACTCCGGGGGTGATCTGAGTGTCATTAATGCAATTTATTGCTAACTGATGGTTACAATCAGTTAAACAGGGAATTGAAGGCACCTCCTCTCATTAAATTGATTATTTAATGGTTAATTAATGAACTGGAATCAACAGGGGTGCCTCCACCAACTTTTGATGTTCAGTTCAACTTCAGTTAACCTCATTGGGGTTCATTGAAGTCATTGAAGCACTAGAACTTGATGGTTGGCTTACTATGACATGTGTCTGACCTATTTCAGTTGAGACTCAGTCATTTATTGCACTTCGACTTCAGTTAGGGCTCAGTTGAGTCAATTAGGGTTTTGATCAGTGGTTAACTAGAGCGTTGACTATGGCTTACATTTAGTTAAGCTAGACTCAATCATTCAAATTGCTTCTCATTCATGCTTGTATCATGACATTGTAATTTTAATCATTCATTCTTTATTGAATATACAGAGCGGCTACTCATTCCGTAGTCTGATTTACACCATTTCATGAGTTATTTGTTGATTAATCTTTGATGAGATTGATGTTTAGTCCCTAGATCAATGTGGATGATTAATAGTTTGTGCCTACTTGTGTTGACCTATCATCCTTTTTAAGCATGAAACATGGAAAACATTGTGGACACGACTTGATTTTGGTAGCTCCAATGCATATGCCACATGGATGATCTTCTTATTGATTTGATATGGGCCATAAAATCGAGGAGCTAATTTATTCTTTCCACCTTTTTTTAGTGACAATTGTTTATAGGGTTGTAATTGTACAAATACCCAATCTCCAACTTCAAATTCCCATTCTGTTCGATGTTGATCTGCTTGTTGCTTCATTCTATTCCTTACAGTGTTTAGATTCTCTTTAAGTATTTGTACAACCTTTTGATTTTCTTCTAAATGGTCTTTTACTGAGGCAACCCTTGCTTGGTTGGTAATGATATCCTTCCATTTTGGGGGTGCATATCCATAGAGGGCTTGAAATGGTGTCATTTTTGTTGTTGTGTGATAAGTAGAATTATACCACCATTCTGCAAGATGTAACCATTGAACCCATTTATTTTGTTTATCAGTTATGAAGCAAGGAAGGTAGGTCTCTAAGCATTTGTTGATGAATTATGTCTGGCCATCTGTCTGAGGATGATAAGATGAGCTCATGTTAAGTGTTGTTCCAATTTGTTTGCAGAATTCTCTCCAAAAATTACCTTTAAACTTGGCATCCCTATCACTCACGATAATCTTGGGAAAACCATGTAACTTGTAGATACTTTTACAGAAGGCTTCTACAGTTTATTTTACAGAATCAGTTCTCTTTACTCCTATAAAATGTGAATATTTGGTTAACCTATATATTGCTACTAGTATTTTGTCTTCCCCGTCTGATATGGGTAGACCTTCAATGAAATCCATAGAAATTTCCTCCCACTTCTGATTTGGAATATGCAATGGATGGAGTAACCCGAGGCTTGAGATATTCTTTGGTTTATTTCTCTAACAAGTGTCACACTCTGCAACATACTTTTGAATGTCGGCATTCATACCCGTCCAGAAGAATGATTGCCTTGCATTATAGTAGGTTTTATAAAATCCTACATGTCCCGCGAAGGGGTAGTCATGTGATTATTTACATACCTTGGTTTTAAACTTAGATTTTGCACTTAAGTAGATTCGTCCTTTGTACCATAAGAGGTCATTCTTCCATCCAAACTTTGGATACTGATTTATGTTGTCAATTATGGAGCAAACCTGTGCATTCTTAGCATATTTGGTTTAGATTTAGTCCAAAAATTCTGAGATTACCATTGATACGGAATAGACTTGTACCTCTTCATCTTTCCTTGATAGGGCGTCAACTACTACATTGTCCTTCCCCTTTTTATGTAAAATGTCCATATCAAAGGTAGAGATATTTTCGATCCACTTTTGTTGTTCAGTCGTTAATGTCTTTTGTTGTAATAAGTGTTGTAGACTATTGTGGTATGTTCGAATTAGGAACTTGCTTCCCAACAGATTGTGTCGCCATTTAGTTAACGCATGCATGATGGAAAGAATTTCCTTGTTGTAGGTAGACTATAGGAATTCTCTTTTGTTCAACTTCCTGCTTTCAAAAGAGATTGGATGACATTCTTGCATTAGCATAGCTCCTATCCCAAATCCTGAAGCATCACATTCAATTACAAATGGTTTTGAAAAATCAGGTGTTGTCAGAACAGGAGTTGAAGATATAATTTCTTTCAACATTTCAAAGCATTTCCTTGCTTCATCATCCCATAGAAAGGAATTCCTTTTTAGGAAATTTGTTAGTGGAGCAGTGACATGTGCATAGTTATTGATGAATCTTCAATAATAACTTGTTAATCACAACAATCCTCGTAATTTTGAAACATTCTTGGGTTGGGGCCACTCCTTCATCGCTTGGATCTTCCTTGGGTCCACCTTAACTCCTTCCCTTGATATTATATGACCGAGATACTCTACTTCTTGCTTCCCAAACGTGCATTTTGAGTTCTTTGCATAGAATTGGTTTTCCTTCAAAAGAGATAGAACCTTTTCTAGTTGCTTCAAATGTTCTTTCCATGCATTGCTATATATAAGGATGTCATCGAAGAATACTAACACAAATTTCCTTAAGTAGGGATGAAATAGTTCATTCATAGTTGCTTGGAATGTTGCAAGGGAATTAGTTAACCCAAAAGGCATTACTTTGAATTCATAATGTCCTTCTTGAGTTTGGAAAGCAGTCTTTGTGATATCTTCTAATCGGACCCTGATTTGATAGTACCCTGACCTTAAATCAAGTTTTGAAAAATACTTCACGTCATGAAGTTCATCCAGCATATCGTCGATGAAGGAAATTGGAAACTTGTTTTTAATTGTTAGTTTGTTTAATCCTCAATAATCAATGCATAGGCTGAATGATCCGTCCTTCTTCCGTACTAACATGATTGGAGCTGTATATGGGCTTCTGCTCTTGGTGATGACACCACACTTCAATAAGTCTTGAACTAACCTTTCTATTTCTATTTTGTGATGGTGGGGATACCGATAAGATTTAAACCTGATAGGGTTTGACCCTGATTTAACCTCTATTATGTGTTCTATACTTCTTTCAGGTGGTAGCTACATCGGTAAGTCTTCAAATATTTGTTTATATCTCTGGAGTAATTTTTGGATTTCTTCTTTGAGCTTGTTCTGTTCGCATTCTTGTCCTTCCATTTGATGGCATTGGATCACATATGCTGATGCTCCTTTTCGAATGAGCTTCTCCATCTGTGTAGATGAAAATACTTGTGTGTCCGATGGTTGGAAACCATGCAGTTTATAATTTTTTCCTTGCCATTTAAACTTCATAAAGTGTTTTTGGTGATTAGCAGAGTATGTTCCTAATGTTTGTAACCATTGGACTCCTAGAACGATATCCACTCCACCTAACAGTAATGTGTATAGGTATGATTCCAAGTTGAAGTCCTGAATTTGGAGTTTCACTTTGTGACATTTTCTGACTTTTTTGATTTTCTTTCCATCTGCGACCATCGCTTTCATGTCTGGAACTGGATGTACAAAAAACTTGAGTTTTCTGGCGACTATTATATCAATAAATTTGTGAGTGATTCCGATGTCCACTAGCATTGTAACATTTTCATTTTTTATATGCCCTTTTAACTTGAGAGTCTATGGTTGACTAATGCCTGTCATGGCCACTAGGGAGATTTTGGGGGTCTCGTCACTTCTGGATGCCATATTTGCGGTTGCCTCCTCTTCATCTTCTGACTCTTCTTCTTATGATTCAATATTCTCCTCTACTTCACAAGTATATAATTTCTTTGAGATGTCCTCGGGGAGATACCTATGTTTAGGATTCTATCTGTCTCCACATCGTCGACATTTTCCTTCCCTCATTCTTTGATTTTTGAGGTTTTTCCTATCGTCCCTTTTAGGTGGAGGGATGTATTTGTTTCTATTTTCCTATGGAGTTGTCTCGATGTTTCTCTATGAATATGACTTCCCTTTGTATGTTTGGAAGTTGTCAAATTTATCCTCGGCTACTTTTGCTTTCTGTCTTGCTGCCTCAACATTTGCTATGTCATGCATTTTTAACTCTTTTTGTATGTAAGGCTTTAGTCCTCCCACGTAAGTTTCTAGTTGTTGTTTGTCTGTTAATCCAAATACTATGGTAGCGAGTGATTCCCATTGGTGTGTGAATTCTTTGACTTTTCCTTTTTGCTGTAACCTAGTAAGCTTTGAGAAAAAATCATCTTCATTGATTCCTTGAAACCTTTTGGGGAAATAATTTTTGAACAAATTCCATGTGTATGCAAACTTGTCACCTTTCAACCACATATACCAGTTATAGGCATGGTTTTCAAGGTGCATAGATGTATACTTCACCTTTTCTACATCTGTTGTGATGTTATAGATATCGAAGTATTCTTTTGCTTTATTTAACCACGCAATGCATTGTTCGTCCTTTCCACTGAACTTTGACATTTCTATTTTTGCTTTGGGGGGATACACTACATAATGTTGATTCCTTCTTGTCTTGTTGCATGGTGGTGATCCTGAATTGATGGTTGAAGTACACGACATATCTGAGTTGTCTTTTTTTTGTGGTGATCTTTTATCTTTTTATTTTCTGTCATTCCCATGAGTGTATTTAACTTGTCATTTAGTTCATCTTGTTTCTCCTTCATCCTGTCTAATTTGTCATCTAGCCTTCTATCTAACACTGAAACGACTTCCTCTCTGATTTCATTTTTCAGCTTTGTATTGCAATTTTTATTTCTTCCTTTAAATCTTCTTGACTCTTACTAATGCGCTCAATGAAATCCTTCTCCAATTTTTTGATTTGGGCCTTTAACTCCGTCGTCATGCTTCTGAGGTGTGGTGGTGAATAATTAGACCCAATTTTGGCTTATGAGTATGAGTAATATTTGCCGATATTTTTTTGTGTGTGGTTGATTAAAATCAATTGATAATAATAATAATAATATAGTAATTATTATTATTTGTAATTTTATAAAGTTAATAATTTATATATTATTTAACTTTATTTCATTATATATATATTTTTATATTATATTTTTTTTTAAAAGGTGAATAAAGTTAAATAGTAAGTAAAGTTAATATTATTATAACTTTGAGGTGGAGGATGAATGACGTGGAGGATGAATGAGGTGGAGTGATAGGGAGTAGTTGGGAGGTGGCGGATGGAGTAGTTGGGGGATGTGGGTGATGGAGCACGAGGGGATGGAGGTGGCTGGAGGGGTGGATGGAGGAGCGGGAGATGCAGCGCAGAGTGGATGGAGGGGTGGCTGATGGAGACACGAGGGATAAGTGAGGAGGAGGAGGTGTGAAAGAGTATCGAGGAGGAAAGGAGGTGTGAGGTGGATGATGAAGGAGGATAGGTGGGAACAGGAGTAGCAATGGCATAGAGGAGAATGGTGGAGCAGGAGAGGGGCAACAGGAATGGATGTAGGAAGAGGTGGAGCGTGAACTGCAGCAGAACATAGCTAGGATAGATAATGGACAGCAGTGGACTTTTGATAGCTCTGATACCAAATGAAGTAATCAGCTTCAGGACACGAAATCCATATTAAATAATAATTTATGATATATATTGAAGATGATTGACATTTACAAATGGCACTCGCCTTTATAGGCTTGAGTGTATAAAATGAAGGGTTACACCCTTTCAGATAATAGTTAACTAATTTACTTAATATTTATTTAATATTTGTTACAGTGGCATCCAATAAAACCAGATATTGAAGATGGGTTTGACCTAAAGTTGCGAGAGTTCGTTGAAATAGAGAACCAGAACCTAGAGTTGTCGATAACTAGGTGGATGGATAGATATATCTACAATAGTCCATGCAAATGGTTATTTTGTGAATTCCTGATCATATTGTATGAGTGGCTAGTGCGGTTCACTTACAAGAAGAATAACCATCAAGGAGGAGAGCTGAAATCTTGGACCCCTGGACTGATCTGGGAGCTACAAGAAACCAATAAAAAAGCATCACGAGCTGTCGAAGTATGGATGGATAGTATTCTGGAAGGATACATTACTGAATTTGTAGTCGATACCAATAATGCATACAACGAAGAAAAAAGCGAGTTCTTCAATGGGCCATGAGGTAGGTTCTTGGTGTCTCTGCAATTATCTATTAAGATGCTTATCTGCGAAAAGGGTATTCTAAAAATGCACCTCAAGTAGTGGAACTCTGGTGTGCGGAGGTTGTGGACACTTCAACGAAAGGGGGAAGGAAAATGGAAAGATAAGGGGCAGATGGGTATGAGTTCCAAGGAACTTGTGAGGGTCGACGAGGAAACAAGTGATTATATGAGGGAAGGAGAAAGGTTTCGACAAGAGAAGAGGAAGAGGATAGGGGAAGGTCCTGTTGTGATCAAGATGCAAGACCACGAAGAGAAACCACACAGGACTAAGTGAATCTGCAATGATGACGAGGATGACTAGACTTGGGCTACATCTAGGATAGCAAGAAGCTAGAAACCCACCAGTAACGTGTCCACACCTCCGCACACTACTCCACCAACAGGTAGAAAAGAACATTCTACGTCACCTTGTCTGACATGCCAACAGCATGTTGATGTATTTGTAACTTCACAATGTATTCACTTGTATATCTTATGTCTTGTACCCCGATGTTTATTCCAGGAAGTGTCTATAATGTATTTGAGTGATTTCATTCCCCTATGTTCCTATCGGGAGGTTCTATAATGTAAACAAGTCATGTCAAGTCATTGTGGGTAACCCTCATATTGTTCAAGGGTTAAATTCCCCGCAGTTCCAAGGCACTAGGGTTATTAGACTCTCCTAGAGAAGTTGGCCCTAGTGAGTCATTGTCAAGTTGGGAATTAGTATAAATAGAGAGCGAGCCTCTCTATTTATCACACACTCACTAACACTCAGTTGTAGCACATAGTTGAGGAAGAAGAAGTTGCTAGGGCTAGAAATAAAGAGGCTACTACTGTCAGGATATCATCTTACTGTTTTTGGGGCTTTGCTATCTGGTGTTGATTCTATCTCTGAGGAAGTTGCGGGGTTTTCTCCTTTATGTTTTCCTCGAGGAAAATATTTTTTTTCATTTTCTCATATGTTTGATTGATGTTCTTGTTATTCTCTTAGTTAATATCCCTAAGTTAATGCTAGCTTAAATGATAAAAATATAACATGGTATCAGAGCTAACCTGAGAAGACGAAAATATGCAACTGCAGAAACTAGGGCTTCCTACTTTTTGGATCTCTCTCCATAGATTTTCAGCAAAAGAAGGTTGGAATGACTCTCCTCCATAGGGCACATCTTTCTATTGAAGCAGAATCTGATTCTGAGCATTTTCATTTTTTGACCCGACACTGGTGCCGAAAATTAGGGCTTTCCGTAGAAGTGGAATTTTTGAGTGAGCCCAAGCCTGGATTGATATCCTCCTCAAAATCGAAGTTTAGAGATCAAGATCAAAGCATTTGGTTGGACAAAACTATGGGAAATTCAAACCCTAATCTGCTCCTGAACCAACACTGCAGAAATTTAGCTCCAGATTCAGATCTGACATCTTGACATGGTAAGATCTAAATATTTTGTATTTCCATTTGAGGTTCTCAGTTAAGATGTCTCATCATACCAATCTTGATGAAAATCTTGAGGGAGATGATAACTTCCGAGCCTAGAAGTATAGGATCTCCATAGTCTTAGAATAAAATGAGTTGGAATCCTACATCAATGAGGAGATTCCAGTTCCAGAGGGAGATGAGGCTAAGGCCTTACACAAGAAGAAGTTGGTTATGGCTAAGAGGATTATTGCTGATTCAATCAAGGATTACGTCATACCACAGGTGTCCTCCCTAAAGACACCTAAAGCTATGTTTGATGCCCTAACCAAATTGTTTGAAGGAAAGAACATAAACCGAAAGATGACCTTGACGAACTAATTGAAGAATGTGAAGATCCAGAATGCAGAGACCATACAGTCATACTTCACAAGGGTCTCCCAAATCAAAGAACAACTTGAAGCAGTAGATGAAGAAGTGGAGAATGTAGAGATTGTAATGACCACCTTGAATGGTCTCCCTAGGACATGGGACTCTTTCATTCAAGGGATCTGTGCCAGAAAGAAGTTATTCAAGCTCAGCAGACTATGGGAAGAATGTTCTCAAGAAGAAGCTTGGATAACAGCTCAAGAAGAAAAGATGGTAAGTGAAGATCAAGCTCTCACAGTACAATCCAAGAAAACCAGATCTAGCCACCATAGAGGTAAGTAATCTCATCAAAGGAATAACTTTAGAAAGCCTAGAGATAAATCTAAGTTCATTAGCTATACATGTGATGCAAGTGGACACTTTGCTAAATATTGTCCTAGAAACAAAAGTATCTCTCACAAAAAGAAGGGAAACAAGAGAATACATCATGCTCATGCTGCAGAGGATGATGAACCTTCCACAAAGAGAAACAAACAAGACAGTGATGATTCTTCAAGTGATGAAGAATATGTTCTGATTTCCACTCTCACGAGAACTATCACACATGGCAGAAATGTTTGGCTTATAGACAGTGGTGCTTCCAAACATATGGCATGATTCAAGGAATCCTCTGTGAAATTATCTGAACATTAATCACCTCACAAGGTGAAACTCGGAGATGACTACCAGTATCCAATAAAAGGCAGTGGTGAATCCTCATACAAGCTAGACTCTGGAAAGTCTATCAAGATGAAAGATGTATTGTTTGTACCTGGACTAAAGAAGAACCTCCTCTCCATATCTGGATTGGATGCAAAAGGAATGAGGGTTTCATTTGTAGATGGCCAAGTCTTCATGTGGCCAAAGGTAAAGTCCTTTGATGATGTAGTAGTGATTGGGGAACAAGAAGGAGGACTATACAAATTAAAGGGACAACCAGAATAAGATTTGGTTCATGACTCGGTAGAACCAAATGAGCTTTGGCATAGAAGGCTTGAACATGTGCATTACAGAGCACTACCACTTGCAAGCAAAGCTGTTGAAGGTCTCCCAGAAATGTAGACAAAACATGAAGGTGGATGCAAAGGATGTGCGAAAGGGAAGAATGCAAAGAAGACATTTCCAAGTAGCGAGAGCAAGGAAAAAGAAATCTTGGAAATCATCCACTTTGATGTATGTGGTCCAATGTCATCCAATTCACTAAGTGGGTATGTATACTATGTTTCTTTTATTGATGATTTTTCTAGAAAGGCATGGATATACTTTATGAAGAACAAAGATGAAGTATTCAACAAGTTCAAGGAATTCAAAGCCTTGATTGAGAATCACACAGAAAAGAAGATCAAGACCTTTCGATCAGATAATGGAGGAGAATTCACATCAAATGAATTCAAAGAGCTATGTAGAGACTCAGGGATTAAGAGGGATTTATCCACTCCATATAATCCACAACAAAATGGGATTGCAAAAGGAAAGAATAGAATGATCATGGAAGTAGCAAGGGCCATTCTTCATGATCAAGATCATCTTCCCATGCATGTATGGGCAGAAGCTTCCAAAACAGTGGTGTATGTACAGAACCGTACTCCACACAAAGTACTTGAGAAAAAGAAACTTGAAGAAGTCTTCTCTGGAAAGAAAATAGAAGTCGGCCATCTCAGAATATTTGGCTGTCATGTATACATACACATTCCGAAAAAAAGAGGACGAAGTTAGATCCTTCAAGAAAGAAGGTTATATTTGTGGGATACTCTGAAAGCTTGAAGGATTACAGAATATACTTCCCAAGTTTCAAGAAGATTGACATTAGTAGAGATGTAACATTTGATGAAGATTCAGCCTACATCAAATCCAGGAAGAGACCAGCTAAAGAACCTAAAGAAGCAAGAACACCCAGAATTCATAATACAACCATGAACGAAGAAATTCAAGAAGAAGAACGAGAATTAGAAGAACCTCGAGAACCTGTAGATCCACCTTAGGAGAAGAATCCTCATAAGAGGAAACCTGCTTGGGTACGTGAAATTATCCAAGGTGCAGAAAGATATGTAGCTTCGGAAGAAACACACAAAGGAAGAAAGAGAACTAGGTCATGCTCCAGTTATGTAGCCTTGCTATGTGACATTATTGATAAATAACCTTCCAACTATGAAGAAGCAGCATAAAGGAAAGAATGGAAGGAGGCCATGATCGAAGAGTATCAATCGATCATGAAGAATGATGTTTGGGATGTTGTCCCAAGACCAGAAGGGAAGTCCATTGTAACTTCCAAATGGATCTACAAGATCAAGCATGTTGCAGATGGCAGCAAGAGAAGTATAAAGAAAGATTCGTGGCTCGTGGTTTCTCCCAGAAAGAAGGAATATATTATGAAGAAAATTTTGCACCTATAGCCAAATACACTTCCATCAGATCAGTACTTACTCTGGCTACAGTGATGAAATGGAAGATACACCAGATGGATGTCAAGACTGCTTTCTTGAATGGTGTAGTAGAAGAGGAAGTGTATGTGGAGAAGCCACTCGGTTTTGAGACACATGACAGGAAGTCTCATGTGTGTAGATTGAAGAAATCCCTGTACGGTTTGAAACAGGCACCCAGGACATGGTAAGGCTGAATTGAGGGATTTCTATCTAGTTTGGGATTTACCAAGGGTAAAGCAGATTCCAACCTTTCCTACAAGGTTGAAGATGGAGATCCAGTGATACTCCTACTGTATGTGTATGATCTGTTTGTAACAGGTATGGATGGGTTGATTGCTGATACAAAGAGGAAACTTGCTGCCGAATTTGAAATGAAATACTTGGGTATGCTGCACTATTTCTTAGGCATGGAGGTATGGCAGAATATGGATGGAATATTCCTTGGACAAGGGAAGTATGCAGTAGAGATTATAAAGAGATTCGGGATGATGGACTGCAATGCTATAACCACACCTATGGTATCGAACCTAAAGCTATTGAGTGATTCTTCATCAAAAGCGGTTGATACTATGATGTATCGTCAGATGATTGGGTCCTTGATGTAGCTGATGAACATGAGACCAGATATTTTCTTTGTTGTGAACACCTTGAGCCAGTTCCTAACATATCAGAGACATGTTCACTTGATTGCTGCAAAGCATATTCTGAGGTACCTAAAGGGTACAGTTGATTATGGGCTCAAGTACAAGGCAAATCAGAAGATTAACCTGGTGGGCTATGTTGATTCAGATTGGGTAGAAAGTGCCATCGATAGGAAGAGAACTTCAGGATGTTGCTTCAGTATGGGATCAGGTGTGATCTCTTGGTTTAGCAGGAAGCAGTCCTATGTGGCACTGAGTACAACTAAAGCAGAATATGTTGCAGCTTGTTCAGCTAGTTGCAAGGCAGTTTGGATGAGAAAGATACTGTCTGATTTATTTGATCTCCAGTTGGATGCTACCTGTATATATTGTAACAACCAGAGTTGTGTGAAGTTGTCAGAGAACCCAGTGTTCCATGACAAGTTGAAGCATATCAAGATCAAGTATCAATATATCAGGGATATGGTGCAGAGAGGAGTAGTGAAGCTCCAGTATGTTGCGATGAACGAACAGATAGCTAATGTGTTGAAAAAGCCATTGGCCAGAGTGAAGTTTGAGTACTTTAGGGAGAAACTTGGTGTTCTCCAGATCGAGGTTCCCTCCAAAGTGAAATGATGAGACCTAGATCCATTCTGACATGGTGAGAGGATTACGTTCCTTCCATGGTCAGATGTAAGGGCTGAGCCATTATGTCATTGTGAGAGGATTTGGTTCCTTCCATGTCATATGTGAGTGCTGAACCATTCTAATGTGACTATAGGATTGGTTCCTACATGATCAGATATAAGTGTTGAATTTCATTCTTGGAATGGAGGCACCTGGTCAGTTACCATGAATACTCAATCTGGGACTGAGGGCCATTCTAATATGATTGTGGGATGTAGTCTTACATGATCAGATGTGAGTGCATGGCCATTCTGATGTGATTGAGGGATGTGTTCCGACTTGACCATATATAAGGGTTGATGCCATTCTCTGGGAGAATGGAGGCACCTGGTCAGTTACCGGGAATCCTTAGTCTGGGACTGAGAACCCTTTCGATGTCATGTTTTCGAACATGGTTGAATGTAAGTGTAGATCCTTTTTGACAAGATGAGTTCAAATGTAAGTGTAGAGCCTTTCTGACAAGATGAGGTCAGATGTAATTGCAGAGCCTTTCTGACAAGATGAGGTCAGATGTAAGTGCTGAGCCATTCTAGTGCGATGTGTTTCCACGTGGTCAGATGTGAGTGTTGGGACTTTCTGACAAGATGAGGCCAGATGTGAGTGTTGGGCATGCCTTTCTGACAATATGAGGTTAAATGTAGGAGCTGGGTGGGCCATTCTAACTTAGGGTGAGATATAAGTGTTGAAGACCTACATGAATGGTAGGCCTACAACTAGCATGAAAAAGGGCTGGCTCTGTAGAACTTCCTATGACAAGAAGAATAGAGAGATAGCACCATTCTGTGATATCACCGATGATGATGATCTAGACTTGATGATGATCTAGATCAAGTGAAGATCCAAATGTGATGATGATCCAGACTTGATGATGATCCAGATCAAGTGATGATCCATATTTGATGATGATATAGTCATGATGATCTAGCAATGATGATCCAGTAGTCATCATGATCCAGATCCCGTGATGAAGAAGACTTGAAGAAGAAGATGACTTAGAAGAAAACTTGAAGATGAAGATGACTTGAAGATGAAGAAGACTTGAAGACAATGATGACTTGAAGATGAATAAGACTTGAAGATGAAGAAAACTTGAAGATGAAGATGACGAGATGATCCAGTCAATACAGAGAAGAATACCAGTGCTGAAAATTGTGTCGAAAGAATACCTTCCTAGTTAAGAGGGAGTGTTGATGTATCTGTAACTTCAGAATGTATTCACTTGTATATCTTATGTCTTGTACCCCAATGTTTATTCTGGGAAGTGTCTATAATGTATTTGAGTCATGTCATGCCCTAATGTTCCTATTGGGAGGTTTTATAATGTAAACAAGTCATGTCAAGTCATTGTGGGTAACCCTCCTATTGTTCAAGGGTTAAAGTCCCCACAGTTCCGGGGCATTAGGGTTATTATACTCTCCTAGAGAAGTCAGCTCTAGTGAGTCATTGTCAAGTCAGGAATTAGTATAAATATAGAGTGAGCCTCTCTATTTATCACACACTCACTCACACTTAGTTGTAGTGCATAGTTGAGGAAGAATAAGTTGCTGGGGCTAGAAAGAAAGAGGCTACTGCTATCGGGGTATCATCGTACTGTTTTGGGGGCTTTGCTATTTGGTGTTGATTCTATCTCTGAGGAAGTTGTGGGGTTTTCTCCTTTATGGTTTCCCCGAGGAAAATATTTTTGTTCATTGTCTTATGTGTTTGATTGTTGTGATTGTTATTCTCTCAGTTAAGATCCTAAGTTAATGCTAGCTTAAATGATAAAAATCTAACACGACAGTCGAACAGTAGAACATCGTTTGTAGGAAGAAGGCCCATAATGGTAGGAAACGAGATGAAGTTACCTATATTTCATAGAAACAGGATTGATGACCCTATGCAATACTGGTTTTTATGCAAAGTAGTTTGGACTTCTAGACAAAGTGTAGATGACGATATTAAGAGAAGCCAATTGCCGACCACCCTTAGGGGTCACGCGCTTGACTGGTACATGAGATTCATGCAGGTTCCTCAGGGGACACTGACGAAAACACTGAATGACATCCAGGAAGGACTATTCAAGGAATTTAAGAAACCTAAATTTGAGGCTCAATATATCACAGAACTCAAGGAAATCAAGTAGTTTCCGAATGAAACTATTTGGGATTTTGATCAATGGTGTAAGACATTGATGGCTCGAGTTAGCTTCAAAATGAGCAATGTTAAGCACAAGGAATGGTTCATCGCTGCACTGGTTCCACACATCAAACAGTTGATAATGCAGCAAAAGATCCCAACATAGAATGAGGCTCTGGAGATGGTGATGAAGTTGGAAGATTCACCTATTGGGGAGACTATAGCTGGCATGAACCAGATTTAGGCGCAGCTAGCAAATTTAACACTCCAGCTGTAGAATATTAAGAAGGAAAAAGAAGAGCATGATGACCTCTAGTGCATGCGGTGTCATATGGGTGGACACACCAAAGACACATGTCTGAATTTCTGAAACTATTTGCTCTCAGGAGCACCGAACCCTTTAATTTGTGCCGGTGTGCCATGGTGTCGCGTATGTCAGGTATAGGGCATCGACACAAAAATTGTAGCTACATGTAGAAGATGGTTACGAAGGCAGAAAACTTGTATTTCTCCTTTTGTCGCTCAGTAGGGCATGGGGATAAAGATTGTCGAGCTTATGACCTACTTCAAGAGAGAACATATTATTCACATTTCATGAAGGGTGAGGATCCTCGCATGATCAAGTAGTCATAGCCACAGATGGTACAACCAACAATACAATATGCCCCACCTCCGCAAGTGTAGTTTATTCCGTCGCAACCGCAACCATAGTTCACAGCACAACCAAAATTTGCACCATGACCACAGTATAATCAAGTGTCGATTGCTCAGTCTCAACAGTAGTATGTTAAATTAGCACACTACGTTCAGCAGCAACTGAATCCCCTACAGCAGCTAGCCCAACCAAAATATAAGTAAACCGGACGATTTTGAGGAGGATTTCGGTGAGTATTTAAGGGACGAGGAGGAGGCTTCAGACTAGGAGGATGATGAGTTCAATAATCCATCTAGTTTTACACCTGTGAGGTATTTGGCCACTATCAGAGGGATTTTCCCCATGTGCAATGTACATACTGCACAACAAGCGAGAATAACATCGAAAGTTGTCCTCAGTTGATTGCAAAATGGCAGGCCGTACACATACCTTAGTTGTAGAACTAATTCCAAAGACAAAACCAAGTGTAGGCCCAATAGTCGTTGCAGAATCAACCTCAAATCCCGCCACATACTCAAAACCANGCCGCAGATTCAAAACCCAGAGCCCAAGCTATCGATGTTGCTATTGTCACTCGTGCAAGTGCGATGACCAGGGAAGATGGACCCCTTCAACAAGTTCAGCTCATAGGAAAGAAAAAGATAGCCTTTGATATTACAGCAGAGAAGGAGACATTCTTTCAAGCCAAGCATGCAATCAGGAGGAATCCGGGTAAGTTACCTATTGTTGAAATGTCATCTGCTTTTGATCCTTCTGTAGAGGCAGGACCATCGCGACAGCATGATACCTTGCAGCAATTCTTTGAGAAATTTCTGTCATTATCTAGATATCCTGAGGCTCTCGGTGAGATTGAGAATTTTTTGCACCAAAGGAATCAGCTGCTGAAGGATTTTGTAGTAAATTCCCTCTAGAAGCGAAAGATAGGTAAAGAGATGAGAATGAACATCCAGATAGGGGACTATGAAGTCGATTCTGTTATTCTGGACCTAGGGTTGAATGTGAACATTTTGACCAAACAGACTTGGCAGTTGATGGGAAATCCAACATTGGGGTGGTCCCTTGTGCGACTACGACTAGAAAATCAGGCCAAGGTTTAGCCTATTGGTCGTGTCTCGAACCCGGTCGTCGATATCAAAGGTATGAAGACATATGCTGATTTCAACGTCATTGAAGTAGTTGATGATGGGGGCTCTTATCCTACACTGCTGGGGATTGGATGGGCTAATGATAGCATGGAAGTTATCAATTTCAAGAAGTGGGTTATGAAATTCAAAAACCAAGATATCAGAGTCATTGCTCCCATGGACCCTCAGGAAGGACACCAGTATATTGAACGTATTAAAGATGAGGGTGTTAGAGGTTGGGATCATGCCTACAATATCTCCAAGGACTACATCCACCATACTGTTGATGGTGAACTTCGATGGTGTAGTGCTAGCTCTGCATCCTCTGATTCTAATGATGCTCTAGAAAATTGGTAAAATCGACTTCATGAGGTGTATTTTAGAAAATATGGACTGATCACACAATCTCTACACTGTGTTGCAACTGAGATTGTCAAGCTACCGATCTATGAGGGGCTACCAGAGTTGACCGAATTCCTCCAAGAATTTGAAAAGGAAGTGTTTGAACCACAGAGGCTTTTGGAACTTGAGGATGTGTTGAGGGCTACCCCAGCACATTGGTGGGTGACTCACAAACAAGCAATCCATGAATGGGCTCCATGCCAACGAATGATGCTAGTGTGCTTCGGTGATTCAAAGACTTATCCCACTAGAAGATATGATGGGTGGACTAACCCCATCGGTCATGTTGGCCCGATAAAAAAGGGAATAAGAACAAACTTCACATGTGGAACTAAGGAAAATGCACCGCGTGCATGATAGAAGCAAAGGAAGAGAAGGAAGGATGGAAACGGCCTGTGAAGGTAGACCAGAGAAGTGTGCAACAAAGGAAAGGCAAGCACGGAAGTGCACATGGGAGGAACGGCCGAAAAGCGACAGGGATGTCCTGGGTGCAGAAGCCAGCTTAAGTCGACAGATGCCACATGAGTGAAAGCATGCTAGAAGTAAGCCCGTTAGTGCCTCGTGTCGAGTCATGATCACCACAGCTGTAGCCTGGGGGGCGGCTGATGGTGACAATTAACAAACTCCCTATAAGCAGTCAACCCAGTGGTGGTCATGTAAATTAGTATAAATAAGAAAAATGTAATAGTTAGAGGGTTGGATTTTTTTTAGTCGTAATTACAGAATGGGTTTGAGAGATGAGAGCTATATGCAGTTGCAGAGGGTAGATCTAAGAGAGAAGTAATTAGAATAGTGGAAGGATAAAGATCTACTAGAGAGGCGCAGATGCTAGGAGAGTCGAACCAGGTTGTGTGCGGATCTGTAGGTAGTAGCAGTAGATTAGGAGAAATAATACAGAGAGCGTGAGAACCATGAGTCTGAACTTAAATACATATCTCAAGATCAATCTGCATCTCATAGACTGCAAGGTGCTATATCCTTTCTCATGCCATATATAGAGCACCTTGGTGGTTTTTCCCAGATGGGTTTCCACGTTATTTCAGGTGTCCAAATGAATGATTGATGTGATGAAAGCTTATGTGATTGGTTAATAGTTGCTTTCTTTGTAATGTCAATTATGGTTCAATTCTTATTAGTTCTTACAATTGATAGATGGATGAACATAATATCTTGTTGAATGGATGTTGTATAAATATATATATCATTTTGTATAATTCCTGTTATGAATCCCGACGTAATTCATAGAGCCAATTGACACAAGTGAGTTGTGCCGCACGAGTTGCACCAACTGCGAGGGAGAAGGGAAAGCTAGGCCATGCACGATGACATATAGTTGTGCTCATTCGCATAGAACCAACTCCTCCATCCAACTGTCCTGCTGCCTTCATTGAGATCCTTGGTTGTGAACCAAGGGACTATACTTCCCCGATAATCATGGAAACATGGTTCTAACAGATACCCATCTATGAGATATCTCGGGTGAGACTACACTTTCTTCGTAGGTGTTGCCGATGGGGCTTGCTCTATCGGGCCGGTATCTTGGGTAGTTGTTGGATCGGCAGGCTACAGAGAACCTGGGTCATGCAAGTGGGGAAAAGTGGCCAATACATGGTTCTGTTGCTGGGACCCTTTTGATAAAATCGGGGAGATGTTATGGCCCTCAATAAAGGAGGAGATAGAAGATCGACTGGATGCTAAAATGCTGACGGTTGCGTGAGAAGAAGCTGGTTAAAGACAGGAAAGTGAAAGAAATGAGATAGGGGAACTGTCATAGGAATGAGTCACACCGTTTGTGGAGCGGATATGCTATGTAGAAGCTAGTAGTAATATGGAAGGTAGTAAGAAGTGATGTTCCCAGGAAGTTCTGAGGATGAGTTAGGAACTAGACTCTTGAGAAGTAGAAGAAGGTTTTGTTCAGGAAGGAGGAGAAAGGTAATAGGAGGAAGGAGGGCCTATAACTTTCCCTGGGAGGGTAAATATGGATGTGAGTCATACCTAGATGAAGGTTCCTGCAATGAAGAGGAGGAGTATAGATCGATTTTTGAGAGAGCAGAATCGGGAGGGTCTACAGAATCGTCGAGAATAGGATGTGACTACAGCATTGTAGAGAGATCACCCAGAGCGAGACCTAGAAGTCCATCATCTGAACCCCTTGTGAACACTAGCAGTCCTAGTGTCAGGACTGGTGAGCTGGAAATCCCATTAGCAGTCCCAGTAAATCCTGTAAACTCAGGAGATCTAGTGAACAATACCAACGCCACCCTAATGGTGGGGACAGATATTAGATTACCCACCTTTAATGGGAATAGAATAGAAGACCCGGAACAACATTGGTTTCTTTGTGAAGTTGTTTGGATGGTACACTTGGTACATGATGCCGATATAAAGAAAGGACAGATGATCACAACTCTGAGGGGTTGTGCCCTGGATTGATTCATGAAATTTTGTGTCGCACCAGTAGGAACCCCATAGAGGACTCTTGAGGAGATTCGGTGGGAAATGATTTTGGAATTCCGAAATCCCCAGTTGGAGTCCCAATGTATCACCGAAGTCAAGGAAATTAAGCAAGCTCCAGCAGAAATAGTATGGGACTTCGACCAGTGGTTTAAAACACTGATGGATAAGGTCATCTTCCAAATGTCAGATGTACAAGATAAAGAGTGGTTTATTGTTGCACTTCTATCACATATAATAGGGTCGCTCATGTAGCAGAAGATCGCAACACAGATGGTGGTGTTGGAGTTAGTGATGAATCTAGAGGATTCTCCCATAGGGGACAGTTCCGCAGGGATGATACAGATTCAGTATCAGTTGGATAATCTGACTATCCAACTCCAAGATATCAAAAGAGGAAAAGAAGCACACGAAGACCTTTGGTGTACCCAATGCCGGACCAACAAACATACCAAAGATGAATGCCCTACATATATGAACTACGTCTCGTCTGGTGGGCCAATACCTTTGAATAGCCAAGGACTACCTTGGTGTAATATATGTCAGATGATAGGACACAGGGACACTGATTTCCTATTTATGCACAAGACGGTATGTACACCCACCAGCCTATATTGTAAATTTTGTAAATCTATAGGCCATGATAAAAATGATTGTAGGGCCTACCAACTCATGAGGGAGAAAGCAGTAGATGTATATTTAATGAAGACAGATGAGAAAGTAAAGATTGAATAGACCCCCCCTCAGTTCCAGGCTCCTCCTCAGTTTTAGGTTGCACAACAATTCCCATCCCCATAGCAATTCCAGATGGCACCCAAGTTTTAGAATACGAAACCGTATAACTTGTACCATTAGCAGTACTAGCAATCACAATACCTATTACAACCACCTCAAAGGGGGGGTGTCAATTTTAGGGGCCGGGGAGGAATAGGATTTGGCCGAGGAAGAGGGCCAGTCGTATGCTATAATTGTGGAGTACCGGGGCATTACACTAGGGACTTCCTAGAACTTGCAAGGACTTGCTCATATTACAGACATGATCAAAATGTGGAGCAATTCCTGCAGGTCATTGCTCACTAGCAATCCCAAATTCTTGGACCAGCCAACCCGGTACCAAACCCTATACCTAATCCTGCACCACACCCAGCACCAAATATTGTGCAAAATTCTCCCAATCCTAATGCCAATATCAATATACAGATGATAGTTGCTGAACCACGAGAACCCAATGTGGCAGTAGTCACGAGGGGAGGTGCTACAACAGGTGCAGACCAAGCCACGTAGACAGATCCTACGACACACGTGCAACCCTAGGTGCGACCTGCCGCAAAGAAGAAAGTGCCAATTGATATTCAAGAACAAAAGTTCATATTCATGGATGTGTGTCGAGTTCATTGGTGCAAAACAACCATCTACCTCAAGCCAAGTGAAAGATATGCCAAAAAGATTCCAGAAGATATTTGAACAATGAAGTACAGACAAAACTACAGATAAGGTTAGTAAACTTAAACCTTTGTTGTCAAGTTGTTTAGCACTAATTAAGGAAAAGGAAGTAATTCCAGAATTGGAAGCACTAATTGAGACACTTCCGCAGGGAGACCCTCCGCCAAAGAAGGTTAATAGTTTCAAGACCAAGCTTAAGACAGAACGCGAGTTCAGAATGACCACGCAAATTGGTGACTATGATATGGACTATATCATTCTCGACCTGGGATCCGACGTCAACATATTAACATGCCAAACGTGGGAGATAATGGGCAAGCCACCCTTAGAATGGTACCCTATTCAATTAAGGATTGCAAATCAAGAAAAGGTCATTCTTGTTGGTAGGATGGGTCAATTTCAAGTGGATATTGAAGGATTACGCACTTTTGCGGAATTCAAATTCATAGACATAGTAGACGATACAACCCCATACCCTACGTTGCTCAGGATTAACTAGGAAATGGAAAACCAAATGATCATAAATTTCAAAAGAAGGACCCTATCATTTGAAGATGAAGATATGCGGGTTTTTGCACCCCTTGACCCGCTAGAAGAACCAAGATATGTTGAACCGGTATTCAATGAAGGGCATGGTGACCACCTGGACACCATCTGCAATATAACTGCCCTTTGTGAAGACTATATTAATCCAACTGCAGATGGTAACCTAAGTTGGAAATGTGAAAGTTCATGTAGATCAAAGTCAGGAGAGTCACTAGAGAAGTGGAAAAACCAATTACATGAAGTCTCATCAAAAAAATGTGCCAAGATAACTTAGTCTGTTAGATGAGTAGGAACTCAATCATGACCAGTACTCACATATGAGGGACTGCCTAACTTGGCAGTGTTCTTGACTGAGTTCGAAGAACTGGTAATAGAGCCACAACAACTGTCTGCACTAGACTTTGCATTAAAATCTACGCCCACATGATGGTGGGGTATGCATAAGAGCAGCATAACTGAATGGCCACAATTCAGAAGGCTACTAGAAGGTTCGAAGAAGAAATTACAAATGTAACCCAAATATATACATGGTTATCCAATCTTGTCGAACATTTGGAACATTGTTCCACAACATTCGTGAACCACCCTTGCCAGGAGTGGGTTCATCATTTCATACATACTCTTGAGACAACGCCACAAGGTTGGTATGCATCTATGGAGCTACGCCAGGAGACAACGGAATGGGAAGAAGTTGCGCAAAAATTCACTTACACATTCCAGTTTGTGAATGAACAACCCACAATTGATATTGCGCTGAAAACTATCAAGAAAAAAATAGTCGCTGAGATCCCGCTGGAGATTGTGTATTCTCAGCCTTGTGTTGCACATTGCCACCAATGCTATGAGACAATCCAACCTTGGATGACATGTTATAATCTCTCTAGGGACCCAGACAATGACCCAACCAACATTAATATTCTCGAATCAGAAGGATCACGCGAGGTCGAAGGAAGCAGCATTTCTAGTGACCAGTTCATTAAACCGCTAAAGATCAAAAAGGTTAACATTGGATCGGAGGACAACCCTAAATTTTCCAACATTGGAGACTACTGGTATGAAGAAATAGTAGCCAAAATCACTGATCTATTACATGAATTTTAGGACCTGTTCCCAAAAAATTTCATGGAGATGAAGGGAATAGTAGGGGATTTGGGTGAAATGAAAATTCCACTCAAACCCAATGCAAGGCTAGTAAAGTAGCGACCATACAAATTAAACCCACGCTATAAGGAGAAAGTAAAAGTAGAACTAGATCGCATGTTGGAGGTAGGAATTATTGAGCCAGTTGAATAATCAGAATGGGTAAGTCCCATAGTCATCTAGGACAAAAAGGCAACAGGGGAAGTTAGAATCTGTGTCGACCTGAGAAAACTAAATGATGCCTGCTTGCATGATCCATTTCCTACACCTTTCACGGATGAGGTTTTGAAAAGTGTTGGTGGAAAATAAATGTACTCATTCACAAATGGGTTCTTCGGATACCATCAAGTCTAAATTGCACAAGAAGTTCGACACAAGACAACCTTTGTAACAAAATGGGGATGCTACCAATACACGGTAATGCCCTTTGCCCTAAAAAATGCCCCTGCAATTTTTTTTAGGATAGTAGTATCTACTTTTAAAGATTTCATTCATAAGTTTATTGAAGTATACTTTGATGACTGGATGGTATTTGGTCTGGTAAGAGACCATATTGAAAATTTGCGCATGATGCTGGAGCGGTGTCTCCAATATCAAATTGCGCTGAACTTGAGAAAATGTATCTTCTGTGCATCGTTTAGTGTACTACTGGGCCATGTAGTATGCCGCGATGGAATATTGGTCGACCCTACGGAGGTAGGAATTATCCTGGACTTGCCTCCACCTGCCTTAGTCACGCAAATCAGGTCTACCTTGGGACATACTGGGTATTATAAAAAATTCACCAGAGGGTACGCAAAGATAACTGCCCCAATGGAGAAACTATTAAAAAAAGATGCCAAGTTCGAATGGAATGAAAGCTGCCAGGAGAGTCTGGATAAACTGAAGGGTAAAATGGCTACTGCACAATATTAATATTTCCATATTGGAAAAAATAATTCCACATACATTTTGATGCCTCATCGGTTGCGCTCAGCATAGTATTGACCCAACCGATCGCATTTTCTAATAGGAAACTATCAACCGCTGAGAAAAATTATACCACAACTGAAAGAGAAGGGCTTGCAATGGTCTATGTGTTACAGAAATTCAGGCATTATCTACTGGGTGGACACTTCAAATTGTTCACTGATCATTCTGCACTAAAATACCTTGTCAATAAGCCAGTGTTGGGGGGGGGGGAGGGGATTTTCCGATGGCTCCTCCTATTTCAAGAATTTGAATTTGAAGTCATTGTGAAGCCAGGATGACTAAATGTTGGGCCTGACCACTTATCGCGAATTGAAAGCAGGGAGGAATCCACCAGCCTATAGGAAAATTTACTGGATGCACAATTATTTTCTATAGATATTGCTGAAAAAGAGTTCGATGCGATCATACACTTAATATAGGGTATGCACCTGAAGATTATTCAAAATGGAAAAAGAAACAGCAAGTTGTAAAGGCCTCAGACTACACACTAATAGTAGGACAACTCTATAAGCTAGGACCAAATGAAATACTACGAAGATGTGACTTTGAGCATGAAAGACAATGGGTAATGGCGGAAGCACATGCGGGTGTCTTAGGAGGACACTATGCCAGGAAAAAAACAGTGCGCAAGATTTTGCAAGACAGACTTTGGTGGCCAACGATACATATGGATACAAGAAAATATTGTCGCAGTTGCGATAAGTGTCAAAGAACAGGGAAACCATCGCGATGTGACAAAATGCCACTTGTGCCACAAATTAAACTGCATCCCTTTGATAAATGGGTAGTGGATTTTGATGGCCCTATCAGTCCACCAGGAAAATGAACTAGTGCGAGTTATATCATCAAGGCTACAGATTACTTGACAAGATGGGCAGAGGCCACACCTATAAAAGATTGTACTGCTGCAACGACGACCCATTTCCTCTTTGAGAATGTCGTCACAAGATTTGGTTGTCCCAAAATCCTAATCAGCAACCAAGGTACACATTTTGTAAATAAGCTAATTGTTGAACTGACTGCCGAATTCCAAATCCAACACAATAAAACAACACCCTACCATCCTCAAGCGAATGGAACTGTCCAAAAATTCAACAAGGTGCTTGAGAATACGTTGACCAAAGTATGCAATGTGTGCAGAGATGATTGGGACCAGAAAGTCTCAGCAGTATTATGGGCCTATAGAACAACATGTAAACAACTAACTTGATACACCCCTTTCCATTTAGTATATGGACAAGAGGACATTGTGCCCATGGAATATATTGTCCCGATCCTACGAATTGTTGCAATAACAGAAATGACAGATACTGGCGATGTAGAGGAGAGGCTGGTGCAGCTGGTTCAAATGGAAGAAGACCATTTTATTGCAGGCTTCCATCAGAATGTGGAAAATAAGTGACATAAATGCTGGCATGACCGCCACATCACAACAAAGAAATTCAAGGTTGGTGGACTTGTTCTGATATATGACAGTAAGTTTCTCAAGCATTCGAGTAAGCTCAAAATGCATTGGTTAGGTCCATACATAGTTGCGCATATTACTCAAGCATGCGCAGTAAAACTACATAAGTTAGATGGCACACCAGTCATAGGCATGATCAATGGTAGTCGATTAAAACCCTATCGCGACAATTGCGACACAGCCCCATAGAGCCATGATGCGCACCAAAAAAAAAAGTGTTTTTTCAAGACAAGGGGCCAAAAGTGACAAATAGCTGGCAGACACTAATAGCCGGTAAGGGAAGTGGAAATTTGAAAAAAAATCCGGTACCACTAACCATTCAAGTAGCATTAAAGCGGTAGGCTTGAGGAAAAAGGTGGCGGATGTGTTGATCCCATATGATATAGTGCCTTAACTTCCTTGACAAATGCTTAATGGAGCTTAAGCATGCAAAGGATGAGCCCATGTGATCTTCCAGAGGGTCCTTCACTCTGTCCAGTCAGCTTAAAGACTCGGCACCGATAAGCCATCCTTGTCCTCCGCCATAAAACATCTACATTCCATTAACGAACCAAAACTACAAAGAGCCGAGGCCGCTACACAGACCGAGCCATCCTTCAAAGAAAAATACCTTACTCAGTAAAATATTCTAGCCGTAGTGGGGACTCTAGTAAGGACACCGTGACCCTGATTTTGGCCGCCCAAGAAAATGAAGAAGACTCAGGAAAAGTCGAAGGTAGTACCAAAGTCAAGGAAAGTCAAAAATCCGCTGCAGAGTCTGCCGCATCCATCGCAAGTAGGAAGTCAGCTCACATAGGTAACCACTTCTTGACCATTAGTGAAACTAGCGGGAGCACAAGGAGTTCTCCCTATGCAATATTTGAATACAGACCCCCCAAGTTCCTCTGGCCCTGGGGAAAAAATACCTACAGCTCGTAGAGCCGACCCAGTTTGGCCATCATCACCAAAATCGGAACTTACTAAAGAGTAGAAGAACTTACCACCCCCCTCTGTACCGCCCAGGAAGCCTAATGCCGAAGTAGTAACAGTGAGCATTCCCAAGCTACTAGAAGAACCCACTATTCTAGACGATGTCACAATAACCCGAGATGGCCCAAAGCCCCAGGATCTCATCTTGCCCAAAATCCAGGTATTAAAGTTTGAATATTATGATACTTGGAAGCTAGGCATCTCTAGAGATCAATTCATGGAAGTAAAATCCGCCCATCCACTGGACGCTGACATTGTCTCTGCACTAGAATATGCATGTGGATTGGAACAATTCAGTTTATTAAACCTGCTCTTTATGCCCCACTTTGGCCGCTCTAGACCCGTTTGCATGTATGTTAAACAACTACTAGTGTGCTTCCATGGTGGCTACCTTTGGCTGAACAAACCATATGAGGTGACAGTGGACTTGATTTTAGAAATTACCGATCTCCCGTGGAAGGGAATATACCCATCCTTGTACTTATCTAATGAAGGAAAAAAGACAGAGAAGAACGATATGAAAACTAAATATCAGCTCATCCATGGTGACAATTTTTTTCTCATCAGCTCCATCGAGGATAGTGCGGTGCAAGTAGCAACAAATATCTTGTGTAGCAAGGTCCTGCGCAAAATGAGGCCGACTGAATGCATGGCTGCAACAGCAAAACTCACGAAAAAATGTGCACAAGGGGTGCACATTAACTGGTCCTAGTTCCTCCTAAACAAACTCCTAGACAATGCACAAGAAGCACAGGAACAACCTACAGGAGAAAGACTTCGTCAAATAGTGCACACACAGTACCGGTTAACTCCTGTAATGGTTGCAAAGTACTCGTTCATTAAATTCCATGCAGCACAGCACAACATCTTCTTTCAACCACGAGGGGACCCCAATAAGAAATCCCTTCTGATGTTCTTCATCCTCAGGGATGCAGACATTGAACGAGAAATCAAATAATGGCCTCAGGAATGGCTTACCTATCAGGAGAAGCTACCTACACAACAGAAAGTCTCGCAGGAAAATCCACCAAAGAAACCACACCAGCATTGCGCCAATACCAGTATGCAAAAACCCTAGGATGACTCCCAAGAAGATGAAGCGAAATATGAGCATGATCTACCCAATGACAACATAAATGACCCTGCTATAAGTCAAGATTTGAGTGTCGAGCAAGCCCAGAAAAAGAGGGGCAATCAACCCATACAAGAAGAGGAAGATGAAGACATGCCGAGCTTCCCATATAGTAAGAGGTAGAAGATTAACCAACCCTATGTTAGAGACATACCAGACACCAACTTAACTGTTCTGCGTGATGCTTTTGTCGAAGTCACTGAGAAAACTTTGGGATAGCTCATGACTAGGAAAACCAATTGGACAACCACCATTACCACAAAGGTTAACCAGCTTGCGCGAACTATCACTGAAGTGTGAGACACCATGTAGGCTAGAACCCATGGTGTCACCCAATCAGACGCCCTAGCGGCACCAATTATGATCCCACCCCTAACGATAGAAATTCCTGTGGAGGCATTGTCTAAGAAAGGCGAAGAAAATGAGGAAAGTATCCATAAGAATACATTGATTTTGAATTTTTCAAAGTTAACGTTGTTGGAGATATACTCTATTCAACAGACCGCTACAACAAAAATTAGAACTCATGAAACTATGGAAGCTAAGGCAACTAGGAAGGAAAGGGAGAAAAAGAAACTTATTCACCACCAACGTGCAGATCTGGTAGCCCGAGCCCAGAGACAGGCTTCGCTAGAACAAGCAATAAACAAGGCAGCGACCCAACTCTTCGGCGAGATAGAAGAGTCTGGTTTTGAACTGGTGGATCAATTGAGACGTCTCTCCAAGATGGCCGCAGACCTCCAGAAAGATATCCGGGAGATGAAAACCCAACCACCACCTAGCACACCCCTGGAAGTGCAATAGCAAAGGCAACAATCTACAGCTCAAGAGATTTCTCGGTTGAGGGAAGCTGAGTGCGTCTGTGTAGGCACCATTGAGACAATTACTATAGCATGGGAGAAGCTCATCAATGATGCAGTGGCAGAACAACTTGCCGAGAAAGCATGGCAAGTAGATTTACAAATATTGGAACTCAAAGCCAAGATTAAGAAGCTACCAATGAAAGATAAAATCACCGAGGGAATTGAGCTTAATGAGCTCCTCGATAAGGCCAGAACCCTGTACGACTAGGAAAGCATGTGCAACAAGGAAATGGCTGAATAATAGGTTGAAGCTGAAATGATAACAAAGTTAATTCAGCTGGTTCAGCAGTGCATCCATGAGTTCACTCACGCATTGGCCAGTACCTCATTGGAACACCCAAGCAGCAGCATAGTGCAGGAACTCAAGCAGCAGGCAGAAGAAGCTTTCCAGGAAATAGAAAGAATTACACCTATTCTGGCCGAGTTCCAACAAAACATTAGCAATGCATCCCAGCTTCCAAGGAAAGATATAGTTGCAATGGAGACCGCAGAAGAGCTCCGAGAAGAAATAGGAGAAGAAGAATGCAACATGAATAAGGGAAGATAGGAACATGATGCAGAACAACAAAAGTGCAATAAAAAATGCCCAGCTAAAAAAAGAAAAAAACCTAGCTATATGTTGTCCAAAAGATCCTGCGCAGATCAGGCCGCTCATATGTCCCTTGCTTAGTTGCTTGGGACGAGCCACAGGTGAGTGTTGGGAGCCTGTTGGCCCAGGAAAAAGGGGCATAAGAAGGAACTTCATGCGCGCAACTATGGAAAATGTGCCGCACATGCGATAGAAGAAAATGAAGAGTGCGAAGGACAAAAATGGCCTGGGAAGGCAGAGCAGAGAACTGCGCAGCAAAGGAAAATAAAGTGTGGAAGCACACACGGAAGGAATGGCCTGAAAGCAATAGGGTGATCATGGGTGTAGAAGCTGGCTTAAGTCAACGAATGCCACACGAGTCAAATCACGTTGTAAGTAAGGTCATTAGTGCCTTGTGTCGAGTCATGATCGCCATAGCTGTATCTTGGGGGGCGGCTGATGGTGACAGTTAACAAACTTCCTGTAAGCAGTCGACCCAGTGGGGTTCATGTAAATTAGTATAAATAGGAGAGATGTAATAGTTAGAGGGTTAGATTTTTTTTAGTCGTAATTACGAAATGGGTCCGAGAGAGGAGAGTTGTATGTAGTTGCAGAGGGCATATCTAAGAGAGAAGTAATTAGAATAGTGGAAGGAGAAATATCTGCTAGAGAGGTGCATATGCTATGAGAGTCAATCCAGGTTGTGTGCGGATCTGTAGGTAGTAGCAGTAGATTAGGAGAAATAATATATAGAGCATTAGAACCATGAGTCTGAACTTAAAGACATATCTCAAGATCAGTCTGCATCCCGCAGACTACAAGGTGCTATATCCTTTCTCATGCCAGATGAAGAGTACCTTGGTGGTTTTTCCCAGATGGGTTTCCACGTTATTTTGGGTGTCCAAATGAATGATTAATGTGATGAATGCTTATGTGATTGGTTAATAGTTGCTTTCCTTGTAATGTCAATTATGGTTCAATTCTTGTTAGTTCTTGCAATTGATAGATGGATGAACAGAATATCTTGCTGAATGGATGTTGTATAAATATATATATCATTCTGTATAATTCCTATTATGAATTCCGACGTAATTCATAGATCCAATTGACATGAGTCATTTGCACTGCACGAGTTGCGCTAGCTACGAGGGAGAAGGGAAAGTCAAGCTGTGCGTGATGACATATAGTTGTGCTCATTCGCGCAGAACCAAATCCTCCATCCAACTGTTCTACTGCCTTCATTGAGCTCCTTCGTTGTGAACCAAGGGACTATACTTCTCCGATAATCACGGAAACATGGTTCTGGCGGTTACGCATCTATGTTGTATCTTGGGTGAGACTGCGCCTTCTTCGTAGGTGTTTCTGATGGGGCTTGCTCTATTGGGTCGGTATCTCGAGTAGTTGTTGGATCAGCGGGTTGCACAGAACCTGGGTCATGCAAGTGGGGAAAAGTGGCCAATAGGTCATTTACTGAAATGTCAGGCTTTGTAGGAATCACAACCCAAGGATGAGTGGGTCCATGCTTTTGTTCATACTTTGGATGAAATGCCTAGATCCTGGTATCTAGCAGCAGAGCTGCGTAGAACCATAACTACCTGGGAGGAGCTGTCAATTCATTTTGCACATACTTTTAGTTTCAAGGATGCTAACCCTGAGGTCCATAATGCAATCCAACTCATCCGCAAAGTAGTATTGAAGGTTGTTCCAACTGCATACCCTATAGATCCACATGCGCGGTGCCATATGCAATCCCTGATGACATGCTACAATATCTTTGGTGAGCCTGAAGATGATGATGACATGAGGAATGTCAATATTCCAGAATCAAAAGGCAATTGCAATGTTACAGCATTGGACATACCAACCAACCCTGTGAGTCAGCTGCTGAAGATCCGCAAAGTTAACATTGGGACAGAATAAAACCCAAATTTTTTTAATATTGGGGACTATTGGGACGATAAGACAATGGCACAGATCACAGATCTCTTGCATGAGTTCCAAGATCTATTTTCTACACGATTCTCAGAAATGAAAGGGATATTAGGGGATCTATGGGAGATGAAGATACCATTGAAACAAGACGTGAAACCTGTGTGACAGAGGGCATATCGATTGAACCCGTGATACAAATAACATGTCAAAGTTGAGCTTGACTAGATGTTAAATGTTGGAATCATTGAGCCTGTTGAAGAGTCAGAATGGATAAGCCCTATGGTGGTTCAGGACAAAAAGACTTGAGAAGTTCACATTTGTGTTGACCTGAGGAAGTTGAATGATTCCTACCTACACGATCTGTTCCCCACCCCCTTTACAGATGAAGTCCTTGAATGGGTATGCGGTTAGGAGATGTACTCTTTCACGGATGGCTTTTCGTGGTATCACCAGATCCGAATTGTGAAGGAAGATCGGCATAAGACCACATTTTTCACTGAATGGGATTGTTTCCAATATACATTCATGCCTTTTGGATTGAAGAATGCACCAATAATATTTTCTCGAGTGGTTGTTGCCACATTCAAAGATTTCATTCAGAAGTTCCTGCAGGTATACATGGATGATTGAACAGTTTATGGTTTGGTTAAGGATCACTTAGCAAATTTGTGATTGATGCTGGAAAGCTGTCGACAGCATCATATTGCATTGAATTCAAAGAATTGCATTTTTTGTGCAGCACTCGGAATACTATTAGGCCACATTGTGTGTAAGCAAGGGCTGTTGGTCGACCCTATGAATATTGCACTTATCCTTAGTCTTCCACCACCTACTAATGTGAATATGCTTTGGGCGTTATGCTGGGACAGATGGGGTACTATCGCAAGTTCATCAAAGGATATCCTATGATTACAACCCCTATGGAGAAGCTGCTAAAAAAGGACGCTGCATTTGAGTGGAATCATGAATGTCAGGGAAGTTTCGACACACTGAAGGCCAATATGGCATCGATTTCCATCCTGGTATTCCCCGATTGGAACAAGGATTTCCACGTCCATGTCAATGCCTCTTCTGTCACACTGGGGGTAGTACTTGTGTAGCTAGGAGAGGGTGACTTTGATCATCCAATCACATTTGCAAGTAGGAAGTTTTCTTTTGTTGAAATAAATTATACAACCACTGAGAGAGAGGGATTGGTCATGGTTTATGCGTTGCAGAATTTTAGCCATTGTCTGTTGGGTGGTCACTTCAAAATGTTCACAAACCGTTTCGCTTTGCAATACTAGGTCAATAAGCCTGTGTTAGGGGGAAATATCTATCGATGACTATTACTTTTTCAGGAATTTGACTTTGAGATAACTGTGAAGCTAGGATAGTTAAATGCTGGCTCTGATCATCTGTCTCGCATTGAGACAGGTGAAGAACCTACCAATATTGTTGATGGATTGCCCGATGCACAACTGTTCCAGGTAGAGATCGCAGATGACCACTATGAGTCAATCATTCAGTTCTTGGCAACTGGAGCTGCTCTAGAGGACCTATCAACCAATCAAAAGAAGTAGTTGGTAGTGAAAGATTCATATTTCTAGCTGATTGTGGGGAAATTATACAAACTTGGACCAGATGAAATATTGCGACGGTGCATCTTGCCACATGAGCAAGGACCTATTCTAGCAGAAGCACATGCAGGAATTGTGGGATGCCACTATGGTGGTAGGGCTACTGTGTGTAAGGTGTTGTGCATTGGTATATGGTGGCATACCTTACATAATGATGTAGCTGATTATGCGTGAAGATACGATGTCTGTCAGCACATCAAAAAACCATCACGGTGGGATGAGATGTCGCTTGTGCCACAGGTAACTCTACAACCTTCTGATAAATGGGTCATGGAATTTGTGGGTCCAATTAATCCGCCAAGAAAGAGGAATGGTGCATGGTATATCATTACAAAAATTGAGTATCTAAGGAGGTGGGCACAAGTCGTGCCATTCATGGATTGCATTGTTGTGATAGCAGCCAAGTTTATATTTAAGAATATTGTTACAAGGTTTGGCTGTCCCAGGATATTGATAAGTGACCAAGGTAGTCACTTTATCAATCGAACCGTGAAATCACTAACAAAGGAGTTACAAGTGCAACATTAGAAAAGCACACCCTAACACCCATAGGCAAATGGAACTGTCAAGGCCTTCAACAAAGTATTGGAAACCGTGCTTACAAAGGTCTGCAACAATAATCGCGATGATTGGGATTTAAAAATTCCAACAGTATTATGGGCATACCGCACCACTTGTAAAAGATTGATTGCACAGAAACCATTCAAATTGGTATATGGGCAAGAGGCAATCATGCCCATGGAGTACATTGTTCCTATTTTGTGGATTGCTACTGCGACAGGCATGGATGATGCAGAAGGATTAAAGGAGCGCATCGCACAGTAGGCCCAGCTAGAAGAGGACTGCTTTGTCGTGGGTTTCCACCAGCATGTTGAAAAGGATCGACAAAATGTGTGGCATGATCGCCACATCAATAACAAGTAGTTTACATAGGGATATTTAGTGTTGTTATATGACAGTAAGTTCATGAAACCTCCAGGTAAGTTACAGATACACTGGTTAGGTCCATACCTCGTTCATTCAATTACTTCTAGAGGTGTAGTTCAATTATAGCAATTAGATGGGATGGTGTTGCCCAAACTTGTGATTGGGAGTCGCTTGAAGCCCTATAGAATGGGGCCTGAGCCGCGTAATGCTTGAGACACTGCGCAAGAAAAAAAATTGGGTAGATTGCAGTGAGGCATGCACAAAGGGAGATGTTGTGCAAGGATAGCACTTAGTATTGTTAAGCAGGAGACCATCGATGATAGCCGCAAAACTGTGAGGTGTTCAAATCAATAATAAATATAGATAGTTAATATTGTTATCTGGTGGCGCTTGATGAAGCGACGTGCATTTATGACTAATACAACCATTTCAAAGGGCAGGATAATGACAAAAAGCTTTCACAATAGTTGAAGGAGCGATTTGTATTGCAGCGCGATGGACGGGAATATCGCATCAATGGTATTTCTAAGCGATTAGTGCATATTGGGGTGCGCATTTTGTTCAGCAAGATCATTCAGAATAATCGACCTATCCAATGCAATTTGGGTGTGGTTGCATATGCGTAAAAATGTGCCGAAGGGGTGCAAATGAACCGGTCATTGTTTCTGTTGAACAAGTTGTTAGAAGATGTTGTTTCTACTCAAGTCGAGGAACATAGTTTTTCATATAGCTGGTTGTTAATTCTTATTGCTTTAGTTGCATGGATGGATCCAGAGGACTACCAGCTTATGTCAGTTGCTGCAGAAAGGGTGTGCAAAGGCGCACTCTATCAGAACTTATGGTGGGTCATGGAACCCAGTCGCCAGCAGGACTGTACGATCCATTTTTGGGTCTATTGGGATGCGCTACCGGCTGCGACCATCAAGGTTCCTTGTTTATATACTACCACCGCATCCCAATATCAGAGGATCATTTGGTTTTCCATCAAGTTGTGTTCCATTTACATCGATGCGTTTAGAGATCCAGACAAACAATGGCTTCCTATGGCCTACAAAATCACTGATGAAGAATTGGAGGTCGTTGTTCAAGATTGGCCACCTGACTGGGGTGAACCTGTGAGCGCAGAGGAGATCTTTGTAGGGCCACCAAAAGATGACCCTGATGAGCCAGTCCAACTAGGGAAAGACCTCCACGACTCCGATGGGGAGTCATCGACGGAATCTAATCCATAAGCCCGATGCATGTTGGAGGAGTTATGCACGAAGATACACATGGAATTCAAAACCAGCAGCAGCTCCCACTCGATGATGGAGAACCACCTGCAGCGGTTCATCAAGGATTTCACCGATGCATCTGATGCTATAGTGCAAGCTATGTGTGTGTCCAATCAAGAAGGGTTTGCTGTGGTAAGTGTTAAGCTAGATTCTATTTTTGCTGCTATTTCAAAAGTGACACCAGATAAGGCTGTGCTGCAGGATTTCCTGACGATTAGCACTGAGCCACGAGAAAGGAAAGTTCAAGTTCCCTGGACTGCAATTGATGCAGGAAAAACAGAAGTCAAATCGATGTTGTAGCTATTGTCGAGCATTGTCGTCAATCTCAACATGTTATCTACCCAGGTTTTAGTGTAGTTGTAGTAGGGTGCAGGCCAGGAGTTGGCTGACAGGAAGAAGGAGCTTAGTGATGGGTACGTGTAGTCATAGGCCACTGCAAAGAAGTTTTAGGAGGAAGCTAAAGAGCTATGGAAGATCAAATAGTAGCTAGTTGAAGAAAAGGCACAAGATATTGCCACAGTGAAGCAAACACAGTTGAAGCTGCAATAGAAAGCCGTCGATGAAATCATAGAGTTAAAGAAGGTGCAAGACCGCCTTATTGTCGAGAAAGCGCAGCTCTGTGCTAGTTGCGACAAGGTTGTGCAAGCGGTTGACGAGGCTTGTCAATACATATCTGAGAGCATGACCGAACTCACTACTATCACCAAATCTAAGCGACTTGGGAAGGTGCTTGTCCAGCTCTAGTTAACTAACAATGTGTTGAAGTCTCTGGTTTACCCTAACACTCTGCCAGAACAGATTGTTGAAAAAAAGAATATGATCTAGGAATTCGTGGCCTAGTTTGAAGACATGGAGTAGTAGGCGAAGACGATCACGGATGCGATGACTCGGTTCTGGCAGAGTGTCAATCAGGATGACCAACTAGAACATTTGGCTAAGCAAGTGCGGGAAGATGAAACTCAATTGACAATGCTGAAGACGTCACTGTGGAAAATGCCTCTCATGGTCTAGATTACATGCATTGAAGAGTTGAATGACCTGCAACAATGAGCTGCTCGAGCCCAAGAAGGTCAGCAGAAGTGTAGCACCCAGCTCAACGAATTCCAAGACATTGGCGGGAAGTTGGCTAAGAAAGTAGTTGCTACGCTACAGGCAGTACAAGAAGGTCGAAAGATGGTGGATGGAAAAGCTGTGGAGGAGCACCCATTAAAGCAGGACATGTTGAATTGTCGGGATATAGTTGAACGTGTTCAGCTCCAGGTTCGAGAGATTTCGCAGTAGTTTGAGGACTTCAAGACCAAGATGACGGAGTACACCCTATTGAACTAACGTGGCTCGAGGACGAGCCACAATATTGTGTTGGGGCCCTATTAGCAGGGGTATTGGGTAAGTGAGTTGCGCCGCACCGCAAAGTCTACGCAAGCTCACATGCCATCGTGAATGACCACAACAGTGCGATAGATGGAAGAATAACCATTTTTGGAATTATTTATGTAATTTTGTACCATTTGACCACATTTTGTGGATATAGGTCACTAGTTTGTTAGAAGTTAGTTAGAAGTGGACCTTGGATATAAAGGCGCAAGCCTATATATAGAGCTAGAGTTGCAATAGTAGATATATTTTTTGGCAAGATATGCTTTTGGAGAGATACTTTTGATAAGAATAGAGAGAGATAATTCTGGGGAAGAACTTGTATTTTTGGGTATCTTTTTGCATCTGTGTCTATTATGAGTGGGTTTTTGGCTCTATCTATGTCGATCTATTTCTAGTCTCCTGTTGTGAGGACGTACTGCATATTGTGAATTTATCCTATGGAAGAAATATGACATGGAGGATGTTTCCCTAAAGTGATTTTGTCTCTTATTTTCTTTCCTGTTTTTATGATCTGCGATGATAATAATGGATGTTTACGGTTATATGAATGATTTATTACTGCTACGATTAATAAAGTAATGTGATCCATTATCTATCTACTGGTTATACTAGTAAATCTGTGACGAATGATGTGATTCTATTTTTGAAGTATCTGTTGATGATGAAGTTAAGTGTTGATGCCATGCCCTCCTTTCTTACTTCTAGAAACTTGGTTCCGACAGCTCTCCCTCGACATCTCGGGTGAGGCTTCATCTGCTCTGCGGGTGTTGCTGGGTAAGTTCAAACCTATCTGGGCTGATGCTCAGGGAGATCGCGTTGGTTGGGCGTCAACAAAGTGGGAACCCCTATCAACAAGGCTTTGTTGGTGGGTTGCGCCAACAACAAGAATAGAGAAGAAATATTGGATAGAACACTAAAGTAAAATCACTCCAATGGGAAGTTTTCCACTCTAATATTATTCATCAACATGACTAAAATATATAGATTCTCTCAAGAGACAAAATTGAGAGTCTTAGTGGAGATGTGAGTAGCTCACATTAATGTTGGCTTATCTCGACTAATTCCCCCAATCTATGACATTATGCCAAATGTAACTCCAAGTAGTGGCCATAATGAGGTGAAATGAACCTAGATGGACCATGAAGTGGTTATCCTAGTCAACAATGTTAAATTAGCCATCATCATGGTGCTAGAGGTGGTTTAGTGACTTGGTTTTGAACCATTAATGAGAAAATTGACCAAATTCCTAGGAAGGTGCACCCAGTCTCCTTAAAATAGGGAAATGCATTAAGAGGCAAGAAATCTATCACAAAAACATATCACTAAGATTCTAGAATACTAGTGTTAACTTAGACAATGCAAAATAGGCACCCTTCATCCTCTTAATAGATCCTAAAAACACTGCCATTTGATCAACAATTCCCCTGAGGTTTGTATGAAAGGGGGGAGTTTGAGCCATTAGGAACCAAGTTCAAACATTCAGTTTGGTCTATTATCCACAAATATAATGTTTTGGTTGGATATCATACATACTAAGTTATATGATTTAGCTCGTATATATTTCTTGTAAGATCTGCTTTCACACTCCTACTATTGACACTATTGTATCTAACAATCCCATGTTTCACATATTGATAGTCACTCGTTGGTTTGACATAATTAAAACTATTTTTATTTGATTTTATCTTAGCTTACCATGGTCATTTACAAATAAATCAATGTTTATAAAGTCATGAAGTTTTTCCTTCCATCTGTGATATCTTATTTCCGTATATAACATATTGTGATAGTATAAATATTTCTACTACTTTGGTCACCTCTATAATAGACAGAGATTCTCTTGTAGTAAAGCATACAATTATGGGTGCAACTTCATTGGATTATTCCTTTATTCCTCAATGTATCAACGATATTAACATTTAGCTAAGTAGGATATTGATAGATTCATCACGATATATGGCCTATAAAACTAGCTCTAATGGAGATGTAATATTTCATTTTGAATTCTTGAATCCTAAAGTTTTACTTCAAGTAATAAAACATATTAATTGAGGAAATCATACCCTAGGTTAAATTTTCCAAAATTAATGCAATAGTTCATTGAGATATTTTTTCTAGATTTAATGGAATATATTATTTGAAAATTTACAAAAAATTCAATGTTGATGAAGTCCCTGAAATAAAAATTTTCCAAATTTAATGAAATATGTGTTTTATTGTGGTGTGTCACAAAATAGACTCAACAAATGAGACTTAGTATTAAAAATGTTAAACCTTGAGGAATTAATTATAGGTTGAATAATGTTTTATATGAGTTCGACAAGTGTTGAAATCCCTCAGGTATTCTTACAAACAATAATGGAATCAAATAACTAGGATTAAGTTATAGCATAGACACCACCATTTTTAGTAGGCCCATCTTAGACTACAATTGATCACTGTCTCAAAATCCCATAAAATTTTGTGGTGGAAGAGGGGGCCAGAGAATGTGATATGTGGAAAGAAATTGGATACTACCCACATCGAAAGAGCATCACAATGTCTCAAAATGTTTATTCAACGTGAGTCTTGAAATTTAGTATGGAGAATAAAGACTCAAATTTTTCATTCAACGTGATCAGTGACTTGGATCAATGGGTTGCTCTACATGGAGGGACTAAGAAGAGCCTTGCAATATATATCATCTCATATAACAACAAAGGGATAGTCACTAGAGTTGATGTAATTATTCGCTGGTCCATATCAAGTTAAGCTATGGGATGGTAATCAGTAGGGTGAATGGATTATGAATTGTGATTGAAAAAGTATGATACGTGTACATATACAGCTGCAGAGTGAAGGAGTGATGACCTTTTTTGTTTTTTGGATTGGATACAAAATCATGATTTAGGGATTTGGAGAATGGGTTAGGATTTCAATGATGAAAATCGCACAACTTGAGAGTAATGGGGTTGAGCCTAATATGTGTAAGATTAAGGGTATTATGATATAGAGATCATGCACATGAGAAAACTAGGTTACAATGGTTACTATGATGTTGATATGATGTATGTTTTCAAGATTGAGACACCTGATACACTAGAATGATGGTGACTTTGCATCATCGATCCACATTTTGAATGCTACAACAATTATATTGTCATAGTGTAAAGCCAACAACAATCAATTTGAAACGTGGATCCCTCCTATATTAAAATAAATTTTACTAAATGACCATGAACTAAAAAAATTATCATGACACATGTTCTTGCACCATCGACGACCTAAATTTTTCTTGGAGTGAAAAATTTGATCTAGTCCATTGAGGAGGTATATTTATTTTAACTTTAGTACAAGTTATTATGCAACCAATGGTGTAGTTTTATCCTAGAAATATGCTTTCTTTAATATGATGCATTGGCAAGGAATGACCCCTTTTATCTTCACCACATGTTCCTATGCCAATATTTCTTAGTATATTCCTTGACATGTCTCCTTATTCAATCTGATCCATGAGCAGGAATAGCCCTATTTTTATCCTTAATGTTTATCTAGATTCCTCTAATGGTCTATATCCATTATAATGAGATTTATTCTTTAATCTTGTCTACTAGAATAAAAATCTCTTATTTTTTATCTTCAATGCACATTTCTATACCTCAGATGGCTAAGATTTGTTCTGACAGGATGCAAGGTTTCATCTAGTTCTTTGGTGGGGAGGGAACCCATTTATCTTTGTTGCACATTCTTATGACACTTATTAATACTCTATCAAGTTTCAAGATACAATTTGAGCCGTAAACAAACAAACTCCCTTTTTTATCCCTGATGCATGTTATAATGTCTCCAATGGTCCAAATCTATTCTAGTAAATTGCATGGTTCAATATAATCCATTGGTAGGGATCTAATTAAGTCGTTATTCCTTTTTTCTTTGTGTTCCATCGATGGATCATATCCTTCCTAAAAACCTACAACATTCAATTATGTCCATTGAGAGTTGGTGCTTGACTTCTTCTGTTATTCAAGTTTTAATCTTGTTCTTCCTAGATAAAAAAATGGAAAACAATTGTTGGTAAAAAGAGGGATACAACACATAGCTCTTTAGATTGGTTTGGATTCAACCCATTTGGTGACACAATCAATTCAAACTAAGATATGAGACTTTTGTTTTGTTGGTAGGTTAATATGCCCTATAATGTATAGATCCCATTTCTCAATGTACTCCACAATAAGTTGTTTTTAAAGAGAAATATCATTATACTAATTAGGATATCTCATTATTTATCAACTATCACAACCTCTCATGTATTTTTTGGAATCTCAAAAAAGTACTAGTCCAATAATATCTTAGTCGCAACACCTTATGTGCAGTTCCTTTTTTTAGCAAAGTTCCCTCCACATGGATCATCATAAAATACTTTTAGGATGTCATAAATCACACCCTCTTGAAACAAAATCAAAATAAAAAATCTAGCCTCATGCGAAACAGACACCGTTAAACCCAAAAATACATGGTACTTTGTTTCATAATCCCGTGTCTTTGTTTTGGTGAGATGTGTGAGAAGCTTATTTCCATCCAAATAATCAACAATAATGGAAAAACATGAGTATTAGTAGGTAGTGAAAATAAATTATCATTGAGAAAGACATTTTTGATGGGGTCATATGCCACGTATTTAGTGATCATAGAAAGGTACAACATTATCCTTCATTGGTTTATCAAGGATGGTGATGCCACATTCTTGTGACAACCATAAGAAACAAGTTACTATACAATTAGTGATGGGTTTATTCACGAGATAACTATTACAAAAATGATGAGTATGAATGAAAATGTCATACCCAATAATTTAGTGATGGAATTTATTGATAGCATATACTACCACAACAAATTCTTTTTTAGTCACTATATAATTCAGTTTTGCAGGGAAAGATTTTCACTGATGAAGTAAATTGCCATAGGGATTTTGTTATTTTTTTTTTTTAAGTACTTACCCAATGGTAATTCTAAAGAATCAATCATATGAAATGGTTAATACCAATATAGTCTTCTCATAGATAGTGTTTTAGATAAGTTTTCCTTGAGAACTTCAAAAGATTTTTTACACTAGTTAACCCAATAAAATTCTTCATCTTTTTTTAGCAATAAAGTAGTTATTTTTTGGTAAAATTTTCAATGAATCTGTGATAATAACTAGGATTTCCTAAAATGATATGCACACATTTCTAATATTTAGGTGCAAGAAGCATATACATTACCCCAGTCTTTGTAGGGTGCATTTTTATGTCTAGAATAGAAATATGATGTCCAAGAACAATTTCTTTAGTTAGTAGCATATGACATTTCTCATAACTGAATGAAGTATTTTTTTATTGACCAAGAATGATTCGTTTAGTTAGTAGAATATGAAATTTCTCATAAATAAGATAATTTGTTTTCTACATATATTAAGTACTTTACCCAAAGTATCCATATGTTCTTTAAATGTAGTACTAGCATTAGTACAAAATGAAAGATAAGTGACAATAAAATTTACCAAAATCGAAATATAAATGGCCAGTCTTGCTTTGGTAATCGCTAGTGGTTAACTTTCAGTCTCTTATCACACAACAAAAAATGTGGTCATATTTAGTTTGGTCATTTATAACTTGTCTTGTGGTCATTAATTTGGTTGTATATTTAGTCATTAATCTACTCATATATTTGGTCATTCACTTTCTCATATATATGGCCATTAACTATGATAATTAATGGTCAAATATAGGACCAAATTAATTACAAAAAATATGACCACAAGACAAGCTATAAATGACCAAACTAAATGTGACCACATTTTTTGTCGTTTGATAAGAAACTGAAAATATCCACCAAAGTTGTAATTTGGTCATTTATATGTGAATTTTGGTCATTATTTTGATCACATATCTCTGTAACAACCCTCCATGAGGTCCAACCAAAATAAATAACATCCATTCATATAAAGAAAGCTAGATCTAATAAAGAAGTTAAGAACATCTATTTTTTTTCTTTTTAAAAGTTGTTTACAAAGTAGGTAAGGATATATGACATTAAAAAATATTAAAACAATCCACATACACCCATTGAATTCAAATATTTTATTTTCATGTACAACATTTAACAAATTCAAATATCTTTGAAATAATTGTTCATATCAATAGTCGTTTCCATTTGAGGATGAGGCCGAAAGTTGTGTTGCCATCACTCCACTGCAGTTGTTGTCACTGGATTTCCAATCATGTTGGATCCATCGGTTTCCTCCCTCCCATATCATAACAGGTACTCTCCTTCCCTCGAGACCCCAAACCTCAACAGGGCTGACAATACCTTACTAGCAATGGAACTACAATGCGAGGTTGGTACTTGAATGCTCCCAACCTCACTCACATCGTAATGAACCACACTTTTCCATAGTTGCCTCAAAGAAACCCAAAGGGTTCTAGCTCCAAACTATGGCAGGACCAAAGAAGAAGAAGATCAACATCCCTCGTTCTTCCTTTCCTTTAACTTTTATTCACCGTTTCATTAATTCCCATGCATCCCATGCACCACTTTCAGTTAACTCTTTCATTTACTTTAATTAATTAATTGATTTATTTTATTTACCAACCCACTTCTTAGTTATCTTTATCTGGTTCTTTTCTGATTAGTTAGGACATCGCTTTAGTTGAAGCTCCTTAATTTACTCTATTAACCGATTTCTTAATTTAGCTTTATTTCAGTTTATTTATCTTTTATTTATTTATTTATCATTTATTTATTGGTTTATTTATTTATTTATTTATTATTTATCATTTATTTATTATTTGTTTTTAATTTTTTTCTTAAAGTTCTTTATGATCAATTTATTATTTCCCTTAATTATATTAGATGTTTGATTACCACCACATTCTCGTCTTGACTAGAATTATCAAGGTGTTATGCTCCCAACATGCCCTTTCAATAATTCCCATAGGAGAGGAGTTGGTTATGACGAATGCGCCGATGTTACCTCAGTTCGCCTACCCTGGGAAGAGGCGGGGGGGTATTGGGGAATAAGGATGAATCCCTATTGTGTGTCCGGCAGTCCTAATATTCATGAGTGACCAGCTCATGGCCTACACTCACTGCACATGGATCCGATGATTTGGAGTTTTCCTCACTCTATCCAAAGCTCATCGCACCGTCCAATTTGCTAGTCTTACAGGTATAATTTTCATCACCGTCACCTGATGTGGATCGATTTGCAATCATAATCTCATCATATGCACATATAACAACCTGTGCATCAAATCTCATAATTAATATGATTTCAAGTATAACAAAAACATTAATCATCCTCAACTGTCAAGGTTTATCATCTCATCCAGACTCCATGCATGTCAGTGCATCAAACATATCAGAATTCAATGATGCTATATAAAAGACTAATATCGCCTGCCATAGTCATCAAATCATCTTGAGCCTTTGCATACTGATGCTTTCTTATGGTTCATGTACCTTCCTTTCCTATCACACTCAACATAACAACAAAGTACATGCTACATCATTTTTTTGAAAACATTATACAACTTTAATCCTTGCTGATAAATTCACGTAATTTTTCATTCACAATTAAAATCATAATATAAATCCATACATATTTGACCAAATGACGAAATCATAATACTCATCAATATGTCAGATAATCATTCTTAGGTCATATCTCCTCAATAATTCATTGCTTCACACAATTCCAGGTCATCCAAAACCGGATTCCCTCAAAATACGTTCATACCAAGTTTTTAAATATCAAATAAATAAAGAGTCAGGTCATTCATCATAGAACTCCCTTAAAAAAATAGTTTATTCTAATCTCAAGAGTTAGGGTAAAAACATGGTGTTACATACACTCCCACTTCAAGAAACTTCGCCCTAAAGTTTGTAAAATAAGTATGGATATTATATACATAATTCCAATGTGTCCTCTCAGGTCACAGTATTGGGACTATATCCATCCTTGATATTGGATCATCATGCATGAATCATGCCATGGTAGTTTATATAGAGACAATAACCTTTATACCTTAGTATCAAGTCGTCATTTCTATTTATACTTAATGATTTTATTCAAATACTTTTCTTATCCCTAAGTGGGGCAATACATATTCCCCCTATTTAGGAAACTTTGTCTCGAATTTAATTATTATTGTATATTTAATGCTAGTTTCACTTTCTCTTCATATTCATTTTTTTATCCCATTCTATTATATTTTCATCAAATGGTCGTACCCATAAGAACTAGATATGCTACATCATTCAATTTATGTTCCAAACAATAATGTTCCAATACAATTTTTTAATTAACAATTTCACATAATGCAAATCCAGTAATACTTTCAATAATTTACAATACTGACCTGACCTAGATTTTCAATACCTCTTAGTCTCCCCTAAGGATTTGTGATACCCCACATTAACTACAAGGTATATCGTATGAACAATCAATCAACTTTTAGCACATCCCAAGGTAAGTAAAAAATTAAATCTATTTGGATATCCTCTCTTCCAAGGAGAAAAGGTATATAATCCTTAATCAAATATAGATTACCATTCCGAATTTCCAAATCAATAACGTCTATTATATAGTCAACGAGCACTGCCTAAGTTACCCATCACTCTCATAAGGATTCATTCAAACCCAAAGGTTTTACTAAGTTTGACTCTAAATTTATATATGATTCCAACATGTTGGGGTTTTAGTGATTTAGACGATGGTATTAAATTTAATTTCCTAGTCATTTATTTAGTATAGTTATTCCCAAGTCAAGGAGCTAATCATTTCCTTACCTTATATCCTCACTCTCGTAATCATATGACCCTTTAGGAAGGATTTACAAGTCACATCCTATCCGTCGTTATAGCCTCATCGAGTCTTATTTTAAGGACCAATCATCATTTTCATGTAGGATTCATCATGTTAGGAGGTTATCATCATTGCATTCCTCTTGTTGTGTAGACCATCTTTGTTTCTAGTTTGACCAAAACCATCTTTAATTAACCCCTTCAACGGGTTTCCTAAGTCTCATTTCCTTGTTTCCATAACTTGTTTAAATTTTTGAGTTTGTAGTCTTTAATTTTGATTGTTAGTTAACATCGTCGCATGTAGCAAAATCTATGCCCTTGTGTTCAACTCTTTATGTGAGACACATTGATATCTCATTTTTCAAATTTTGATTTTGTTTGACCCTATCAACAATTTGTTGAGTGCTCGGCAAGTGTATGCATTTCACATCATGATGGATGAATTCACCAAGTTCACTTCGTTAGTTAATTGATCATTTGGGTTCATCCATTTTTAAAGTCATCACAACTATGCTCTAAATGTTGTAAGTTATCTCCTTGGTGCTTCCCTTGTAAGTAAACACCAACGTCTTCCATTAATGAACTATGCTTTCTTCTAATATTCGAAGGGTCTGTATAATACTCACATCTAAGTTTTAGATCTTTTCCAACTTCTATAAGTGTCAAAAGTCGAAACAGACTGTATCCATAGGGAAATCAATATAACAATACATAGAATGGCATGCCTCTTACTTACGTAATTCATATTTCTTCTCCAAATGGATAAAGTTATAATTACAATGTATTTCATACATTCAATATGTAATAAGTATTTAGTTTATCATTCTTTTCCAAAGGAATAAGATGTATTTTTTATCTTACTATAATAAGTATATAATTCATGCTTCTTTCCATTCAAATATAATATGAAATGTACCATTCCTTTTATCATTCACTATATTAAAACTAACAATATGAGAATTTCATGCCACATAATATATACTAATAAATCCCTTCCACTACTTACACTATTCCAACATAAATGCCACAAATATAATATAAAACATCCTACCACTTAGCACAATGACATATTTCTTCCTTATTTCAAAACATTCAAATCAATAATGTAGTATAATCGCAGCTTCATGCCACATAATATAACTACCAATATTCTTTTTCATATTTAGTATGATAAAAAATTTATGCTACCTAATATATCAATAAATTTCTTTTTCATATCAAAACCTTACTGTTAAAAGAACTTTTAAAAACATGTGCATACTACATATCATACCTACTTATAAAAGAGCTTGATATTATAAAATATATCAATTGAATAACTTGAGTATATAGTGGGGTATGTTATATAATCGTTCTAGAAGCTTAGGACTCACCTAATACATAATCTTTTCAAGAAACGTGTACATCCTCTATCTTTATCTCTATCTCTATTTCGATTTTTATTTTTATTTTATTATATATATATTTTAACGTATACATCCTCTATTTTTATCTCCATCTCTATTTTTATTTTTATTTTTATTTTATTATATATATATATATATATATATATATATTGAATTATGTTATTAAATATCCATTACTTTATCTACATCGTTTTTAATCCGTGGTCCCTTGATCAGAAGAACATCCTATATTAAATACATACATACCATTATTAAATGCACAATCCTTTCAAAGAAACCCATTTATTATATCCGCTATAACAATTCTAATAAAATTAACGAGTGTTCACTAGGGTTTAGTGGCTTCATTATTTAAAGGACCGGTCACCGAAAGACCAAGAAATGCCAGACTGGAAGTTGTTTTTTTTTCCATAGAAAAAAATCGTAAATTTCTTTACATTCATCAAATGGAACTAAAATGTCAATTCTCAACAAAATACAAAAGAGTTATGAATCAAAATATTTACAAAAGATCATAAGATCATGTATCAAATCATGACCACATTGATTTGCTAAAAGCAAAAACAAAATCATAAAAACACATATAGTGTCAAAAATAAGATGATATATCTTATCACCCTCAAATATGTTCATATAAGTTCAATTGTATCTCAAAAAGACTGATATATATCAACCTCAAACAGCATAAGCTATTCAACCAACAACAACCAAAAAGTAGTATCAAAAAGTGTTGCAACAGCATCTAGAGTTCAACATCATCAGTCCTATAAAAACCAAAACTCAAGATCATCAATGTCAATTCAGAAGGTCTGATAAGATTCAAAAGATGAATCCTCTCTTAATTCTTTAATGTGCCAAAAACCCTCGGTGATCCTCGCTCCAACCTTTGCTAACGAATCAAATAAACTGTTCCTTTCACGATAAATATGTTGAAACTGCACCATCTCAAAACTGTCAGAAATTCTGTGTACTTCCTAAAGAATTAAAGATAATTCTAAGTTGTGCATTTTGAATTTACCCTTGGCCCAGTTAATAACTAACTGAGAGTCGCCAAAAATCTAGATTCTTGCATAATCCTTCATCCTGGCCATTGTAAGTAGAAGCTTTAAAGCACAGAGTTCAGCAGTGTTGTTAGTACCAGCCCCTAAACCAGCTTTAAAGGAAAAGGAAAGTTTATCAGAAAAGTAAAGTATAACTCCAGCTCCATAAACAGATGAATCCTCTGGTTATCAAAAAAACCCCAAGGGTAAGATTTATCAATTGTTTCTGCAAATACAGGTCTTATTTTCAGAACAGAAACCTCTTGTGGAAAAGATCTCAACATACCCAAACTGAAAGAGAAAACCTGAGAAGGAATCAAAGATTGATCTTCAAAACAGCTTTGGTTGCGAGCCTTCCAAAAAAACCACAAAACAATAATAGGCAAAGACCTAATATGCTTAACTTGCATATTAAGACACCAGTTCTTCAAACAATCTGTCACAGATTCCCCATACCAAAGATTCCTAAAATTTAACTTATCTTCAATATCTAACCAAACACTCTTAGTGAAAGGGAAATCCACCCCAAGATGAAAATTAGATTCATCCTCCAATTTACAAAGTAACATCTGCCACGTCCTTCAAAACCTCTTCTAACCAGGACATCCCAAGTGAGTGCCTTATCAGAAAAGAGAAACCAACAAAAAAAATTTGATTTTAAGGGACACTTAAGTTTCCACAAAACTGTCCACCACCAGGAAAGATCCAGACCAAACCTGTCCTGTAGAAAATGCACATAACCTTCTTTTGGAGAATATTTACCATTTTTGGACAGATTCCAAACAAGTATATCAGCATTGTTAGTTAGTCTAACATGACTGGCTTTAAGAATGGCTAGAAAACCATTCCATCATAAAACATCTTGTATATCAGATAAACCAAGTATGTTTGCAGATAACCATCCTTGTTCACTCAAGAGAGTCAAACCATGACACCTAATGTCTTTAAGAAAGAAAATACCAACAGAATGTAACTTATCAAGCAGTAAAGTAGGTAAATGATGTCTCCATTTACAACCTACCCAAGGATCAATACCAATCCTCATATCAACACCATTACCAACCTTCCATACAAGATTATGAACAATAATATCAAAATCCCATAAGACAGCTTTCCAACAAATCGAAATATTCTTTTTCTTGTAACAGACACTCGGATCCAATCCATAATAGATAAAGGATGAACATATTTCTGAACTATAATCTGAACCCAAATACCCGAACCTGCAATAATATTCTAGACACTCTTGGCTGCAAGGGCTTTAGCAAAAACCGCCGGGATTTTTAGTCCCCAGACACCCAGAAATTTAGGGCAAGCCAAGGTTTTCTAGGAAGTCCAAGGGAGGCCAATAGAATCCTTATGTCCAAACCACAGGAATCTAAAACATAACTTTCTAATCTTCTCAATGACCCCCATAGGGATCCAGAAATGCATCCAAAAAATCAAAATAGATTCAAGAACTGCTTTGACCAACGTAATCTTACCTCCCTTGGTTAACCAAAGAAAGCTCCACTTCATAATCCTTTTTTCCACTTTTGCAATAAGCCAGTCCCAATCCTTCAAAACATATCTGCACGGTTTAAGAAAGAAACCAAGGTACTTCATGCCATTCTCAATAGTTAACACAGAAAATGAAAAATTATTCTGTAAAGTAATGATCTCATACTCATCCAAACCGGAGTAATATAAAGTAGATTTTTTATCATTTATCTGCATTCCAGAATCCTTACAGTAAACTAATAAGATCTCATATAGAGAAGATAAATATTGTTCTGATCCATCAGTAACCATGATAACGTCATCCACAAAAAGTACATGAGTTAAGGAAATATCATTTCCAAAAGATATACCACGGTAAATCCCATCATCTTTGGCACAATAAAGAGCTCTACTCAGTCCTTCAGCAATAATCAGAAAAAGTAAAGGGGCCAAAGGACAACCCTATCTTAATCCCCTTCCTACTTTGAAAAAAGTTGAAGCTGCTCCATTAATAAGAATAGCAAAAGAGACTGAAGTTAAACTACTCATAACCCAGGTAATGAATAAACTAGAAAAGCCCATTTTGGACAAAAGTACCCTCAGATAAGTCCAACTAACTCTATCATAGTCTTTAGACAGGTCAATTTTAAGAACCACTGATTTTAAATGTTTACCATGAATGGTATGTAAACCCTCCTGAATAACCCCCACCACATCATGAATCTGTCTGCTAGGTAAAAAACCAAACTGTTCACAAGAAATATAATGGCCCAACACATTTATGATGCAAGTAGAAATAATCTTACCAATGATTTTATAGCAGAAGTTACACAGAGAAATAGGCCCGAAGTCCTCGAAACAAGAAGGATAATCAATCTTAGGAATCAGAACAAGAAAAGTAGTATTAAAAATAGCTGGAATTTGACCAAATTTCCATGAATCTTCAATCACGGGTAATAAATCCAAACCCAAAACATCAAAAAGAGCTCGATAGACCTCTACTAGTAGTCCATCTGGTCCTGGACTCTTATCATTCTTACTCAAAGTAAGAATGGATTGGATTTCTTGTAGTGTAACAGGTTTAATGAGCTCTTCATTCTCATCCTCAGTTATGGATGTGGGAAAGTACCCAGCACTCATAACAACTTCTGGCAAATGGAGATTACTCTCCACCTGAAATAAAGTCTCAAAATGTTTGACACCAGCCTCTGCAATAGCCTCAAATCCTTCCACCATGTTACCATCACCATCATCTATCTTCCAAATTGAATTAATAAATTTCCTTTTATCAGCATACTTATGGAAAAAAGGGGTATTTTCATCCCCACACAGAAGCCACAAAGCTCTACTTTTCAATCTAGCCTCCCATTCACGATCTAGTAAAATTTTCCTCTTACGGGGTTCCAAATTAACCAAAGTAGATTTATCCACCTCAGATGCAAACCCAAAACCCAACTTATGAAGACCGGCCATTAAAAATTCAATGTCCACAAAGTCCTTGTTCTCTTGTAATTTCTTCACAACCGACCAAGAGATAGACACCTCTTTAATTTTCTTAAGATTTAAGGTAAAGTGTGCAGCAGGAGAAATATCAAGGTTATCAGAAAAACCTATCCAAGTAGATTTTAAAAGGGCCACAAATTCTTCATCCTCCAACCAAGAAGCATTAAATTTAAAAGGACTGCGTGGTCTAGAATCCTTAGTCACATCTTGCATAAAGACATGATTATGGTCTAAATCCCCACCTGTTACGGAGATAAATTCCTATGGCTTGGGGTATGACAACAGACAGCTAGACTCCAGAAATCAATCTTCTCCAATATGCAATAGAAATAAACAATCTAACACTAAAGGATCGAACCCCGTACCTTATTCCGGAC
>LPNX010848149.1:138597-151179 GCA_001517045.1 Pseudotsuga menziesii
TACCCACGTATGTACGCGGTTATCGGGAGAAAAGCCGCGTATATCAATATTATAATGTTTTTAGGGATGATCAAGGTGACATCAAAAGATATAAAGTGGTCCAAAGGGGCTAATGAGTCTGCAGTGGGACAAGGGAAGGCCATACAATGTGTGATTCACCTAGTGTGGTGAAATCCGCTATAACACCACCACTTCCAATCCATTGTCTAAAATGTAGATCACAATCCAGAAAATCAAAAGAAAGAAGGAGCCTATCCAATATCTTGCATATATTCTCACACCCAACTCTCTGATTATTCCAGGTAGGAAGTAGTATAGTTGGGGAAATATCCACAAGTGAAGCATCCTCCATCTACCTAATGAAGAAATCAGATCGGTTATCAACTCTAGCCTTATCACCGCAAATCTCAAATTAACCAACAGAAAAATTCAAATCTCATCCAAGGATCAATTTAGAGCTCAGCGGACCCTCCATTTTAAACAAATTAATCCAGAAAAATTATTTGTTCACATAAGGTCCATACAAATTAAAACAAACAATTGTCATTTTAAGTTCAACAGAGTGCAATGAGGCGCAAAGACCAGAACCAAAATCCCATGCATTAATTAACTGAAAATGACGTAACCGCCAACCAAGCAGTAAACCCACAGATTTTCCTTTAGCATCCACATATAAAAACTTCCATCCATGATTCATTAATCATTAGAGGAAATTTGAGTTCTAAAATGGGCCTCTTAAGGAAAATGATAAAATAATAAAATAATAGTTATTAATTTTCGAGGAAGAATGAAAAACCTACTTTTTTTGTTCGTATTTTCAACATATCTCCCTATGTTTTTACTAAAATTATGAGCTGGAGAGCTCATTGGATGCATAATTTAATTCCACATCCAACGAATACCCACATTGCATACTTTTGGCGGACCCCACTACCCCAAAAACAAGAAATGTCTGATAAAACATGATGATGACATCATCATCACATTTTTTCAGGTATTTCTTATTTTTGGGGTAGCGAGGTCCATCAAAAGTATGCAGTGTGGGTACTCGTTGGATGTGGAATTAAATTCTACATCCAACGAGCTCTCCCGCCTGAAATTTGAGTAAAAACACAGGGAGATATGTCAAAAATACGAACAAAAAAAGTAGTTTTCTTTTATGACAAATATGTCAATTCAACCATTATGGTTGACTCATTTTATTGAAATTCTATTGGGTCTTGAATTCCAACTCACAAAATTTATTGTTGGCGCGTTTTCTTATAAGGCCCATTTTAGACCCCAAATTTCCTCTAATGTCCATCTCAGAAACCAACAACTCACCCCCACACATAGTTTTTTGTAAGAATAAAACATCAATAAAATGTTCATCAATTAGCCTACGAACCGCTAGTTTTCTAGGAAAACTAGCCAACCCTCTGCAATTAAGAGTCATAGTAATCATAAGCACTCTCCCAAAGGGGAATGCACAGCTCTAAGTGCCCCAAAAACAATCTTATCATTAGAAATCAACACCTTATGAACCCCTCCAGGATCTATACAAGGAATAAAATTCCCTGTCATACCTCCATCTTTAACACTTGCAGACGCTTTCGCCTTAGCACAAGACCGTAAAAAATAGCCATCAAATGATTTATTACATTTCACAGGGGAAACAAACTTTAAATTTCCCAAAGGATAATCAATCCTTCTCGACTATCCTGAATCCCCATCACCAAAAATTAGAAGGTTATCAATTAGTAAACTAGGGTTATCAGTAATAGAGAAACAGAGGGGTTTCAGTGAGTCCAAGATCTAAATGTCATCCAAAACCGTATCACAACCCAACAAACCACCCACCATAACCTCTTCCAGGACAGAAATATCAAATTCCTTAGAAACAACAACAGGGTTCTTAACTCGCCAGTAGGATTTAGGTTTAGGAACAGAAGCAGATTTACCAGCTTTACTAAAAGGTAAAGAACATTCAGGGATTAAATGGTCGTGGGAATGGAATCTGTTATAGTGGAAGGGGATTCCTAAATAATATAAAGGCTGATAAAACTCAGAGCCCCCCTTATTTATCAAAATATCCTCCGCTAAACCATTCCTAAGGTCTAGTAAAACCAAAAATTTACCCAGACAACATACACCCGTATCAAGGAATGAAAGATCTACCTCCAAATAAGTGCCTAACGTATTGCCAATTAGCTTAAAGAATTCGACAAACCAGAATTCAAATGGAAAGTTCAATAACTTAATCCAAATAGGAAGCAAGTCATACCTTTCCACTCTCAGGTCAAATAAAGGTGACCATCGTTTCAGCAATAGACCCATATTCTACCATCTCCAAACACCAGCAAGAATAGTGGCCGCATCTTCTTCAGAATGAAACTTGAAAGCATTCCACTCGCGAGGTAGAATGTAGACATCTGTTCAATTACCGATACAATCATTCCAAGCACCAGCAACCCAATTTTTACACCGTCAGAGTTAAATTTCCAACCACCAAATCTACCCACCAGAGTAGTGGCATTTGTCAATACAATGTCATTCAAACACACATCCTCACCAACAACCATCATCATGGGTTTCCCTTTCTTGATAATATTTCTAGGCCTCTTCAGATGTTTGACTACCTCCAGAGATTCACAATCCTCAATGTGAAGCTTCTCAGGAAAGCCTTCCTTAAACCCCGAAACGTGATTTTCCTACTCAAATTTAAGCGACAGATCCTCAACGGGAACCGCGAAATGTTTAGAACCCCTACCTGACTCGTTAATCATAAACTCATCACTTAATGACACCAGAAGAGTAGAACCCAAAACACCAATAAACCCATCAACCGTAGGTAAAGAGAAATCAGGTTTCATGGAGTATACCCCATTCAGCTCTGCAACATTGCGCACTCCTTCATCCTCTACAAATGGCATAGCAACACGGATGGGCAGAACAAAGTCATTAAACCCCGCTTTATTTCTCCTAGGCACCTTTACAGCATCGCAATCAGGTGACAGCGTACAAGCCAAGTGCTTGATAGCCCTGAATGTCATGCTTGCATGCCGAAGGACGTGTTGCCCCCAAAAACTGCTAGGGTGAAAACCAAATAAAAAATTAGGTGGATGGATCGTATAGAATACAGACCCAGAGATCACAGATTAATGCAGAAACGACCTTTCTACCAAAATCATTAAAGAAAGGATTACGTTCTGTACTTCGGAAAAGGTGATGAAAAAACACTAGAAAAATCTAAAACCATAGAATTACATTAACCACATCAACATGAAAGGAAAAACCCAAACTCATTGCAATCTATGCTCTAGATAAATTCTCAACTCTTCCTTTGGCATGTGACTACAAGAAACTAGTTGCACCAAAAGGATGTATCATCAGACTGGAAGTTGTTACCTCACAGGACATCGTTTGAACTGAATGTTCAAGTGCACTTGATTTTTTTCTCACAACCATAATCGACCACCTGTCACATAATATTAAGATCTAAAATAATTAAACTAATAGTTTTGTTTACTGAATTAAACTTGGTGGACTCTCTCCCTTCGCGAGGTTTGGTATCTCCATACTCAGAGTGATGGTTGATGGAAGTCATGCTTAATGGTAACCACGTAACATGGATTCAAGATTGAAAAATCAAGATTCAAAACTATCCAAGCCTCAAGGACTTCCATATTGGACTAAACACACTACCAAATTATTTCAACTATCGACCAGCCGTCTTGGGTTCTTTAAGCTTAAAGTAAGCTATCAAAGTCCTAACACAAACTTTAATTATCACCGTAAAATTGTACCAGGACACTTGTAGCCCATAACATGAAATATCCCATACTCTACTATGAAAATTCTAAAATTCGAAGACCTGCAATGCGACAATCCTCTGGGTTGTAATGGTAGAGAAATAACTTCCAATAATCGAAAAACAAATGTGAGCAACCCTTGATTATATTACAAACTTCATATATTCCTAAAAACATGTCAACATGTTAGATTGTAACACAAGCTAATGATGGTAGTTAGCGTTCCAAAGGCCTTGGTTTGGTCTTATCCATGTGTAAGGTGTTTCAAGTTCGAGTTCTCACTAAAGACTTGATCGTATAAAGAATTTCATACACTAAGGATCTAGAAACAAAATTAAACTCATAGAGAATTGCAGAGAATTAGCATAAGGAGAGAAGAAGAATAATAAAAAACAAACATTACGAATGATAGATGAATGATAATTGATATTATTACATAGGTAATACATCATTATAAAGGGAAACATAGTTGCTAATAGACAATTGATGCTAGCTCAAAAAGCAAGCTTACTAAATTTGATAAACCCCCATAGGTGAATAAAGTAGTTTCCTAATTAGACCATGAGCTCATGAATTAGCTAAGGAATGGGTGAGTGATGATGTGTAAAGGAAAATATTATTAATCATGGAATATGGAGATAAGATCATGGAGGATGGGTTGACAACAAAAGATATTAGTTTCATAGTTAACTAGTTTTACCTTATCCACATAAAAGCTGGATAAGAGCCGAATAAGGCAGAATCTACAAGAAAACACAACTACTAATTTTGGGATTCAATCAAGTGGCTAAGATCGACCCAGAACCAGAGTTAAAGAATTCCTAGAGTATATATGGAAAGTGTTGACTTTGTAGTGCAAGTGGATGCCAACTATCTAGGCTAGTGGGTAGGAAATTAATCAAATAATGGTTAAATATTTTATCTTAAGTTGTGAGTGGGTTTATAATATTCCAACACCCCCATTTAAGTCCGACTTTACGATGATATCTCTGAAATAATAAGTAATATAAATGCATAGAGGTCCCAACAATGAGGCTATAGTCACCATTTAACAATTAATATTTCCAAAGAACTGAGGAAAGAGGAAAAACCACATGGGGAAAATCCTCCCTTAAGAAAGGACATGAGAGGAAAACCAAAAATGTTGAACTGTTGTTGATGCTGCTCCAAACTAAATGCTAGTGTATGAAGGAATCTTCTTCTTGGGAAGAAGAGAAATCTTCTCACTTGGATCAAAAACATAAATAGTTGCAGGATGGAAACTGTGACCATGTTGAACAACTGAGATCCAATGATGTGTAAGTAAGACTGAAAGTTCTTGAGAGTTGTAATCAGCTCCAAGATGATGACATGACTTGAAGTTCTAATCATTAGAGATGAAATCAACTCCATATAGGTGAAATCACTATCCAAGTGAAGGTATAATGTCTCCATCTTCATTTACACAGAGAGGATATGTACAAGTGATCATGACGAACTGGGAGAGGCCATAAGATCAAGGAGTGTGAATGTAAAGACTACATGGGTTGTTATAACATATAAAGAATACAAGAGATAACATATAATCATGTCAGTAGACTCATGAGAATAAAATATATCATTTTCTAGAGTATAAACTGATAAACAATCTTATGTGGTAGAAGTATGTAAGGAGGAAAGATATTGATGTTCAAAATCTTCAAGAAGGCTCTGAGGATTGATGCCAAGAACAAAGGAGGAATTGCAAAAGAGCATGAGATCAAGTATGGTGAGTGGTATGACACAAATAGGACTTGATCTATCTAATAAATCATCCATGAAGACACTAAGTTACGCACCATCAAGGAGAGAGGTATGGACAAAGTGTGAAGGATATGGCATATGGATATCAAAATCCATGATAGAAGACATAGAGAACATTGAATGTGTGAGATAATCACCAACAATGGCAATGGAAGCTCCATTATTCACTTATTATTCATTATTATAATCATAAGAAGATGAATCAAGATCTTCAAGTTCAAGAGATATCAAAAAAGATGGATCTTCAATATTTGCTTCTTGATAGGAATAGGAAGCACTCAAATCAAATAGGGTAGAAAAAACAAGAACTGTATGAGAAACTTCTTCATCATGATCAATATCATCAGAGACTGTAGAGGCCGAGACATTTTGAGAGAAAACTGTTGAAATATTGTTACTTTGAAGGATATTCTAAATGTATTTTACTGATGTACCCCAAGGGAGATACATTATTCCTCCGTTGGGATGTTACTATTGTATTTGGTCATCATAGAGTCATGAGGTAAATCATCCATTGTAATTCGGTTCAATAGTAACCTAATGAACATAATATAATATTGTATTTAGTCTTTCTAAGTGAATTCGGCCCAGTCTGTTAAGTGGGGCCGACTTGTTAGGTTAAACGTCAAGTGACAAAAAGAGTATAAATAAAGGAGTTTTATTACTCATTTGAACACACACTCACTTATGTATAGTGCATAGGAGAGAGAGAGAGAGAGATGCTAGGAAAAAGAGCACTTGTATTGGGTCTTGTATTTTACTTTTGATACATCTTATACAGAGGAATTTTTGCTGGGTTTTCTTCCCCATGAGGGTTTCCCAGGATAAATTTTGTGTTCTTTTGTGTGGTTGTACTTGTCTATATTTCAGTGGTCCTTTTGCATTTAGTTATGATGTTATAATTCTAAATGCTATCAGATATTGTATAACCTATAAAAATTAAAATGGCATCATATCTACCCTGAAATAAGTCTTTGTGGAGCCGAAACACTACTATAGCTACAACTACTGAAGATTAGGGTTGCATGCTTGAAAACCCTAGAAGATTAAAAACCCTAGAAGACTAAAACAAGTCATGTTGGGACTTTCATTATATATCGAGGTTGGAGAAGGCTCATGAGGCGAAAGGTTTGCATGTAGAAGAGGAAATCATGATGTACAATGTGTAAAATTTTCAGCCTCATATTCACTATAATCTAGGAGATATGGTTCCTCCAACTCAGGGTTCTAGCCCCTCTAAGAATTCATCCTTAAACATGTGACCTAGGGAGAATTTATATATTTTGGGATAGGAAGGTCTGAATTAAATTTATCAATATGTTTCATATAGGAAACAAACTTTAGTTTTTTTGGTAAACGTTTCAGACCCCAAAGGTGAAATTGTGACACGTGGCAGTCCGTACAAGTTTTTTATTCTGAACAGTCTTGAAATAAGTCACCTTGGGAAAATCCGCATAAGCCCCAATTGGTGAAACCAATTCTTATCTAACCTATGGGGTTGGAAAGAATAAATACCAAGATACCTCAGTGCGATGTTTTAGAACCAAAGGAGCAGTAATTTTGGAAATACAATAGAAACAAGATCAAGAAATTCTACTGAAGAAATTGAAAAAAACTAGGGCATCATATATTTTGCATTTCTATTCACAGTTTTGGAAAAATGAGTATGCTGCTCAAATCACATTGAGGAGGCGTATATTTCTGTCCAACCAGATCTGAAATATACCTTAGTTGAAAAATTAGGGTTTCTCAGTCAAACCCTAGGTCGACCAGAGGCAGTCTTCCAGAAAATCTCTCAAACTAGCATGAAGCTGAAGCAATCTCATCAATAAGTTCTATCCTCTCTATTTCCATTTGAGGTTCTCATTTTTACCATGATGAAAATTAGTACCAATATTGAGAAAAATATTGAAGAATCCAAGAACCTATGAGCATGGAAGTATAGAGTGCTTCTCATACCTGAAGACGCATGACCCAAAGAACTATGTCAAAGAAGAAGCTGCAGATCCAAAGGGAGATGAAGACAAAGCACAAGAAGGATTTAGTCAAAGCCAAGAGTATTATTTCCACATCCATTGAGTCTCACATCTATCATCCTTGTAGTCTCCTAAGGATATGTTTAGTACAATGACCAGCTTGTATGAATAAAATAATGTCAACAGAAAAGATGACATTGAGGAATTAGCTGAAGAATGAGAAGATAGAGAACTCAGAGACCAAGTAGTTGCACTTCACAAGGGTTTCTCATGTCAAAGGACAAATTGAAAAAGTCAAATAAATACATCATGCTCACACTAATGAATATTCCTGAAATGATGATAGATGTGAATTCTACCAGGGATCCCAGAATTAGTAGAAGGATCCAAGACATGAGGATCGAGAAGGAATCTACCAAATAAACAAAGATAAGTATCCCATGGTGTTATACAACACTTCATTGCTACTTATCTGGAATGAAACTTCTTTGCTAACATATTTGGATTAGTGCACAATCTCAATGATGTTATGGTAGAGATGGAAGGCATCTGGAAATCTTTCGTCTATGGATGAATGTTTTATTGTTAAAATAGTTTCATGATTATATCGTTATGCATAACAATTTTTCATTATGCATATGTCTTATGAAATGATTCTAACCATGAAACTGGTGTATGTGACTTGAAGGAAAGGTTGTGTACAACTTCCTACAAGAAAAGGAGGATAAGACTTATTCTGAATAACATGTGATGACAGTTCAAGATTCACTCCAATAAACATACATGAATATGAAACTGAATCTCCCAAGGTTAGAGACACTAAGACGGAAGAAAGAGATTTAGAAGAAGACAAGAGAACAGTAGATCCACCTCAAAAGATGAATACCACCTTGGGCATGAGATATAATTCAAGATGAAGAAAAGTATGACGCGACTTCTAAATAAAGTAAGAGGCTTCAAATACACTCTAGTTATGTTGCACAGTTGAGTGACATCATTGATGCAGACCCTTCTAGATATGGAAGAATATATGATCAAAGAGTACCAGGTGATCATGGGGAATGACGTCTAGAATATGGTTTCGAAACCTGATGGGAAGTATGTAGTGTCTTACATGTGGATCTACAAGATCAAGTGTACAAAGAAAGGTTCGTGGTTTGTCTTAGAAATAGGGAATAGATTATGTCACAACATACTCCATTGACCAGACACACTTCTAAAGTGAAGCAAAAGTCTATATCAAGCAAAGAACCACATGTGAAAAAAAGAATTTGTACAAGCTCAGAAGGAACCCATAGATAAGGACATCTAGTTACATAAGGATCTTGAATATCACCTAAAGTGATAAATATATTAACATTTTCTGCTAGTTTGAAGATGGAAACCTATAGAAGACAACAAGATCACAGATGGGTGCAAGAGGAACTTTTCAACAAATTTCAAGATAAAGGATCTCAGTATCTAGCAACCTAATATGGATACATAGACGATCAGTAGAAGAAGATGCTAGATGTCACTCCAATACAGAATGTTTCGATACATAGAGTAAAAAATGCAAAGGGAATATTAAGCTGTGCTTCAGGGGGAGTGACTGCAGAAGAGTTTGATTTCAAATGGTATGACAGGATGGAGAACTTTGGGATGAAATAAGGATTTACCAAGAGTAGAGTGGGTTCCAAACTTCAAGGTTTAATGCAGAATACTGGGATATGTCGATGACCTAACATGATGAACTCATTGTAGATGCAAAGAGGAAGTACCGAGGCCAAAAAGAGCACCTCAAGATGTTTGGGATCACTTATGATCTCATGAAGAGGTGGAGTACATTACAACATGTTCATCCTGTAGTGAATTAATGCGGATTCATAAAGTATGTTGTGGAAATATTACTACGATTTGATATGTTGGATTGTAAAGAAATTTCCACACCCATGGATACCAACCTGAATATATTATTTGATGAATCATCAAAGTTAGTGGATGTTACTTAGTACAAACATATTATTTGGTCACTGATGTATCTGATGAATACAAGGCCAGATATATTATTTGTTGTGAACACCTTGAGTCAGTATCTAGTTAAACCTAGAAGGGTTCACCTGATAGCTGCAAAGTATGTGATAAGGTACCTAAAAGGTATGATTGAATCTAGACTATACTATGATAGAGATCATGACTACAGATTTTATGGATATATAGATTCAGATTGGGTAGGAAGTGTTGCAAGTAGAAAGGGAACCTATGGTGGATGTTAATGTCTGGGATCTGTCATGATCTCATGGTTTAGTAAGAAACAATCTAGTATTTCTCTTAGGATTCCTGAAGCATAGTACATAGCAACTTGCTCCGCTATTTGATAAGTCATATGGATTTAGAAATTGATGAAAGGTATATTTGATATGGAGCTGGACACCATAATGATTCTATGTGACAACCAGAGTTGTAGAAAGGTGACAGATAATTCTATGTTCCATTATAAATCAAAGCACCTATAAATATGATAATTTACCTAAGGGATATGGCACAGAAGGGAGGGATAAAACTCCAGTATGTGAGTATCGATGAGAAAGTTGTTGATGTTTTGACTGAGCTTCTGTAACAAGCTTGGTGTAGTTCGAAAAGACTTTCCTTGTAAGGAGGAATAGTGATAATGATACAGAAGTTCCTTGCAAGGAGGAAAAATGATGATGATAAAGAATTTCCTCTCAAGGACGAACAATGATGATGATAAAGAATTTCCTCACAAGGATAAACAATGTTGATGATACAAACTTTCCTCACAAGGAGGAACAATCATGATGACACAAACTTTCCTTGCAAGGAGGACGATGAAGATATGGACCCTTCTCGAAAAGGAGAAATTATAGGTCAAAGATATAGACTCTCTTAGGAAAGGAAGAACAAGTCAAATATATAGACTCTCTTCCGAAAGGAAGAACAAGTCAAATATATGGAATCTCTTCGAAAAGGAGGAACAGGTCAAATATATGGAATCTCCTTAGAAAAGAAGAACAAGTCAAAGATACAAACCCTCCTTGGACAATGGGGGAGCAGGTTGATGATATAGATCCTCCTAGGAAAGGGGGAGTGACGATGAGACTGTTATTGATGATAGTGATGGTCTAGTATGAAATCAAGAAAGTGCGCTTGAAGATGCTGATGAGTTCTGACATTCACTTGTGGATGATAGTATCCCCTCTTGAGGATGGTATTGTGGGAAACTAAACACTCTACTCCTCAGAGTTGTCCTTACTAGCTCAGGATGGTCCTACATACGTTACTCTTGCATAGAGAGTGTGACTACATTCATATCCAGATTTCATAGAATAACATTTGCTTGCGAGTGGTCCTAGCATTAATGCTAAGGATTCTCTATAATGAATCCTCACAGATTCTAGATATGCAGTAGCATATGTTACTCTCGCATGGAGAGTGTACCATATAATAACACTTTCTTACGAGTGGTACTATCCTTAATGCTAAGGATTCTCTACGATGAGTCCTCATAGATGCTAGATCTGCAGCAACATAGGTTACTCTTGCATTGTGATTGTACCTTAGAATAACACTTGCCTGTGAGTGGTACTAGCCTTAATGCTAAGGATTCTTTATGATGATTCCTTGTAGATGCTAGAACTATAGTTGCAGATGTTACTCTCACATGGAGAGTGTACCTACATTTATATGTAGATTCCATAGAATAACACTCACTTCAGATTGGTCCTAGATTTAGTGCTAAGGATGCTCTATGATGAGTCCTTATGGATGTTGTAGTCTAACACTCACATGGAGTGGTCCTAGTTATAGTGCTGAGGATGTCCTATGATGAGTCCTTATGGATGCCAGGTCTATAGTGACAGAATTTACTCTCGCATGGAGAGTGGACCATAGAATAAAAATCACTTGCGAGTGGTCCTAGATTTAGTGTTGAGGATGCTCTATGATGAGTCCTTACAGACAATAGGTCCTACATTCATGTGCATACAATGTCTACATTTAGTTGTAGATGATCTAGTTGGTTGATACTATGGACCCTCCTCGTTAAGGGGGAGTAGACTGATGGAGAATTGCATCATCCGTGGATCTATGTCCTAATGTGATAGGGATTGATCATCCCAAAAAGAGACCATGAGTATTGCAGGTAGTGTTGCGGAAAAGGATCAATAAGATTGAAGTGCTATGGAAAAGGATCAAGAAGATCGAAGTTTTGCTACAAAGGATCAAGAATATCGAATTGCTGCTGCAAAGGATCGAGAAGATCAAAGTTTTGCTAGAAAGTATTGAGAAGGTCGAAGTGTTTCTGCAAAGGATCGAGAAGATCAAAGTGTTGTTGAAAAGGATCAAGAAGATCGAAGTGATGCTGCAAAGGATCAAGAATATTGAAGTGCTACTGTATAGGATCAAGAATACCAAAGTGATGCTACAAAGGATCAAGAAGATCGAAGTGTCACTGCAAAGGATCAAGTGATCATGTGATACAGAAGATAAAGACTCAGTGTTGTAGAAGACAATGTTCCAGTACTTAAGAAATTGAAGAGTAACTATTCCAGTTACTGATTGTGAAAAAATCCTATAATTTATACATGTATCACCTTGATAATTTTGAAAATTCTCTCTCTCTTGTTACTCCTATAGTTGATGATGATATTTTCAGTAGAATACCCTTCTCGTTAAGGGGGAGTATTGAAATATTGTAACTTCAAACGATATTCTATATGTATTTTACTGATGTACCCCAAGGGAGATGTATTATTCCTCCATCGAGATGTTACTATTGTATTTGGTCTTCATAGAGTCATGAGGTAAAGCATTCATTGTAAGTCGGGTCAATAGTACCCTAATGAATATAATATAATATTGTATTAAGTATTCCTAAGTGAAGTCAACCTAGTCAGTTAAGTGGGGCCAACTTGTTAGGATAAAATTCAAGTGGAAAAAAGAGTATAAATAGAGGAGTTGTGTTTCTCATTTGAACACACACTCACTTGTTTATAGCACATAGGATATATATATATATATATATATATATATAT
>LPNX010848149.1:151489-176184 GCA_001517045.1 Pseudotsuga menziesii
TGAGGGTTTCCCAGGATAAATATTTGTGTTCTTTTGTGTGGTTGTACTTGTCTATCTTTCAGTAATCCTTTTTCATTTGGTTATGATGTTATAATGCTAAATGCTATCAGATCTTGTATAACCATTAAAAACTTAACAATAGAAACCATTCAGGAGATAGAGGCTCTCTCCAAATTGCTATAAATATCCTCATTGTGCTTTCCCAAAAATTTATCCAATGTTGTCCATAGATCTTTTGGATTATCATAATCAATAAGGTAGTGCATGCTTGGACAAATATCCTGACAAATAGCTCCAAATGCTTTATCACTGTCATTCCACAAGTCACTTAGCTCTTCATAAGACTCTTCACCAGCTCCAATAGATATCTCATAGAGATTTTGTCTATTCATAGATGAAATCATCTTCATTTTCCACTCTGAATATCTTGTGAATGGATCAAGAATAGGAATTGATACACTCTAATCCATTTGAAGTTGTACCTACAAAATAAACCTACAAATCGTAAAATGAGGATTAAGTAAAGATCTCTCAAAGCTCTAATGTCATGTAGATATTTGATATCCTGACCTCTGATACCATGCAGAAATTCTAAATCCTTGATGGTATAAATAATTTCATAAACTAGCTAAGGATCTAGACACACAATTAACCTCACATAGAATTGCAAAAAAATAGCATAAGAAGAGAAGAAAAATAATCATGAACACACATTAGGAATGATAAATGAATGATAACTAATATTATTACATAGGTGATACATCTTTATAAAGGAAAATAGAGTTTCTAGGAGACAACTCATGCTAGCTCATAAAGCATGCTTACTAAATATGATAAACCCCCATAAGTGAATAAAGAAGTTTCCTAATTAGACCAAGAGCTCACGGATTATATAAGGAATGCGTGAGTGATGATGTGTAAAGGAAACAATTGCTAATCATGGAATATGAAGAGAAAATAATGGAAGATAGGTTGGGAACAAAAGATACCAATTTCCTAGTTAACTAGTTTTACGTTATCCACATAAAACACGGATAAAAGCATAATAAGGAAGAATTTGTAGGAAAGCACGGTTAATAATTATGGAATTCAATAAAATTGTCAATATCAAACCAAAATCATAATTAAAGCATCCGTGGAGTAGAGATGTAAATTGTTGACTTTGTAGTGCAAGTGAATGCCAACTATCTAGGCTAGTGGGTAGGAAGTTAATCAAATAATGATTAAATATTTTATCCGATGATGTGAGTGGGTTTATAATATTCCAACACCCCCCTTTAAGTCTCACTTTATGATGATATCTCTAAAATAACCAGAAATAAAGATGTATATAGGGCTTAGAAACAAGGCTATAGTCACCCTTTAACAATTATTATGTCCAAAGAACTGAGAAAAGAGGAAAAACCACATGGGGAAAATCCTCCCTCAAGAAAGGACATGAGAGGCAAACCAAAAATGTTGAACTGTTGTTGATGCTACTCCAAACTAAATACTGATGTTCAGAGGAATCTTCTTCTTGGGAAGAAGAGAAATCTGCTCACTTAGATAAAAAACATAAGCTACTGTAGGATGGAAACTGGGACCATGTAGAACAACTGAGATCCAATGATGTGTAAGCAAGACTAAAAGTTATTAAGAGTTGTAATCAGCTCCAAGATGATAAGATTACTTGAAATTTGAACGTGCAGAGATGAAATCAGCTCCAAATATGTGAAATAACTATCAAAACGAATGTATAATGTCTCCATATTCATTTCCATATAGAGGATATGCGTGAATGATCATGTAGGAACTCAGAGAGGTCATAATATCAAGGAGTGTGAATGCAAAGACTACATGGGTTTATATAACATATAAAGAATCCAAGAGACCACATATAAGCATGCCAGTAGACTAATGAGAAGAAAATATATCATCTGCTAGAGAATAAATTGATAAAGAATCTTATGTGGTAAAAGTATGTAAGGAGGAAAGATAGTGATGTTCAAAATATTCAAGGAGGCTCTGAGGATTGATTCCAAGAACAAAGGAGGAGCTGTAGAAGTGCATGGGATCAAGTATGGTGAGTGGTATGACACAAATAGGAGTTTATCTATCTAAGCAAAAATCTAAGAAGACACTAAGTTATGCACTATCAAGGAGAGAGGTATGCACAAAGTGTGAAGGATATGGCATATGGATCTCAAAATCCATGATAGAAGACATAGAGAACATTGAATGTGTGAGAGGATCACCAACAATGGAAATGGAAGCTCCATTAGTCACTTCTTCTTCATTATTAGCATCATAAGAAGATGAATCAATATCTTCAACTTCAAGAGATACAGAAAAATATGGCTCTTCAATATTTTCTTCTTGATAGGAAGAGGAAGCATTTGAATCAAAGAGGGTAGCATCAACATGAACTGTATGAGAAACTTCTTCATCATGATCAACTTCATCAGAGACTGTAGAGGATGAGACATCTTGAGAGAGAGTAGCTAGAGGCGGTCTCCAAATTTATAGAAGGATCCTCATTGTGCTTTCCCAAAACTCTATCCAATGTTGTCCATATATCCTTTGACTTTACAAAATCAATAAGGTAGTACATGCTCAAAGAAATAGCCAGAAACATGTCTCGAAACGCTCTATCACAGTCATTCATCTAGTCACTTAGCTCTTCATAGTACTCTTCACTAGATCCAATAGATATATCATAGATATTTTGTCTGTTTAGAGATTAAATCAACTTCAATTTCCACTCTGAATGGCTTGTGAATGGAGAAAGAAGAGGAACTGATACTCTTGAATCCATTTGAAGTTGTACCTATAAAATAAACCTACAAATATAAAAAGGAGGATTAATTAATGAGCTCTCATATATCTCATGTCATGTAGAGATTTGATATCCTAATCTCTGATACCATGTAGAAATTCTAAATCCTTGATCGTATAAAGAATTTCATAAACTAGCTAAGGATTTAGGCACACAGTCAACCTCACAGAGAATTGCAGAGAATTAGCATAAGGAGAGAAGAAGAAGAATGAATGAAAACAAATTAGGAATTATGAATGAATGATAATTGATATTAATACATAGGTAATACATCCTTATAAAGTAAAATAGATTTTGTAGGAGACAACTCATGCTAGCTCATAAAGCGGGCTTACCAAATATGATAAACCCTCATAGGTGAATAAAGAAGTTTCCTAATTAGAATAAGATATCATGAATTAGCTAAGGAATGATTGAGTGATTATGTGTAAATAAATATATTGCTAATCATGGAATATGTAGATAAAATCATGGAGGATGCATTGGGAGAAAAAGATACCAGTTTCCTAGTTGACTAGCTTTACCTTATCCACATAAAAGATGGATAAAAGAAGAATAAGGCAGAATCTGCAGGAAATCGTAGTTACTAATTATGGGATTCAATAAAGTGGTCAAGATCAACCCAGAATTATAATTAAATAATTCCTAGAGTATAGATGGCAAGTGTTGACTTTGTAGTGCAAATGCATGCCAACTATTTAGGCTACTGGGTAGGAAATTCATCAAATAATGATTAAATATTTTATCCTAAGTTGTGAGTGGGTATATAATATTCCAACACCTCCCTTCAAGTATGAATTTATGATTATATCTTTGAAATAATCATAAATATAGATGCATATAGGGCCCAACAACAAGGCTATAGTCACCCTTTAACAATTATTATGTCCAAAGAACTGAGTAAGGAAGCAAAACCACATGGGGAAAATCCTCCCTCAAGAAAGGACATGAGAGGAAAAAAAAAATTCAAAAGTTGTTGATGTTGCTCAAAACTAAATTCTGATGTCTGGAGCAATATTACTCTTGGGAAGACGAGAAATATTCTCACCTAGATTAAAAACATAAACCGCTGCAGGATGGAAACTGGGACGATGTAAAACAACTAAGATCCAATGATGTGTAAGAAAGAATAAAAGTTCTTGAGAAATGTAATCAACTCCAATATGATGAAATGAATTGAGCTTCGAACCAATAGAGATGAAATCAGCTCCAAATAGGTGAAATAAATGTCCAAGAGAAGGTATAATTTCTCCATCTTCATTTACATAAAGAGGATATGCGTAAGTGATCATGTAGGAACTAGGAGAGGTGATAAGATCAAGGATTGTGAATGCAAAGACTCCATGGGTTGTTCTAACATATAAATAATCCAAGAGATCACATATAATCATGTCAATAGAGTCATGAGAAGAAAATATATCATATTCTAGAGCATGAACTAGGAAAGAATCTTTTGTGGTAGAAGTATGTAAGGAGGAAAGATAGTGATGTTCAAAATCTTCAATGACGCTCTAAGGATTGATGACAATAAGAAATGAGGAGCTGTAGAAGTGCATGGGATCAAGTATGGTGAGTGGTATAACACAAATAGGACTTTATATAGCTAAACAAGAATACAGGAAGATGCTAAGTTGTGCACCATCAAGGAGAGAGGTATGCACAAAGTGTCAAGGAGAGAGGTATGCACAAAGTGTGAAGGATATTGCATATGGATCTCAAAATCCATGATAGAACACATAGATAAAACTGAATCTGTGAGAGAATCACTAGAAATAGAAATGCTATCTCCATTAGTCACTTCTTCTTCATTATTAGCATTATAAGAAGATGAATCAAGGTCCTCAACTTCAAGAGATACATAAAAAATTGGCTCTTCAATATTTTCTTCATGATAGGAAGAGGAAACATTTGAATCGAAGAATGTAGAATCAATAGGAACTGTATGAGAAACTTATTTATCATAATCAATGTCATCAAATATTGTAGAGGCTGGTACATATTAAGAGAGAGAAATCATTGAGGAAGCAGAGTTGCTCTCCAAATTTCTAGAAGGATCCTCATTTTTCTTTCCCAAAACTCTATCGAATGTTGTTTAGAGATCCTTTGGGTTAACAGAATAAATAAGGTAGTGCATCCTTGGAGAAATAGCCAGGCACATAGATCCAAATGCTCTATCACTATCATTGAACTAGTCACTTAGCTCTTCATAAGACTCTTCACCAACTCAAATATATATCTCATAGATATTTTTTCTCTTTAGAGATGAAATCATCTTCAATTTCCATTCTGAATAGCTTTTGAATGGAGCAAGAACAGTAACTGATACTCTCAAATCCATTTGAAGTTGTACCTGCAAATCTGAAAAGGAGTATTAATTAATGACATCTCAAAGCTCTGATGTCCTGTAGATCTTTGATATCCTGAGCTCTGATACTATGTAGAAATTGTAAAGCCTTGATGGTATAAACAATTTCATAAACTAGCTAAGGATCTAGGCACACAATTAGGCTCACAGAGAATTGTAGAGAATTAGCATAAGGAGATAAGAAGAATAAACATGAACACACATTAGGAATGATCAATAAATTATAATTGATATTATTTCATAGTTAATACATCATTATAAAGGAAAATAGATTTTCTAGGAGACAACTCATGCTAGCTCATAAAGAAAGTGTACTAAATATGATAAACCCCCATAGGTGAATAAAGAAGTTTCCTAATTAGAACAAGATCTCACGAATTAGATAACGAAAGATTGAGTAATTATGTGTAAAGGAAGATTTATGTGCATGAAATATGGATAGAAAATCATATAGGATGGGTTGGGAACAAAACATACCAGTTTCCTAGTCAACTAGCTTTACCTTATCCACATAAAAGATCAATAATAAATATGATAAACCCCCATAGGTGAATAAAGAAGTTTCCTAATTAGAACAAGATCTCACGAATTAGATAACGAATTATTGAGTGATTATGTGTAAAGGAAGATCTATGTGCATGAAATATGGATAGAAAATCATATAGGATGGGTTGGGAACAAAAGATACCGGTTTCCTAGTCAACTAGCTTTACCTTATCCACATAAAAGATCAATAAAAGCATAATAAAGAAGAATATGCAGGAAAGCGGAGTTAGTAATTATGGGATTCAATAAAGTGGTCAAGATCAACCTAGAATCATAATTAAAGAATTCATGGAGTATAGATGGCAAGTGTTGACTTTGTACTACAAGTGGATTCCAACTATCTAGGCTAGTGGGTAGGAAATTATCAAATAATGATTAAATACATTATCCATGTTGTGAGTGGGTTTATAATATTTCAACACCCCCCTTTAAGTATGACTTTATTATGATATCTATGAAATAATCAGAAATGAAGGGCCCAACAACAAGGCTATAGTCACCCTTTAACAATTATTATGTCCAAAGAACTGAGGAAAGAGGAAAAACCACATGGGGAAAATCCACCCTCAAGAAAGAACATGAGACACAAACCAAAAATGCTGAACTATTATTGATGGTGCTCCAAAATTAATGTTGATTTCTAGAGGAATCTTATTCTTGGGAAGAAGAGAAATATGCTCACCTATATAAGAAAAAATAAACAACTACAAGATGTAAGTTGGGACCATGTAGAGAAACTGAGATCTGATGATGTGTAAGCAAGACTGAAAGTTCTTGAGAGTTGTAATCAGCACCAAGATGATGTATCCATCTTCATTTACAAAGAGAGGATATTCTCAAGTGACCATGTAGGAACTAGGAGAGGTCATACGAGCAAGGAGTGTGAATGTAAAGAATCCATGGGTTGATCTAACATCTAAAGAATCCAAGAGACCACACATAAGCATGTGAGTAGGATCATGAGAAGAAAATATATCATATTCTAGAGAATAAACTAATAAACAATCTTCTTTGGTAGAAGTATGTAAGGAGGAAAGATAGTGATGTTCAAAATCTTCAAGGAGGTTCTGACGATAGATGCCAAGAATAAAGGAGGATTTGTAGAAGTGCATGGGATCAAGTATGGTGAGTGGTATGACAGAAATATGACTTGATCTAGCTAAGGAAGCATCCAATAAGACATTGAGTTGTGCACCATCAAGGAAAGAGGTATGCAAAATGTGTGAAGGATCTAGCATATGGATATCAAAATCTATGATAGACGACATAGAGAACAATGAATGTGTGAGAGAATCACCAACAATGGAAATGGAAACTCCATTAGTTACTCATTCTTCATTATTATCATCATAAAAATATGAATCAATATTTTCAACTTCAAGAGATACAAAAAAATATGGTCTTCAATATTTGCTTCTGTTTAAATATTGTAACTTCAAAAGGATATTCTAAATGTATTTTATGGATGTAACCCAAGGGACATGTTATTATTCCTCTGAAGGGGTGTTACTATTGTATTGGGTCATCATAGAGTCATGAGTTAAATCCTCCTCTTGTGTCGGGTCTTTAGTACCCTAATAAATAATATATTATACTATTTTGAGTCTTCCTAGGTGAATTTGGCCTAGACAATTTAGTGGGGCCAACTTGTCTACTGTAAAATTCAGTTGACTCATTGTGTATAAATAGAGGAGTTGTGGTTCTTATTTGAACACAGACTCACTCAATTTTGTAGCACATAGGACAGAGAGAGACATAACAGAAGGAGGAGAACAACCGTTTTTGGGTTGCCTTTTATACATCTTATGCAGAGGAAGTTTTTGCTAGGTTTTCTTCCCCTTGATGGTTTCCCAAGATAAATGTTGTGTCTATATTGTGATTGTGTTTCTATCAGTGATTATTGATATGTTGTTGCTGTGATTTTGAATTGAATACTATTGAATATAGTTTATCATATTAAATCTTAACATGTTATCAGAGCTAGGTTGATTAGAGCAGCTTTAACAAAAATAAATTCTCCCTCCTCTCTCTTCGAAAGGAATTAGGTTTTTTGCAAAAGTTGGATTTTTGAATATATTCTTGCATAAAAATTTGTGCCCTCCTAGAGTGCATATATTGAGCCCTAGATAAAATTTTATGGGTGTTTGGATCTCCGAGAAAGCCAAACCCTAGTTTGGCAGTGAACTAGAAAACTGTAGTGAAACATAACAATAAATTATGCAGTGTTGCAACCTCGCAAATAGGATTTGAAGATTGAAGATTAGGGATCTCCAAAAATCAATTGGATCAACCAAATCACCTCCTCCAAGCGCATCTCCTGGTAATGTCAATCTCCTGTTTTGATAAATTTCATTTTTGAGTGACTTACTGGACATGATGGCCCCAAGCACTAAGCTTGAGGACATATTGGAAGGCCTAGAAAAATTCCTGGATTATAAGTATAGGATTGGCCTCATTCTAAAATAGAATGGTCTTGAGAATTATATAAATGATGATATTACGAAACCTGAAAAAGTTGAAGCTACGGAGAAGAATGAACAAGACCTAATCAAGGAAATGAGGATCATTGTTGATTCCATTAAAGATCACTTGATCCCTCAGGTGTCATCTAAGAAGACACCTAAGCAAATGTATGGTGCACTTTCCAATGTATGAAGGAAAGAACATCAACATAAAGATGAATCTGAGAGCTCAATTGAAGGGCACCAAGATGAGCAAGGGAGAATATATTCAAGATTACTTCACAATGATCTCCTAGATCAAAGAGAAGCTAAGTGCTATTAGAGATACCCTTGATGGGGACAAATTGGTTATGACTGCTCTCAATGGCCTGACTAGACCTTGGGACTCATTCATCCAAAATATGTGTGCCAGAAAAGAAAGTATGAAGTTTGAGATAGTGTGGGAAGATTGCATACAAGAAGAAGCTATAGTATCCAATAGAGAAGCTCTTCTGAGAGAAGATGATCAGGATCTAGCTACCCATACTAAAGGAAGAAATCAATCAAACTTCAAGAGGAGTAATCATAATCCTTCAAAGAATAAATTCCAGAAGAAGAAGAAGAAGGATTACTCAAAGTATCAATGCTACAACTATCATAAGATGGGACATCTTGCTACAGAATTTCCATCATCAAAGAACAACAACACCAAAAGGAATCATGCTCATCTAGCTGAAGATCAGGATGGAGAAAGACTTTGGAAGAGAACTAGAGGTGAATATGTATAAAAATATGTGTTATTCTTTGAACTCTCTAGGTCTTTAACACCTGGAGAAGATACATGGCTTATTGATAGTGGTGCATCCAAGCACATGAGAGGAAAGAAGACAACTCTGTCAAAAATTGAAGAGAAGAACTCTCCCCAGAAAGTATCATTGGGAGATGACTATCAATATCCCATCAAAGGTATTGGTGAATCAAGCTACAAGCTTGAATCTGGGACCTCCATGAAGATGAAGGAAGTACTGTATGTAGCAGGTTTGAAAAAGAACTTACTCTCCATCTCAGATCTAGATAAGAAAGGATATTGAGTTTCTTTTATAGATGGACAAATACTTATTTGGTCCAAAGCGAAGACACTTGAAGATGTTGTAGTCATTGGAGAAGAAGGAGGAGGATTGTACAAGCTCAAAGGACATCCATAGACATCCCTTATCCATGAGACTACCAGCTCAAGTGAACTGTGACATGGGATACTTGCTCACATCAACTACAAAGCATTTCCCTATGTGAGAAAGGTGGTAATAGGGTTACCAAATCTAAAGATCGAACATGAGGGAACCTACAAGGGATGTGCACAAGGAAAGAACATCAAGAATTAATTTCCAAAAAGTGATACAAAGACTAAAGGTACGTTGGAACTAATCCATTCTGATGTATGTGGTCCTATTTTCTCCATATCTTTGAGTGGATACACTAGTACAAAATGAGAAATTAATGATTAAAAAAATGACTAAAATTCGACTATAAATGACTATTTTTGAATTGGTGACTAATAGTAGCTAATTTCCATTATCTTATAGCTTGACTAACTTAGTCATATTTCATTTGGCCATTAATAGTTTGACTTATTAGTCATTGATTTAGTCACGTATTTAGTCACTCATTTAGTTACCGATTGCAGCAATTAATGACCAAATATACGACTAAATAAACTGCTATATGATAACATATTAATGACTAAGCCAAATATGACTAAACATTAGTTGCGCTATAAGATACAGGAAATTAGCTACTAATAGTCATATATATACGAATTTAGTAATTTTTGTAGTCCCAAATTTATGATACGGCACGGAGGAATCGAACCACCAACCTCCTGCCTATAATTAGGTAGGTGCTTTACCATTGAGCTTGCACCCGTTAAGAAGTTGTTATTACTTGATAATAATGATATTTAAACAAATTTTGCATCATTCAATCATACAAAATAATGATTATCAAGTTATTATAGATCCATAATGGCTTACCATGTACTAGTCCTTCAAGTCCTTTTTGCACTTAATAAATGCATTTGAAAGACTTGAAGGACTATTACAAGGTAAGCCATTATGAATCTATAGTAACTTGACAATCATTATTTTGTATACTTGAATGATGAAAAATGAAAAAATCCCATAAATTTATAGGAATGAAAAGCATGCATCCAGTGTTAAACTATCTATCGTGTCATATAGAGTCATGCCAAGATATTTGAATTTGACTAAAAATTCATAAGTAACTTGAAGATAGTGGTGGATGATGTCATGGAAAGGAGAATTATATTTTATATAGAAGAAAAGGATGAGAATTAATGGAAGAAGTCATCACCCAAAATGTGTATAGAATAGTAAAAATAAATATATAACTAATTCCATTTCACATCAAGAAGAATGATCATTAACTCTAAGTACTCTTAGCCACTAAATAAATGGAAATGAAATGAGATGAAATATTAGCAACGATACCTTCTAGTTTGATTACTGACAATAAGTATGAATACTTATGTGATCATTTTATTCAAAAATGACTTAAATAGCCACTAATCTACAATCAAGGAAAGAAACCATGTTTAGATTGATATATAAATAAAATCAAATAAAAGTTAAAGAAAATCAAATAAGCATGGTATAAACTGAAAATCATAATAGAAAATCATAAGCACGGTATAAACTGTTTTGAGGGGTAGCTCAGTAAGTATAGATGTGTTAGCATGACAAGATAAAAGATCGCATTTGTTGTTTATATGGAAGTCAATGTTTGTTGCAAATGATATTTCAATGACCACATAGTCAAAAGTATAACTTGGTCATTAAGAATTATGAATTGGTTTGAAGAGCCACAGGTTGGCCATCTACATAATGTGTGGAAGAGACAACTATTAAGACACTTTAAATCGTTTGAATAAGCACACAAGTCATCTCCAAAATTTGGCTCAAACAAGTACATGTCGTCCCTAATTAGATTCATGTGTAGTCCCCATAAGTCATCCGAAAAGTGTATAAATACAAGCTAGACTAAGGGCTATAAAAGGTGAAGAGGACAAGTCTGAGGTAGAAAACCTAGCAGCAAAGATGTGAGGAAGCAGAAAGGAGAATTGAGGGATAGAAATGAAGGCTACAGACCAAGGATGATCAAGGAGCCATACCAATCCTGTGTAAGTACATTTTTGGTACTGTTTGTAATATTTTGATAAACAATATTCAAACTTGGTTTTAGGATCAAAGCTGGACTTGTATGAGAAATATTTTGTCACAAGTCTTGGACTAGTTGTGAACTTCTTAAAGGCTTGAGAATATCAAAGCATTGAGCAAGAATTTATTACAAGATCATTTTTAAGAGGTAAAATGGACATGTTAAAAGCTAATCTTAAGGGATACTTGAGGAATTTTAATAGGAAATCATTAAATGTACCAGTATTGATGATAAGACCAAGCTTGGGACTACATAGAATATGCTAAGAAGATGAACCACTAGACAATCACTTGAGGGATTATTTGATTCTTGACATTATATTTAGTACATTACTAATCAGTTTTATATACATAATGTAATATGCGATGGGGGATGGATTCACATTACTCATCGCCAAAACTCACCAGCCCCATTTCTTGTTCAGTTCCCATTTTGAATTTCATTTCTCATTTCCTGTTTATGGCCATGTGGGAATATTGTAGGCATATTTTTCAAAAGTCAGCACCACAGGATTTCAAGCTTGCAAGTACAAGTTAAGTCACAATTATCAGTGTTTTTGTAAAGATGGCATACTTGTCATATGTTCACCGGTAGATTCACTGAAGATATATTACTTTGTTGGTTCAGTATCTTCCATGGGTTACAAAGCTAACAATTCAAGATAGATCTGACTGTTAAAAATTCAGTTCATCATATAAAACTCTGGAAACAAGGGTGGAATTGAAAGTCAAGGTGTTTCTACATTATTGGAAGCAGGATATAGATCTATGTTGATTAACATGCGGGGTGTATGAGATTTCCACTACAAAACTCAATCCCATAACAAGAAGATGGAGTGCCATTATCAAGCCCAGATCTATAGAAGCCATTTAATTGGCATTCATGTGACCAATAAACAAAGAAAGAACTATTTCCCATCTTCATCAAAGAGTAAGTTATGCAATTGCCAATAGTTAATTTTCATGAGGGTTTGAATGTTTATTGTGCCCATAGGCGCTCTACAGCCCAGTATGAGGGAGATCTTGTAATGTTTGTGGATGTAACATTTGTCCATATTATGTCGGCCAAAAATAATATTGTCTATTATGAGGGAGATGTTGTAAGGTTAATGGAGACTTTTATGGAGATCTTGTAACGTTTGTCTATATTATGTCAAGTATTAATATGAGGGAGATGTTGTAAAGTTTGCCTGATCTTGTATGACCTTTTGTCTAGTCGTTTGCAACAAAATAAAAATAAAAAATAAAAAATATTATGTGGCCTATTAATAAAATAAAAACTACCTGTATTTTCATTCAAGAGCTATATAAACACCATAAAAATTAATAAAATCCAGAATCTGAATAGGCAATCTCCTGGCGATCTCCAGTTCCAGGATTAATTGCAAAATGTTTCTTGAGTTTCAATTGCAAAACCATGCCTGAATTTTAAGGCTAGGTGATTCAGTTAAAATATGAAAGGTTTTTATTGCCTTTTTGCAATGTACCTAGTTTTGGGTCCAGACAATCATTTATTTTAGATTGTAATTTATTCCTTTCATGAGCAGCTTCATCAAGTATTGCACTTCATTTTGGCATTCAAGAACTGAACTCGACAGCTTCATCAAGTATTGTACTTCGTTTTGGTATTCATGAACTGAGAAAATACATTATTATAAAGTGACAGTGAGAAACACAAACAGACCTGGATGAAATATGATCGTCTTACCAAAAACATCGTTTTAACTCCTTATAAAAGTTCCAAGAAAATTCATATGAATTTTTCCACTTATCATCTTATTAGTTCTTTGAGTAATTCCAGATTTGAGATTTAATGATTTTATATGTGAAATCTCATTATCCACTCCACCGTAATAACCAGGATTTTATAGAAATGAATCAAAGGGAAAGAGAGGTTTAAGTCGAGGCACTTAATCATTGTTCCTTTGATCTTAGATTTTCGATCTCGCAAGCACGAAAGACGATAGAAACTTTTTAAATTTTTGAATATTGAAAATAACGGTTAAACTTATAATGTATGTAAGACTTATTATGTATGTGTCTAGCCATAACTTCAATTTAATACATCCATGGCACATGGGAGTTCGTCGTACCGCATCCATTTATTGGGAGGATCGTACCGCCATTGCTCTATTGCTTGAATTGAGAGCGCTAGCTTTATCATGGAGTGAAATTACGTATCAAATAAAACAGAATAACACAATAATAGTAAACACAGTTTTGGTTGGCTGGAGGAAGGAATGAAATTGAGGTGCTGGAAAGGAAGGAACTTGATTCTGTTGGGAACTCACATCAGGCAGGTTTGCTGGCCCTTTTCTTATCGTTGGTTCTCTATTCGCCAAAGTGAGAAACCCAGTACCTGATAAGAACTTTTATACCCACAACTTAAGCCATGCAAAAGTGGCTGAAGCGATAACAGACAATGTAGATCCCGATGATACAAACCCTTATGATGGGAAGACTGTGCCACATAACACAAACATACCATAACATCAAAGGAATCAACAACTATACCATAACATCAAAGGAATATAAATATTCACAGTCAGAATCATTGTTTTAAAAATATATATTTTTGAAGATGACTTTACTCTAATAATTTTAAATTTATTAAGATATTTTTTAAAGATCAGGTGCACCCTGGGAATATATGGGAATATATCCTGTGAAGTAGGTTTAGTTTTATGAAGTAGGGTTTAGTTTATTTAGGTCCTACCCTGTCCGTATAATGTTGCTACACTTAAGTAGGTTATAATGTTGATTGGGCGCGAAAAAGAAGGTTAGTAGTTGCGGGAGAACAATATTTAACATGCAGCATAATAATAAATGCTGCTGCAGCTGCACTGTGGGCTGTTGAATCTCAAACAGATTGAAATCCAACCTCTCACAGTGCAGCCCCGCATCAGGCGAGGTCCTTCAAGCGAGGTCCTTTCAGGCTTCAGCACCTTTGATGAGGATTTGTAGCATCATTCAGGTAAGTACAAATTGAGATTGTAGAAAAATGAGCATGTGATAGAGAAACACCTAATTCCAGACTCTAAAAGCAATTAGTTTTTTCTTGGATTCATTGAATGACTCTAGCAAGTTTTCCCACCAACCACTGGGCATGCTTTAGCCTCAGCTGAATCGCCGCACTTTATGCAGCAATTATTGTCCGCTTGGAGTACATCAACAATAATATTAACTAACAGAATATTAAAGCATGACTAATTCAACTTTAAATTAATGAATTTTTATATACGTGTTTTTAGTTATTTTCTTATAACTTTATTTTGTAATTTTGATGAATTTTGACTTTAAGTAAATATCCAGATTATTCTTATTTTTTTAATAATGATTTTTTTAAAATAATATTGTGTTGAAGTTTTGAATCTTTCCAAGGCTTTTTACTAGGATTGAAAATTTTTAAATTATTAAAAATTTGGTTTTATAAATTTATAAATTATTTTCTTCTGTGTAGTTAAAACATAGAGATAATTTTTATTTTTTAAACTAAGGTTAATGAACTTCTTATAGTATCCAAATCCTATGCTCTATCAAGCGTCGAGAGGGATCAAATCTCCTGAAGGTGCAAACCTCTCCTCAAATAGCTCCTTGAATGCACTACCTGAGAATAGGTTTGCACCTCGGGAGATTTGATCCCTCTTGGCACTTGATAGAGCCTAGGATTTGGATCTAGGCTAGTTTTCATCAAGCCCATACCTTCTGTGATATTGCAAGAGCATCGTGTACTAGGGTCATCTCTTAAAAAAGGATGAGCGTTGTCAAGAGCTCCCAAAGAACAATTCCAAAGTTGTACACATAAAATTTTCTTGTATATGGATTTTCTTTCATCATCTCTGGTGCCATCTAGTGGTAAGTACCCATAAAGACTCTCATTGTGTCACATTGGGACTCCAAACATGACACCCCAAAATCAGCCACTTTAACACACATGCCATCACCCAAGAGAAGATTTTATGTATTCAAATACCTATGCATTATACCTTGAGAATGAAGATATTTCATTCCCCAATCAATAACTAGGGCCATCTTCAAAATAAGTTTCAATGGAAGTGAATGTGGCTCCTGTTTATGAAGGTATGTTCTCAATGAACCTCCAGGAAATTATTCAATGATGATGCAAAATACAGGAGGCTTCTTGCATGACGCAAAAAACTGTAAAATCCAATTACATCACTTAGTCAGTTAACATGTTGAAATAAAATGGCTACCTTATTTGACCATTCCATAGTCTTACTGCTTGTGTCACATGAATATTATTAGTTACAAAAACTACCTGCTTTGACCATTCCATAGTTATATTGATTGTGTCACGTGAAGGTTATTATACAAAAAGTACAAGACACAATAATAGCTATGACTATTCGTATAGGTGGTCATCAATGTAAAACAATTGTATCGTTTCTAACAATCTTAAGACTTGGAAACCTAGAATGAAATTAAAAATCTTATATCACATTTCTTTTGAAGAAACCTGGAATGAAATTAAAAATATTAAGCCTTACATATATCATTTTTTTTTTGCAAATGGGATTTATAGCAAATTCAAGAAGGTACACAATCAACAACCAGAACTATAGAGAGATGAAAACCAAGCAGTTGTCAAATCAAAAGAAAAAATATGAAGTTGAAAAATAAAAAAGTAAATCAACAGATTGCAATGACTTCAAAATTCAATTGGTGAAATATGAAGCTCAATTTGAAAGAATCTAGTTTTAACTTTAAACTGACGTGACAAAACTACAAATATAGGTTTTACAAGAAAGAAAAGTAGTCAGTCAATTGGAAAATGATAAATAGGCAATAGAGAATCATCAAGGGAGTCCAACTAAGAACTAGGAACATCAAAAATCAACTTTATCAGAAAACTTACTACATTTTAGAACCAAACTTATTCCTTTTGACCGTGTTAGTAGGACAAGATTAAAAGATGGAATTTTTTGTTTATATCGCAGTCAATGTTTGTTGAATACAATATGTCATTGACCACATAGTCAAAAGTATAACTCGGTCTAATGAACTAATGAATAATTGGAACATCAAGGGAGTCCTACTAAGGACTAGGAACATCATAAATCAACTTTATCATAAAACTTACTACATTTTAGAACCAAATTTCTTCCTTTTGACTATGTTAGAAGGACAAGATAAAATACATAATTTCTTGTTTATATGGCAGTCAATGTTTGTTGCAAACAATATGCCAATCACCACATAGTCAAAATTATAAAAGAGTCTAATGAACTTTGATAATAAAAAAATGATCACAAAGTCTAATGCACACCCTTTAATCCCTTCTATCTCTTATTTTCCCTCCCAAGCCACTTCTCGACAACCAAATACTATATCCCCTATGTGTGCACCTATTCAGCTCTCATTAGACTCAACCCTAATGTCTCCCAATTGATTCAAACTCTTGTCGCAAAGAAACCCTCAGTCTTTCATATAAGTGGTAATTCTTGGTGTAAAAGAGTCATCCTCAATTTACCTCCCTAGAACCCCCTCATTCATTCCTTCTCAAATAAATCACCCCAATAATGGAGGATGACATAAGATCATCTAGAAGAGATTGATCCCATCTCAGAAAGGCCTCTAGTCCCTGGAGTTGTAAAAATGAAAAAATCTCAAATACAGATTAAAGAGGAAAAATTAGATGAGGAAGACGAACCTATCAAGCCGCATACTTCTCCCCAAATCACTTTTATTTGCACCTCCTATCCATGAATTCTTAGACATGCTTTCCCCCTTAGATATAATGCACTCCTTAGCCAAAAAAATTTGTATATTTCTATGGCAAGGGGGGAAGATAAATATATAAAAAATCACCTAATTAATTGGAAAATGGTTATAGTGCCCAAGGACAATGCAGGTTTGGATATTAAGGAATAGAAGACAATGAAAAAAACCTTGGAGCCAGGCTACTTTAGAGTCTATTGACGATGAACTACAACTAGAGGAAGAAATTATTCATTAAAACATATTTCCACTCAAGTAGAAATCAGTGTCTTGACAATCCATTAGCTAAAAAAAAAAGCGTCACAACTTCACACATCTAGAGACTCTACCTGGCGGTCAACCCCCTTATTCAAACTAACCTCTCGGCCCCTGACAATGGTAAGTGCATCCATGTTTGAATAGACATCATTTTGGGAACTCCTCTAATATTAAACCTAGACATGTTACCCCTAAAAGGATGGATGGAAAGGAAACACTAAAATCTCTCTATGATATATCAAGCTAGGAAGGAAAATTTTGGACTGGTTGGGGTGATATAATTCCTCAATAAGATTACAACCAAATTATTATCTTTTATTAAAGGATACACCCTAGTGGATACGGATCAATGAGACAGTTGCTGATTGGGGAAAGACTGCTACATAGTTAAATCAAGCTATCAAGAACACTCTTCCTCAACCACTCTTTATAAGTGAGGTATGTGGAAATTCATTGAATTATTTGGCACAAAGACAATTTCCCAATTTAAGTGTGTTCATATAGTGTACCATCAAAAACTTTTGCATCAAAAAATTTGCAAAAAAGAGGAATCCAAGGCTCATCCCACTACATTGTGCATTCTTTGTCAATAAGATTCTACAAATCATAGCATCTAATCTTTAATTTCTCCTACACCAAACAAGTCTGGAGAACAGCCCTCCAAGAGCTTGGTAAAATAAAAGCTCCTCTAAACCAATGGAAATATATGTTTTCTTGTTAGTGTAAGCACTATAGAGGCTCATTTCGGAACAAGACCACCTTCTAGGGGGTTTGGATGCAACTTCCGAAATATTTATGTTTGAAACTTTGGATGGCACAAAACAAATTGATATATTGTAGGAGCAGTAATACATCCTTCGTATATAATTTAGACCTTAGGCTAGCTTGATTTCCTAAATTTCATTGATATCCTATGGTTTAGAATTAGGAGAGTTAATCCAACAATATATCTGGTTATTTTGGCCTGCTCACACCTACAACAACACCCTAGTTTGGTCAACCTAGCCCATGTGCTCCCTCATTAATGCATTGGACCACTACCTCCTTTATTTGTGGGGCCCTCGTTTGACTAAGTACACTAGGGGTGTATTTGGCCTATTTTAGCTCTCCTAGGAGCATTTATTGCCACTTAGAGCACCCCACTTGCCTCTATCTTCTCACCCATGCATGGATTGTAGTCTTTAATGACCCATCACACCTCACCAACACTCACACATCAATTTGAGTCCGTTTGGGATGAGTTGGGTCTCCATTAGTCCACCTAGGGGGAATTGAGGTCATTTCTCACATTGACACATGTACAAATCCAATTGGTTTCTAGAGCCACTCAAATTTGTCCATTGTATTATAAATTATGTATGATAATAATATGACAAGTAATCATTTCCTTTCACATGTGTTGTTCCAGCTATTTTATGTCTCTTTGTTTTCTCTTGCATATTTTGTCAAACACTTTAATGGTGAAATTGTTATAGCTCCTAGATATAGTTTGAGATGCATTTCTCACATGGTATCAGAGCTAGTTGGAGCTACAACAAATCCTGTGAGGTTGAGTTGTTGTTTAGGGCATATTTTTAGTTTATGTGAGTGTTTTTCATTGTAGTTTTTTTACAACAACTTCATGGATTCAAAAGTTGTTCCTCTCCTTTCCCCATTCAACTACTCTAAATGGAAGTCAAATATGTGTGCATATCTCAAGAGGCAATGTATCTATGATGTGTCCATTGGTGCTGTGAGAGAACCCGATTCATGTCAAGAAGGATGCTTGGATTAATGACAATGATAGATCCTATGGAACTATGTGTCTAGCTATACCTCCTACAATGAGCTACATCCTTGACTATGTTGATTACCCATTCAATATTTGGATAAATCTAAATGAAGCTCTTGGAATCAAGCAAGAATATGTGAGCTATATGGAGAGAAAGAAAATGGGAACCTCCTTATGTATTCTTCCTCCTATGATCTTGGCCTCATGCATTTCTCAAGAATCTGTTCGAAATGAAGAAGAAGAAGTAGCCAAAGATTCAGCAAATGATCCAACTCAAGTTTCTTCCTTTGTGGCTTCCTCTCCTTTTCAAGAATCTATGTTTCATGAAGAGAGCATATGAGTTGATGCCATCACTACTGCTAAAGATTCACTTTCACCCTTCTCCTCTATGTCTTCTGTTACAAATGAGGAAGATGTATTGCTAGTTGATAGCGAGCCTTCTCTAGAAGATGGGTTTTCTTCACATGAGAGTATTGGTTCGAAATATGGAGAGGTTTGGATGTCAAGTGAATATCTCTCATTGCTTCACACTGTTTTTCCCATGTATTTCTCCACCATCACTAGTAGAGATCCTTCAAGTTCATATGAAGATGGAGAAGCATTTTCCATCACAATGGCATATTTGGGACTCATGTTCCACCTTCTTAGAGATGATTACAACCTCTATTCGAAGTTGATGCTTCAAGATCCCTATGAATTTCTTGGGGTCACATATTCTCAAGTATGTACAGTCTCTTTTAGGCATGGCATCCTGTGTGGTTCGAATTTCTCACATGGCATCTTGTTTGGTTCGAAGTTCAAATCTGAAGAGTACCATTTTATCTCCCATCAATGCATTTCAGTTGTTATACAAAAGGAGACTGAAATTGGAGCATAAATTAATCCTGTATTGAATAAGTGTACATTAGTGAAACATATGAAGTAATAAGATGCTCAAATATATAATTACATGAGAGATTCAAAAGCACTAGGTTTCTATTCGAATTGGTCAAAAAGCAGGCTTACTAAATCTAGTCAAATCCCCCATAGGTACAAGAAAGACTTTCCAAATATATGAAGATGCTCATGAATTGGATAAAGAAAGTGGTAAAGATAATAATTTATGGAAAGACAACTCATTCATGCTTTTGTTTGGGGAAAAGGAAGGAAGATGATGTGGGAAAAAAAGGCAAGTTCCCCTAGACTAGCTTTTCCTTTATGCCTTAAAATTGTTGTAAAGCAAGGAAGCTTTCAAAAAAAGTAGAATTGCACTTTTATGAACCAGGAATAAAATCAGAGTTGGTAAAATAGTTTCCAGGATGATTCCAAAGCACTCCATGATCCAGTTTAGAAATTATTGACTTCTAGGAACATGTGGAAGCCAACTAGCATAGAGAGGAATCTAGGAATCTAGTAATCTAGGAATAAGACAAAAATGATTAATTAATGTCAAATATGGGTAACTATGGGTTGATTATTCTAACACCCCCCTTAAGCCTGAATTTATGAGTAAATATCATAAACTTATAGGGCCTAGAAACAAGGCTTAGTCTCCTTTTTACATACTGCATGTCCATACAACCAAGGAAAGAGGAAAAAGCCTAGTGGGAAAATCCTCCCTTAAACATGTACAGGAAACAAAATTTTGGAAATATTGTTATCAATCACACTTCACCACATGATCAACAATATGCAATAGTGATTTGATATTACTGAAGCTCTTCTTGTAGAATACTTTGGTGAAGATATCTGCTATTTGTTTTGAAGATGTGCACTAGAGTAGAGTAATGGTACCATCATGCACAAGTTCCCTGATACAGTGCATATGGATCTCAATGTGCTTGGTTCTTTTCCTTGGAACTAGATTAGGGGAGATTCGAATGGTGCTTTTATTTTCACAATAGATGACTGTTGAAAACTATGATTCAAAACCACATTCTCCAAGTATCCCCTACAACCACAAACATTGAGTAGCTACATTCACAACTCCTCTATACTCTGCCTCTGTAGATGAGAGTGCTATGGAACTCTGCTTCTTACTTGACCAACTAATTGGTCCCTCTACAAGCATGAACACATATCCCGAGGTATACTTTCGATCTGTGTTGTCACCTGCCCAATCATTGTCAGTAAATCAAACTAGCTCTAAGCCATATTTTTCTTTGTAGAAAATCCCATGAGTCCTTGTTCCCTGAACAAAGTTTAGGATCCTCTTGGCTTCTCTCCAATGGATCTCATGAGTCTGATCCATGTATCTCAAAGCCACACTAACTGCATAAGATAATCCAGTTAGATTATTTGTAAGATAAAGCAAAGACCCAATCAACTTCCTATACGGTGTATTATTTACCATAGGAGAAGAACCCGCTTCCTCAAGCTTAACTCCTGAAACGAATGGAGTCTTATTTGGCTTGCAATATTTCATAATGAACTTGTTGATAAAATATGAAGCATACTTGTACTGATGGACTTTGATTCCATGTTGGTATTGAGCAATTTTGAGACCCAAGAATTGGCTCAACAACCCCAAATTTGTTATGGAAAATGCATGGTTCATTGCATCCTTCAAGGAGGAAATCTGTTTCTTTGAACTTCCTGTAATCAATAGGTCATCCAAATAGAGAAAAATAATCATTAAAGAACCATTAATCAGCTTCAAATATACATTAGGATCAGACTTGCATCGAACAGAATTTAGTGACAGTAGAAAGCCATCAATCTTGGCATACTAAGCCCTAGGGGCTTGCTTTGTTAGAATAATCAACCCATAGTATTTACCCACTTAGACATTAATTCATTTATTTTTGTCTTATTTGCCTAGTTCATGAGTCCCACCATGTGCAAGTTGTTAATTGCCTATCCATAGAGGTCAAACTTGCCATCTTTGACTCATGTAGCGCTTGGGAAAGCCTTAGGAATCAAATCTGCTTTATTCCTAGCCTCCTAGGTGCCCTTCTACTTTTTCTGCTTTATTGCCTGCTTTTTCATTGTTTTAAGGCACATAGGAAAGCAAGACTAGGTGAGGTGAATCATCTTTGTTGCCTCTTCCTCCTCCACTCTTTCCTCCATGAAAAAGCATGTATGAGCTGCCATTCCACCACTCATTAGCTTGCCCATGCACCCTTTCCAATTCATGAGCCTCATGACAGATTTGGGATCAATTTTTTACACCTATGGGGGATTTGCCTATTTTGGGTAAGCCTGCTTTATGCTAGCTTTGGATGCCTCCTTATGCATTCGACCTATTGATGTATTCTATATATTCAGCAACCCATGTTATTACAGGGTTGGCTATTGTACACTGAGTTAATATAATTTTGTGTTACAGCTCCATTTTCAGTCTCCATTGTTGACAATTTTGCATGATCAATTGTAATTTGTTGTGAGTGAAATTAATCTATTGCTGGTCAGAATTTCTACATGGTATCAGAGCACTTGTAGGTTATTACTCTCCTTCAAAAATTGTTTTGCAGGTTCGACATCAAGACTGGGAGCCTTCTACTGACAGTCGGGATAGATTTTCTAAAGCTATGGATTCACAGAAAACTATCTTGACTCCCTTCAACTATTTTGAATGGAAAGTAGAGATGGATATCTTGTCGAGAGCGAAAGGCCTCTACAGGGTGACTATGGCAACAGAAGCAGAGCCCAATGCAGCTGCAGAGAAGATCAAATGGCACAATCGGAGAGATGAGGCTTATGGCCTCCTATGTCTCAGTATTTCCCGAGACCTCCTTTTCCATCTCGATGGATTAACTTCACCGGATCAAGTATGGGAGAAGCTGTCTGAGCTTTTTGGAAAGACAGACGAGATGAGGGGACATTAGATCGAAAATGAGCTGATTTCTCTGAGTCCCAACAGCTTTGAATCTCTGCAGCTGTATTTCTCCAAGTTCAAAGCACTAGTTTTGCAGCTGAAGCAGTGTGGTATCGAAAAGAAAGATGAGCAGCTCGTATTGGCCATCCTCTCAAAGCTAGGACTTGACTACTCAGTCTTTGTTTCGACCCTCTATGCCACAAAACTCACAACTCGAACTTGGAAGATGCCCAACCTTGCAGATTTCATGGAATCTCTCACACAAGAACAAGACAAGCTGGTGATGATGGGCACCATCAAACCTTCCAAAGACCAAGATCTGGTTGCTGGAGATTCGAGGGTGGATTCTAAAAGCAAAAAGAAAGCTAAAAAGCCACCTGAGCAAAGAAGAGACAAGAAGCAGTCTCCGGAGGATCAACAAGGTCCCAAGAAAAATACCCAGGAGAAGAAAAACAAAGGTGATATGAACAAGTGCACATACTGTTCGAAGGGAAATCATACTGAAAGCTCTTGTATGAAAAAGTAGATTGATATGCTGACCAATCTCCTAGAGAATAATGGCATCTCCCTTCCAGAAGGCTCAAAGAAGAGATAAGGAGGATCAAGTTCCGATGACAGAGAGAGATTTCATGCTCTAGTTGCTGGCACATCAAGCTCACCCAGTTTTATCATAGATTTTGGAGCTTCAAGACACATGGTTTCGACTAAGAAGGCCTTCTCCTCACTGGATATGTCGAAAGGACCATCTATTGTACTGGGAGATGACTCTCTCACTGAAAGTAAAGGCAAAGGAAGGATAGAACTTGATCATGGTAACTTCAACAATGTGCTGTATGTCCCTGGTCTCGCCTCCAACCTTCTATCAGTGTACCAGATGACCCACACTGGGTCTCCTAAGAAATTCATATTCTCACCAGATGAAGTTGAGATCACAGAAATCTCAAGTGGAAGAATCATTGCAAAAGGAGTAGCGAATCATGCCCAAAAGGTATACATGTTTTCACACTTCCTGCCTTAATCAAACCCCTCTGCTCTTCTTATCCATGCTAATGAAGCTAGCAAGCTGTGGCATGAAAGATTTGGCCATTTAAATTACAAGTATTTATCTGATCTTAGTAAGAAAGATATGGTCATAGGGTTTCCCAAGATAAAATTTTCCAAAGGGGTTTGCCAAGGCTGTATCCTAGGAAAACACCCAGAGCACAAATTTGAGAAAGCCAGCCATGAGAGAACCTCTGCACCCCTCGAGCGGATTCACAGTGATGTTGCTGGCCCACTCCCTCATATGTCCATGAGTCAGGCCAAATATGCATTGACCTTTATTGATGATTTTTCCAGGTATTGTTGGGTTCACTTCATGAAACACAAGTCAGAAGTTTTTGGCCTATTCAAAGTCTTCAAGGCTTTGGTTGAAAACTAGTGTGGAAGAAAAATCAAGGTACTCAGGTCTGACAATGGTGGTGAGTATGTCAAGACTGAGTTTATTAACTATTGTGCAGATGCAGGTATTCAGATGCAGCATTCTATCCCCTACACACCACAGCAAAATGGTGTTGCTGAGAGGAAGAACAGATCACTGAAGGAGATGGCAACATGCATGATGGAGGCCAAAACTTTGCCACCAAATCATTGGGCTGAAGCTATCAACTGTGCAGCCTATATTCAGAATAGGGTGCCTCACAAACAGTTGGATGGCATGACTCCCTTTGAAGCATGGAGTGGGCACAAGCC